>JANAVB010027597.1:551686-714186 GCA_029216955.1 Iris pallida | reverse complement strand
AGCCAATGTAAGCAGTGGACTAATCATGTCAATCCTTTGTCCATATATGGTGAGGGCTGATAGTGACATGATGTTCAATCTGAACATCCAACTAATTGCAGTCAGCAAAAAGGAATGCAGGACACCCATGGATTGATATGTGAGGGTACATGGTGAATGCAATGTAATGATATGCAATTAGATAATTAAGTGGTTATATGAGGTATGCAGGTATCTAAATGACAGAGATTTTATGGTTTGCAACATGGGCTATGCAGTAAAGGATGCATGTAGGGAACATTGTGCAGTGCACGAAATGAATAAAATGAGGGTACAGTGAAATATAGGTAATGTATGCAAGTGTATCTTGCATGCAGTGGTATAGATATGTGAAAAGCAATGAGGGTTAGGCTAATGCAGTAGAGGGTGAATGCAGATGACTAATTAGGAATGTGGGTTACAGGACAATGAGGTGGTCATCTTCATATTTGAACTATAGCAGAACAAATGAAATTCATGGCAGACATCCAAGGATATTCGAGGTTGTCCACTGAATGTGGTGTGGACAGTATAAGAAAAGATGCAGGGACTTCTAATGGAAAATACAGTGAATTAGTGAGTGAAATATTTGTGTTAGTGACAGTTGGGTGCATCAGCTCATATGTGTGTGTGTAAATGTGTCACAGGTTTATTTGCAATGTGTATATGAATGGGAAAAATAGTGTACAACTGGGAGTATCAAATCCCAGTGTACATGTGGGTACAAACCAGTGTGTGTGAACATGTGTAAACCTTTAGGAAATCAGTAGAGTGTCATAGATGTGTGTCTAGGTTCTCAGAAAAAATAAAAACAGTGGGTAAGTGTGTGTACAGTGTGTATATGGGGAACATTCCAGTTTTCTCAGGTTTAGTATAAGTGCAGATGTGTCAAAGTGTTCAGATATGTGTGATTGAGTGAAACATAAATCAGTTCAATGTCAGTGCTTGAAACCCCAGGCTTTTAGTGAAAGAAAATCTCAGGTTCTACAAGTGTGTACATATTCTCAGTTTCAGTGAAATGCCTAACAGTGTCAGTGAACCTTCAAAATAATCGAATTACCATTCTCTAATCAGTACAATATTTTATACATAAAACCTAAAAACAAATCCTATATCTAACCTACATCACAGTGAGAATACAAATCGAAATTAAGAACAAATTTCCCCATTTCAGTTCCAGTGTATCAGAGACATTGGGAAAAACCCAATTTCGAATCCAATAATCACATAAACCCATTCAAAAGTTCAAAACAGGTGTACACAATTGTTCCCCACATTAGTACGTGTCATGTGGGTCCATTCGTGTCAAGGAAATTGTACACGAAGTGTCCAAATAGCTACATGAACACAGACACTAAACTGTGCACAAACAGTGTCGTGCACGCTTGCACGCGTGTCAAACGCACGACACAGGCCACGTGGGGACACGTGGCCGTGCACACATGTTCGCCAAGGGTAGAAGTAAGTGTCCAACCGCCTGCAACGTGTCCACGTGATGTCGTGTCGTGTGTGTGAGTGCGTATCAGTAAGGCAATTCTGCGCGTGTACAGTGCGTGTGCGACAGTGAGGAATCGGTGCGGATCGAATAACTCCCAAACCACTCCATTAAATTCTACAAAATTTTATGGGCTTCGTGTCAGTCACCCAAGGAGTGTCCACACAAATTTTGGTGTCAAGAGGTGGCGTGTCCAGTGAGAAACAGGACACGGGCAGCAGGGCATGTGCACGGGGTCTGTGCGCGTGTGTGCGTGTCCAATTTCGACACGAATACGACACAAAATCAATTTCAGTCTTCACAAAATTTATCATACACATATAGACCTAGGTATCTATGTAATTAGTTTTTCAAAAATCAAAAATAAAGTCCTATGTGATATTTTAACAAACACCTACACATACACTATGATACGTGTCCGATACGGACACCAATTGGACACGAATTGTGCCCAAATTTTGGGGACAAGTAGGGAACTCCCAGATCTAGCCCTACATGCAAGGAAATCAAAATAATAACACTATTTAAGGGGTTTTACCTATAGGTGCCAATCTCAAGAGAAAGCTTCAAATGGAGGGTGTTCTTCTTGATGGCCAAATGCTCCAAATTGATCCAAGGCTGAGATTACTCTCCATGAACAGCAAGAAGAGGTTAATTAGAACCTAATGCAAAAGATTTGAGCCAAAAAGGACTTGAAATGAGAAAGTTATGGATTAGGGAAGTTGGCTCTTTACCTCTTTCTTCAATTTGTTGAAATATTACAAAGAGGCAAGAACAACAATGAGGAGATTATTTATAGGAGGGGGAGCCCTAAGTGGCTGGTCATATTGAATGAAAATTAGGTTTAGAGTTACAAGTCATGGGCCATGGGCCAAGTCACATGAGCAATGGGCTCTCTACCTTAGCCTTAAGTCCAACATTAAAATCCTTCCTAATTTTCTCAAGAGCTAAATCACTCAAGTCAAAACCAGGTCGACTTAAGTTAGATTAGGGTCTCACCATGCTAATCAAGTCACCTTAACTAGAGTCAGCATCTAGGTTAGTCTCTTAAGTCACAATTAGCAAAAGTCAAAATCAACAACCGTCAATCCAATAAATAAATCAATAATTCTAATAAGTCAAAATGACCAAATTATTCTTAGGCTAAAAATGATTTAATATTCCAAATCACAGGGTTAGGCTCTAGGGCAGACAGTCTCTACGGTTTCACTAGCTGCACATCAAAATCACAAGTCATGATTTGTAATAGTTTTAAAAATAATTAAATAAATCACCAAAAATTATATTATTATTTAATATCATAATTTAATAATTAAAAATATAAAATTTTAAAATTACCCTTATTTAGAAAACTGGGTGTTACAAGCCTAGAGTGGGAGTTAGAAGCTAAAGTGAGGTTTTACCTTAGAAAGGGTAAACGGGATAATTCAAAATAATACCTATTTCATAACATGTGGGTTTAGTACTTTAAGATATAGCTAAAATTAGGATTTTATGGTTGGTAATGGTTAGGAATAGTGGACTTGGACTAGTTTTGACCTTGGTTGACCACGGTTGACTATTTTGACCAAAAGTCAACCGAAAGTCAATCGTAGCCTAAAATTGACTAGAACTTGACCAAATTTGACCAGTTGATCCAAAGTCAACTGTTAGTTAACATTAGTCAAGTTTGACCTAAAGTTGACCTACGGTTGACCAGAGTTGACCAGTTGACCAATTGACCAAAAGTCAACTGTAAGTCAACCGTTGACTTAAATCGACCTAGTTTAATTTTGTTTGACTTGCATTGACCTAATTTGACATAGTTAGGCCTAATACGACTTAGATTGACCCTGTACAATCTAGTTTGACCTAGTTTGACGTGTCTTGACCTAGTTTGACTCAGTATGACTTAATTTTACTTCCAAACCATTATATTGATACAAGTATTCCATCTATAGGTCCTCGAGGCACTGTTCTTGGACTCAGTCGACTTATACATCACATCACAGGTGAGTACATTCTCTGATAATTTTTCTAATTTATGATAATTATTATAATTCATGTAATTAGTGCAGATATGCTTGTTCTTGACACATTGGTCATACGGATTGGTATTCATGGATCCTGACATGAGATGTTATTCCTCGTTATCTTGGTATGTATTGTGGAAGCCCCCTTGTAGTTCTTGTGCAGTATATGGACACCGATTCTCGAGGAGACTTGCTCCCTTCTTGCAGAATTCCGTGTCGTAACGTGTCTTGCTTGGATCCACTCTACCAGTCGGGGACGGGATGTATTAGTGTAGATATGTGGTCAAAGCCTATTGTGCACCCATTGTGCACCTATTGATTGTGAGTGTTGATCATACACCCCACGTATGGTTAGCCAGGCCTGTTACTATTGTGCAAGTTTCCAAGCCGGCCATATATTGTAGCTAGTACTCACACACCTAGATAGATGATTCTTGATTCTTGTACATGCCATGATCAGTTTTACTTGCCTTATTCTAGCTCTAGATTTACAGCTTACCTTGCCATGATACTCACATGTACATTCCATGATTTCTTGTATATACTCTCTATTTACAATCTTATAGCTTTTGTCATATCTTGTGAACTGTTGTTAGTTGATTGTGCTCGTTCCATCTTGACTGGATATGTTGACAAAATATTACATATGATGGTGAGGAGGATTGCTGTACCTACTACGGTCCGGTTGACGTAGTGGGCTTAGACTTGGAGACCTTGGTTCAGCAGGGCTTAGCTCCGCCCGACAAGCCTCTAGCTTAGTTTAGTTAGAGTAGATTTTTGGACTGGACCTTGTCTCCAGCTTACTACTTATGTTTATGATATTATATTTGGGATTGTATAACCATACTACTTTGTGACTCTCTTTCTCTCTGTTGAGCCGGATATTACACTTTGTGATTATATCTATCTAGTTTTCGTGCCATGATTCTTTCTTCTAGATTGTGATTGAGTATTATCAGTATTGCATACTACATTCCTCCATGCAGAGATGACAGGTTATTATATATTGTTTGTTAGCTAGCAGACCTACAGCGTTCTACGCCGCTTTTACGGTGTAGGTTGGGCGCTGTCACGCACTTGTGCCCCAACCTAGGGTGCGGGTCGTGACACAGATAAAAAAAATTCAATATTATACAAAACTCTAAAACTAAACGAAATATGTAAGGTTGTCTGATTTGGATTATTTAGTTTTGCATGATAAGACTTGTGTGGCTTGCATTATTTAGTGTTTTCATCCAATCTAGTATTAGACTTGTGAGATTATTGTTCGTCTCTATCAAGATCTCATCAGTCATACTATCCTTTGGGGCTCTTGAGTTGTAAGCATTCAACAATGAGACCAGGACGAGAAACATCCGATGATACACGATATCCATGAAAGCAAGTTGGCTCTATCGAAACTGCCGTCAATAAAGTTGGGTGGCTGCTAAGATCAGAATAGAAGCAAACAACAATATCACAAGTCTTATTTTTGATTGGTCATGACAAAACTAAATAACCCAAGTCACACAACCCTCACATATTTTCTTTTAGTTTTAGAGTCTCGCATAATATTCAAAATTTATGTTTATATCTCTATTTTGGGTCAGTCAACTATCAGGACGATACCCAAATCATATTATGAACTATATGGAGACATAAATATAAATTTGTAATATTATACGAGACCCTAAAACTAAATAACGATAGACAAAAACATACATTGTTTGGAATTTACAGTTGCGTGTGTAAACTCAAAAGTCCTTAAAATTTATCGGGTTTTCATTCCTCAGTAACACCAATATGCCCTTCGAAGAGACGAGAGTTTACTATGTTTAGTAGTAGGAATAAGTGGGAGGGATATGGAAAGACAAAATGGAGATAAGAAAAGGGTATGGTTACTTTTTCCTCCTACCATAGAAATTCAATTCCTACAAAATTTGGAGAAAAAGTTGGAAAAAAAATTTAAAGACTCATACATTACCTACTTTACAATTATATTCCATACCAATTATGTTATTTAAGAAGTTGTTGAAGTAAAATGGTAAATGAATCTTTTAGTTGATGATATAACTTGTAAACTCTATTTTTTTTCCTTAAAGGTATTTCATTTATGATGAAAAATCTCTCTCTACTATTTTTTCTTCACCCCACTTTACCAAACAATGTGAATGGAGAAGCGTCACTCACACACCAGATTTAATTCAGACTCATGTATGGTTGGCACCTCGTGAAAGTTTGATCCAAACTAATGTATAGGAGAGTAGATTTGTTGTCTCAGTTTCTTCTATGTCAATTTTGAACTTCTTCTATTGATAAATGATGAGACATATGCCCTCAATGCTTGGAATGATTTTATAAAAAAAATAGAAAAGAGATATATTTGGTACACAAAAAAATGTTGGGTTTTTAGCCTTTAGTTTTGGTTTTTAGTTCCACATCGGCTAGAAAGGAATGTGTATCTCCATATATATGAGTCTTTGCTCTTTATGGAGATGCACATGTAGTGCACATGGGTGTGTGCCATGTGGGATTAATTATTAATGGTATAAAGGCTTAATCAACAATTAAGAAGTTGTAAGCTTTTTGCTCTTGGAAATTTATTTCCATGGAGCTAAGTTCCGTAGGAGCTTAGCGACTCGGACTCGGACTCGGACTCGGACTCGGACTCGGACTCGGGCTCGGGCTCGGGCTCGGGCTCGGGCTCGGGCTCGGACTCGGGCTCATGAGGCATAATGTGGCATTTTGTTGGCACACTTAGCACGTCAGCATCGTCAGCATCGTCGCTAGGCGCATAGTGCACTTAAGTTGCGCTCGTTGCGCGAGCCACTTGCGCGACCACGTTGCGCGGCCCGTTACGCAAGCCCAGTTACGCTGGCCCAGTTACGCAGCCCAGTACACCCAGTACGTGCAGTGTGCACAGCGTACGCAGCGTGCGTAGAGTGCGCAGTGTGCGCAGCGTACGCAGTGTGCGTAGAGTGCGTATGTGCGTATGGCTGGCTGCATATTAGAGTGGGAACGGTTGCAGCAGTTGTTGCACTTTCAGGAGTGGTTCAGCCACTACCCTGAAGTTCAGGCAACTGCTTGGCAACCGCCCCATAGGCTATATATGCAGGTTCTCTCCTCTCTCTCAGTGTTAGAGAAATCAGAATTCCAGGGAGAAAACTCTAAGTGTTCTTTAACACAACAGAGTAGTGAGCGTGTTTTTTAACACAAATACTAGTACTTTTTAGTACGCGTGGGTTCTGTTACTTCAGAAACAGAGAGAGAAGAGTAGAGCCATTGCCAGAGGAGTTCGCCGTCTTCCGAGGAGTCAGAAGAGCAGGAGTGTTCCAAGGTTTTCCGTCAACCTTGCTGGTTCCTGGAAGCTGTTCGCAGAGGGCGAATAAAGCTTTGAGCAACGGTGATTATTCACCCCAGCAATTCCATCTCTCGCCTGTCACCCTTCTGTTGCCTTTAGCAGTTCTGTCAGTATCTTCTTTTTAGAAGGCACTACTGCCAGTTTGCTACGATCACGAAAATCTCTTTAGATTATTCGTGAATTATGATATCTTTTTAGATCTCGTAATTTGCAGAATCCTTCTGGATCTCTATTGCAAAATCTTCTTTAAGGAATTGCATTTGAAACATTGTCTTTACAACTGTTTCAGTTTCTGTATTTTCTATCGAAAAGCGTGCCCCGGCGTTCCCGACAATAACAATCTCAAAGCTTTATTGCTACGATGGAAAACATTAATGCTTCACTCCTAAACACTGACTTCTGTAAGTTAGAGAAGTTTGATGGAGAGCATTATCAAGTCTGGAAGAGGAAGGTTTATCTCAATCTTCAACTCAGAGACGTGGATCACGTGCTTCTTGAAGAGGAACCTACCGTTCCAGATACTGGGTCTGCTGCCGCAATCTCTGCGGCTACTAAACTTCAGGCCAAATGGAGAAGAAAAAATAGTATTTGCAGGTTGCTCATCCTGAATGCTATGGAGGATTCTCTAGCAGAATCCTATTCTAAGAAGAATATCTCTAGAGACATATGGGAGTCTCTGGAAAAACTGTACGAAGAAGACAAGAACATGAGCAAAATATTTGTGGTTGAAAAATATCACAAATGGCTCTTTGAGGACGAGAAGTCCATGCTGCCGCAGGTCAAAGAATTTCTGAAGTTGCGACAGAAATTGGAAGACGAGGCTATGCCCCTCCCCGACAAGTTTGTTGTTGGAGGGATTGTCTCAAAGCTCCCCGCTGGGTGGAGCAAGTTCTATGCAAACATGCATAGGAAGAAGTTGGAAATCACCCTTGAAGATCTCCTACAGAAAATCTATGTTGAGGACCAGATGCGGGCTCAACTGAAGGTGGACACACTGTCCAAGCAATTGGCTAACGCCAATCTGGTTCAGACCAAGGAACCAAAGGGAAAGGGAAAGCGTGTAGATTTCCAGAAGAAGAAGAAGAACCCTAACAACTTGAATGTTAAGGGAACTTCTTTCAAGTCAAAGAAATCTAAGGCAAAGATGCCTTGTTTCAAGTGTGGCCAGTTGGGCTATTTCAAAAGTGAATGCACAGCACCGGCCAAGAAATCAGAACAAGGTGAGCCTAGCAAAGTCTCAATGATTACTGATGTAATTGCTATGATTGGACAGGTTGATGCTGTAGGATCTGATTCAGACTGGTGGGTAGATACTGGAGCCACCTGCCATGTCTGCTCCAGTAAGGAGTGGTTCACCACCTACACACCCACTTCTGAAGCGGTTGTGATGGCGAACCAAGCACAAGCTGAAGTTCTAGAGATCGGGACGGTTATTCTGAAGCTGACTTCTGGCAAGTCTCTGACGCTTCAAGGCGTGAAGCACGTACCTGCTATCGCCAAGAACCTGATCTCGGGAGGCTTACTCTGCAATGCAGGCCTCAGAATGGACATCAATGCTGGCCAGATGGTGATGTCTATCAAGGGAACATATTTCGGAAAAGTTTTTTATACCGAAGGAATGTTCAAGATTTAGCTTGTAAATCAGTCCAATGTAATTAATGTAATTAATGAAATCACTCCTTCTGCTTATACTCTTGAGTTGTGGCATAATAGGCTAGGACATGTTCATTGTAAACGAATAAACATAATGTCTAGTCTAGGACTTATCTCCAAGTATGGGGGTAAGGTAGAGAAATGTGAAGTTTGTGCTCAAACGAAGATCACAAGGAAACCCTTTCCTCGGGTTAATCGAAGTACAGATCTTCTGGAGTTGGTTCACTCCGATATCTGTGACTTCAAACAGTTCTCTACAAAGGCCGGGATGAAGTATTTCATAACCTTCATCGATGACTTCTCAAAGTATGCGTTCGTCTACTTGTTGAAGGCTAAAGACGAAGCATTCGAGAAGTTCAAGGAGTTCAGAGCCGAAGCTGAGCGGCAGACTGGACAACAACTCAAAAGGATAAGAAGTGATCGAGGTGGGGAGTACAGGTCTCATGAATTCGCATCGTTCTGTAAGGAATATGGAATTGTCAATGAGACTACGGCTCCGTACTCTCCTCAATCAAACGGAGTAGCTGAGAGGAAGAACAGGACGTTGACAGAAATGATAAATTCAATGTTGTTGACTGCTGGCCTTCCTAAGTGCTACTGGGGAGAAGCTGTATTGACGGCCACTTATATTCTAAATAGAGTGCCTCATGCAACTTCAGGCGTTACTCCTCATGAACTCTGGTTCAAGGTCAGACCTAACTTGAATGTCATTCGAGTGTGGGGGTGTCTGGCGTATGTCAAGCTTCCAGATCTAAAGATTCAGAAGCTTGGGACAAGGACTACAAAGACGATCTTCTTGGGGTATGCCGAGAAGAGTGATGCTCGGAGATTTCTTGATATTGAGTCAAATTATATCATTGAATCTCGCGATGCAGAATATTTTGAAGACAAGTTTGCAAGGCACAAGAATATTATTCTTTCGGATGTTCCGGAGAATAATGAGGGTGCACAAGAGACTGAAGTCTTCAATGAAGATGTGGTCCAAGAAGATGTTGTTGTTGATACAACGGTTGAACCAGAACAAGCTGAGCCGCCAGCTAAGCGTGTGAGGAGGCCGAAGGACTTCGGAAGTGACTTTGTCACCTATCATGTGGAAGCAGATCCGCTTACCTATGATGAGGCGATGAAGACCAGAGACGCGGTTTTCTGGAAGGAGGCGATTGACAATGAGATTGAGTCCATCACCTCAAATAATACTTGGATGTTGGTTGATCTTTCTGAAGGAGCGAAACCCATCGGATGCAAATGGATCTTCAAGAAGAAGATGAAAGCAGACGAAACTATTGACAAGTTCAAGGCTAGGTTGGTAGCCAAGGGGTTTTCTCAGAAGCAGGAGATTGACTACTTTGACACATATGCTCCAGTAGCCCGGATGACCACCATCAGAATGTTGATTGCTTTCGCAGCAATACATAAGATGGTGATACATCAGATGGATGTAAATACGGCTTTCCTAAATGGCGAGCTGACCGAAGAGATTTACATGCAACAGCCAGAGGAATTTGTCATCAGAGGTCTTGAAGACAAAGTCTACAAGTTGGTGAAATCCTTGTACGGTCTTAAACAGGCTCCCAAGATGTGGCATGAGAAATTTGACAAAGTTATAAGGTCAAATGGCTACATGGTCAGCGATACGGACAAGTGTGTTTACACGAAGTTCGCTGATGGAAGAGGTGTGATCGTTTGTCTGTACGTGAACGACATGCTTATCCTAGGTACGGATATTAGATGTGTCACGGAGACAAAGAAATTCATCTCAAGCAAGTTTAGTATGAAGGACTTTGGGGAAGCTGATGTGATCTTAGGGATCAAGATCATCCGGACAGACACTGGACTAGCGCTGTCACAGTCTCATTATATTGAGAAAATGATCACTCGTTATGGGTATCGGGATCTTCCAGGGATCGATACGCCGTACAGGTGTGATATGAAGCTGAAGCCTAATTCAGGGGAAAGCGTCAGGCAGCTGGAGTATGCAAGCGTAATCGGGAGCTTGATGTATGCTACTACTGCAACAAGGCCTGACATAGCTTTCGCCGTGGGAATGCTGAGTCATTTTACGAGCAATCCAGGTGTTGAACACTGGAAAGCTGTGAAACGGGTTATGAGATATCTCAAGAAGACTCAGACATATGCACTGTACTACAGCGGAGATCCGTCGGTAGTGGAAGGCTTCAGTGATGCCAGTTGGTGCTCAGAGGTGGAGAGCGAGAGGTCCACAGGTGGATACATTTTCACAATGGGTGGAGCTGCTATATCGTAGAAGTCGAAGAAGCAGACTATGCTCTCGCGGTCATCCATGGAATCTGAGTTCTTTGCACTTGATACCGCAGCCGAGGAAGCAGAATGGCTTCGGGAGCTCATGTATGATCTTCCAGTGGTTGGGGCGCAAATACCGGCGATACCGATATACTGCGACAACCAGGCGACTGCGGCGGTGGCATCAAATGACCTTTTCAACGGGAAGAAGAGGACTGTGCGGTTGAAGCACAGGGCAGTACACGATCTTATCAAGAGAGGTGTTATTGCAGTAATTGATGTTCGGAGTCAGGAGAACCTGGCGGATCCGTTCACCAAGGGCCTCAAGCGCCAGCTGGTCGATGACACAGCTTGTAAAATGAGCTTGAAGGCATTCTGATATTGTATTATTGTATTCCTACCATAAAGTTTTATGCTATTAGTTCAAAAATTTATCTACTAGGCATCTAGCTTTTGGTTCAAGGGAGGACCACTAATCGGAAGAATATCAGGAACGGTGGGTACATGTTCTATTGGGCATGGAGAGGTTACGGACCTATAACCATTGTTGTCTACTGTTGTTTTCTGCGGAAAACAGGTCCTGTGAGAGGTTGGCTTAAATGCCTTAATGAGTTCTCAGGCATTTGGAATGTCTGGTATGCTTTACAGGAAGCATGGTAGCACAGCACTACAAGGAGTGTGACTCCATGCTATGTGTGGCGGTGACTCCACCATGAGGTTCGCGAAGGAGGTAAAGCCTCGGCTATGTTAGCCAAGTCACAGCGGCATAGCACCGCAAATAGGCAGTAGGCCTAATGCTGTATATTGAATTAAAGAGGGATGTAGTCAGCACTACAAAGAGGAGGTGTTCCTCATGTTACGGGTGGCACGACACCACAATGAGGTAAACCCGGCTAGGGATAAAGCCTCGGCCTTGCAAGCCATGTCGTAGCGGCATAACACCGCACAGAAGCGTAAGGCTTCATGCTGAGTAGTTTGGCACTACAAAGGGGCTAAACCTCATGCTACGGGTAGTATGACACTACGATGAGGTTCCCGGTGATTCGGGGTAAGGTCCTCGGCTTAAGGCCATGTCATAGCGGTGTAGCACCGCAAAAGAAGCGTTGGACGCTTCATGCCATGTCTCTTTAATAAAGAACTCACCTATAGTGTATGGACAAAGAGATATCAGGCCGTCTCTTGAGGGTAAACTTGTAGACGCCCAATATTATACACTGAAACCAGGCTGGCACACGGCCTTAAATGTGCAGCCAGAGGCACATGTAACTACATTATGTGAGTGGAAAGAATTTCAGCTATGATGCAGAATTCAAGGCTTAGTCCATTCTTGTATTATAGTTTGATTTTTGACTCACGTGGGAAGATTCAAGTCTTAAGTGGCATCTATCCTAAAAGCATAATGGACAGTGACTGTGGGGAACACTCGTACTCATATATATAGAGATATGTAGGGGATTGTTGGATTTTTAGCCTTTAGTTTTGGTTTTTAGTCCCACATCGGCTAGAAAGGAATGTGTATCTCCATATATATGAGTCTTTGCTCTTTATGGAGATGCACATGTAGTGCACATGGGTGTGTGCCATGTGGGATTAATTATTAATGGTATAAAGGCTTAATCAACAATTAAGAAGCTGTAAGCTTTTTGCTCTTGAAAATTTATTTCCATGGAGCTAAGCTCCGTAGGAGCTTAGCGACTCGGACTCGAACTCGGGCTCGGGCTCGGACTCATGAGGCGTAATGTGGCATTTTGTTGGCGCACTTAGCACGTCAGCATCGTCAGCATCGTCGCTAGGCGCATAGTGCGCTTAAGTTGCGCTCGTTGCGCGAGCTACTTGCGCGACCACGTTGCGCGGCCCGTTACGCGAGCCCAGTTACGCTGGCCCAGTTACGCAGCCCAGTACGCCCAGTACGCGCAGTGTGCGTAGCGTACGCAGCGTGCGTAGAGTGCGCAGTGTGCGCAGCGTACGCAGTGTGCGTAGAGTGCGTATGTGCGTATGGCTGGCTGCATATTAGAGCGAGAACGGTTGCAGCAGTTGCTGCACTTTCAGGAGTGGTTCAGCCACTACCCTGAAGTTCAGGCAACTGCTTGGCAACCGCCCCGTGGGCTATATATGCAGGTTCTCTCCTCTCTCTCAGTGTTGGAGAAATCAGAATTCCAGGGAGAAAACTCTAAGTGTTCTTTAACACAACAGAGTAGTGAGCGTGTTTTTTAACACAAACACTAGTACTTTTTAGTACGCGTGGATTCTGTTACTTCAGAAACAGAGAGAGAAGAGTAGAGCCATTGCCAGAGGAGTTCGTCGTCTTCCGAGGAGTCAGAAGAGCAGGAGTGTTCCAAGGTTTTCCGTCAACCTTGCTGATTCCTGGAAGCTGTTCGCAGAGGGCGAATAAAGCTTTGAGCAACGGTGATCATTCACCCCAGCAATTCCATCTCTCGTCTGTCACCCTTCTGTTGCCTTTAGCAGTTCTGTCAGTATCTTCTTTTTAGAAGGCACTACTGCCAGTTTGCTACGATCACGAAAATCTCTTTAGATTATTCGTGAATTACAATATCTTTTTAGATCTCGTAATTTGCAGAATCCTTCTGGATCTCTATTGCAAAACCTTCTTTAAGGAATTGCATTTGAAACATTGCCTTTACAACTGTTTCAGTTTCTGTATTTTCTATCGAAAAGCGTGCTCCGGCGTTCCCGGCAATAACAAAAAACTGAAATATCAGATCTACTCTCCGGGGAACCATACCTTTCCAAATTGGTAAAATCCATTACAAATTTTGGGAGTAGGATATGAAGTGTTCTTGCACATTCACATAAATATTCCACACGACACAGTAAGTAGCAAACATTGTAAATGCAAAGAAAGCTAACCTAATTATTTCTAAAGCGCATATCACTGGGAAAAAATTGTTAGGCGTTGTCTTTCGCGCCAGGTAGGGGTCGAACCTACGACTTTCTGCTTAGGAAACAGACGCTCTATCCACTGAGCTACAGGCGCTTCACATTAACATATATTTTGTATAATAATCTAAAACTAATCCTGTGACCCTGTCAATAATATACACATGCGTGCATGCATGCATGCCAGGTGAACCAGTGACAAAAGGCCTATTTAGTTTTAGGGTATTCTATAATATTAGAAATGTACCTTTACGTCTCTATATCATGCAGAAGAGGGGTTTAGGTCTCGTCTTACACTATGTTTGGGAGCATTTGTGGGGAGGGAGAGAAAAATTTGAGGAAAAGAAAAATGGAGGAGAGTAAAATGAAAGTAAAGTTAATTTTTTCTTTCTTTGTTTGGATAGACAAAAAGTAGGGGAAGGAAAAGTTTAAAAATAATTTTTTATTTGTTTATGGATATAGGTATAATTACTATTTCCTCCTTGGTATTCTCAAATGATGATTTAATATTAACTTTTTGAGGAGTGGTGGGGTAAATTCACTCAAATTTCTCTCATCTCTCTCCATTTTCCTCCCACATTTGGGAGAAAAAATTTTTGGTGGGACCCACCTACTTTTTCCTCTCAAATTTTTCTCCCCCATGTTCTCTCCCCCTTTCCAAACACCATCATTTAAAAATTTTCTCTCACTTTTTCCTCAACTTTTTCCTTCCTCCCATTTTCCACCCTTCCCAAACAGTACCTTAGAGCATCTCCAACCCTATTGTCTTGTTAAGTGTTGTGAGTCTTAGGTGGCTCCTATGTGGCATGAGCCACAAGACTTTATGTGGCAAAATTATATCTCAAAAGACAATGAGATAGAAAAACTCTCTCCAATGCAAAAGTATTGAGAAGACAATAAAAACTATTTTTTCCAACTTCCAAGGCAACTTTTAAGACAACTACTCATCTTCTTTCTTTTTTCTAATATTTTTTATGCATAATTGATGACATGGAAGAGAAGACATTGTCAAGTACATTGTCTAGAACAAGACAATCAACTTCACAATGTCTTCTTTAATTTTTGCCACATAAGCTTCACAATTGACTTGACAATTGCATTGGAGAAGAACTTTTGAATAAAATTTTGTCATTCCTATGTGGCATTAACTTTTTTCCAAAGTCACAATAGGGTTGGAGATGCTCTTAAGTATTGACTTAGATTGATTGTCCAAAATAAATGCCTAAATAAAATTTTTAAATATTATACAAGATCCTAAAACTAAACGAAATATGTAAGGTCAGTGACGTAGCTAGAATTTAGATACAGCAGAGTCAAAATCGACTAAAAAAATTTAATTCAAAAATAATAATAATAATAATTTAAAGGAAAAAAAAATTGCATAAATTAGTCACAAATCTAATTTTTTACACCTAACATAAGTCCTTATATTCTAGTTTCCTATTGTATATCGTTCATTTTTTTCTATTCATTTTTAATACGATTGGTATTAAAATATACATTAATTTTAACCCAATGTAATTAAAACCTTAAATCCTTGTCACTTCAGCCAGGTCATACAAGATATTTATGATCAATTTTTACCATTTGATTGAGGAGATTTGATGTATCTTAAAATTCATATTTGGATTCTACCATTTTAGTCATGAACCTAGTCTTACTAGAGTCTTATAAAAAATAAATATTATTTTTTCCCTCAAGGAAAAACAAGATTAATTTTTTTATTTATTTTCTCTCTCTCTCTCTCTCTCTCTCTCTCTCTCTCTATATATATATATATATATTTTTTTTTTTTTTTTTTTTTATATATATATATATATATATATATATATATATATATATGCAGATGAACTCTAGCCTAGTGGTTAATAGAGATGCATGCGGCACGAGTGGTTAGGAGTTCAAATCCCAATGGGAACGATTCCGGAAACTAATTACCCTTGCTTCATATATATATATATATATATATATATATATATATATATATATATATATATATATATTGGCTATGTCTACACCACTGACTTCTTTTAGGGCTCGTTTGAATCAAGTTTTTGTATTCCTAGGAATAGGTTTTCAATTCCTTTCCCATGGGAAAGGAATTCAACATTCCCATACCCATGTTTGGTTAGAATGAGAATAGGTAGTTCAAAATTTAAAAAAAATTTATCTCCATGTTTGGTTTATAAAGGGATATAAATATTAATTTATTTAGTTTTCCTTTAATATCCTTTCATTAATTTAATGATGATTTACATGTTTGGGATAGAAGTTGAAAATTTGAAAATAAAGAGAGGGTATAACCGTCCAAACAAAATAGCCAAGTATCATTCCTAGGAAAGCAAATCTATTCCCAAGGGGGGGCTTGGGAATAGCTTTCCCAAGTCAATGGGAATAGCTTTCTCCCCTAAGCCCTTCCTATTCCCTCCTCATTCCCAATCCTAAACATACCAAACATGGGTAAGGAATTCAAAACTCATTCCCAAGCCACAAAAACTTGAACCAAACGCCCCCTTAGTTTTGCATGATAGGACTTCTGTGACTTGCATTATTTAGTTTTTTCATCCAATCTGGTATTAGACTTGTGACATTGCATGCGTGCCACGTGAACTGCATGCGTGCCAGGTGAACCTGTGACAAAAGGCTTATTTAGTTTAGGGTTTTCTATAATATTAGAAATTTATGTTTAGGCCTCTATATTATTCAGAACAGGGATTAGGTCTCATCGTAAGAATGGACCGACTGTCCAAAATAGAGGTATAAATATTTTTTTGAATATTATACAAGACCCTAAAAATAAACGAAATATGTAAGGTTGTGTGGCTTGGATTATATAGTTTTGCTTGATAAAACTTGTGTGACTTGTATTATTTAGTTTTTTCATCCAATCTAGTATTAGACTTGTAACATTGTTGTTTGTTTTTATCAAGATCTCATCAGTCACACTACCCTTTGGGGCTCTTGAGTTGTAAGCATTCAACAATGAAACCAGGACGAGAAATATCTGATGATACATGATGTCCATGAAAACAAGTCAGCTTCATCGAAACTGTCGTCAATAAAGTTGTGTGGCTGCTAAAATCAGAATAGAAGCAAACAACAATGTCACAAGTCGTATTCTCGATTGGTCATGACAAAATTAAATAATCCAAGTCACTCAACCCTCACATCTTTTCTTTTAGTTTTAGGGTTTCGCATAAAAATTTACGTTTATGTATCGATCTATTTTGGACAGTTAGTCCAAGTCAACTGTTAGGACTTGACCCAAATCATATTCTGAACAATATGGAGATCTAAATATAAAATTTTAAATTATACGAGACCCTAAAACTAAATAACCATAAATAAAGACATACATTGTTTGGAATTTACAGTTGCGTGTGTAAACTCAAAAGTCCTCAAAATTCATCGGGGTTCCATTCCTCAGTAACACCAGTATGCCTTTCGAAGAGACAATCAGAGTTTACTCTATTTAGTTGAAGGAAAAAGTGGGAGGGATTATATGGAAAGAAAAATGGAGAGAAGAAAAAGTTGATGGTTACTTTTTCCTCCACCATAGAAATTCAATTCCTACAAAATTTTGAAAAGAAGTTGAAGAAAAAGTAAAGACTCATGTATTACCTAATTTACAATTATATTCCATACGAATTATATTATTTAAGAAGTTGTTCATAGAAGTAAAATGATAAATGAGTCTTTTTAGTTATGATATAATTTGTAAAATCTATCTTTCTTTCTCTCTTTTTTCTGAAAGGGTATTTAATCTACGAGAAAAAAAAAATCTCTCTACTATTTTTTTTACCCCACTTTACCAAACTATGCAAAAGGAGAGGCGTCGCCTGCACACCAGATTTGATCCAGACTCATGTATGATTATCACCTCGACCTCGTGAAGGTTTGATCCAGGCTCGTGTGTGGTTACTACCTCGTGATAGTTGTAGACGTCCAACAGATATGTTGTTCTAATTTCTTTTGTAACAATTATATTCTCTTTTATTGATGAGTCACACGAGACACATGCCTTCAGTGCTTGGAATGGTTATATTTTAAAATTTAGAAGAAAAAAAATACACATGCGGGGGCAAGAAAGGGACATAATTGGTACAAATTTTGAGAGAAGGTTATGAAGTGTTCTTGCGCATTCCCATAAATATTCGACACTGTAAGTAGCAAAAATTAGTTGGCGGTTGAATTTCGCGCCAGGTAGGGGTCGACAAAAATTATTTTGCCGTTGAATTTCGCGCCAGGTAGGGGTCGAACCTACGACTTTCTGCTTAGGAAACAGACGCTCTATCCACTGAGCTACAGGCGCTTTATATAATTATGTATTTTATAAGTAGTCTAAAACGATTCTTCCATGTAAACCAAAAGAGATTGAATTGGAATTTACAGTTTCATTTGTAAACGCAATTAAGTTCTCAAAATTCATCTGGTTTCCATTCCTCGGTAACACCAGCATGCCCAAGCATCACGTACGGAACAGGTACAGACTCTTGTATAGTTTCCACTTGCAGATTCGGCGATCACATGGGACCAACTACCGAAAGGCCCAAAAAATTTAAACCCCATATAGTCCAGGGCCCTTATAATGTCCCAGTGGTTGCAGACGTCCAAAAGAGGGCTGGTAGTCTACCTGAATAAAAATAATTCACCTGGACCATAAATGCATTACAAAATTTTAATTTGTCAAACATGGAGATTTGAAAACAGAGAGTAGGTTACGAAGTTCTTGCACATCCCCACACGCAGTAAGTAGCAAACATTGTTTATGCAAAGAAAGCTAACTTCAATGCAATTCTCCTGAGGACTCGTTTGGATTAAGTTTTTGTATTCCTAGGAATAGGTTTTCAATTCATTTTCCATGGAAAAGCAACATTCTCATACCCATATTTGGTTAGGTTGGAAATAACTAGTTCAAAAATTTTAAAAAATTTATCTCCATGTTTGGTTTACAAAAGAATAGAAACATTAATTTGTTTAGTTTTCCTTTAATACCCTTTCATTAATTTCATGATGATTTACATGTTTGGGATAGAAGTTGAAATTTTGAAAATAAAAGAGGGTATAACCATCCAAACAAAATAGTCAAACTTCATTCCTAGGAAAGCAAATCTATTCCTAAGAGCATCTCCAACCCTATTGTCTTGTTAAGTGATGTGAGTCTTAGGTGGCTCCTATGTGGCATGAGTCACAAGACAATGTCTTGTTTATGTGGCAAAAATATATCTCAAAAGAAAATGAGATAGAAAAACTCTCTCCAATGCAAAAGTATTGAGGAGACAATAAAAAGTATTTTTTCCAACTTCCAAGACAACTCTTCCACTTCATCAACTTTTTTATAAATATTTCTATTCATAATTGATGATGTGGAGACAAAGTCATTGTAAAGTACATTGTCTAGATCTAGACAACCAACTTCACATTCTCCTTAACATGTCATTGTCATGTCAACTTCATGTTTTATTCTACATTTGCATTAGAGAAGAATTTTTGGAATGAAAGTTTGTCATTCGTATGTGGCAACCATTTTTTCTAAACTCACAATAGAGTTGGAGATGCTCTAAGGGGGGGGAGGGGGCTTGGGAATAGCTTTCCCAAGTCAATGGGAATAGCTTTCCCACCTAAGTCCCTCATATTCCCTCCTCATTCTCAACCATAAACATATCAAACATGGATAAGGAATTCAAAACTCATTCCCAAGCCACAAAAACTTGAACCAAACTCCCCCTAAAGGGCTCGGAGTAGGAAATTTAAATTTTTCTAAAAGTATAGCATATCACATGGGGGAAAAAATATTAGCCTCGCAGGCTTCTTTTAGTTATCGTATCATACTGTATCAGAATTATGGTCTTTGACTAACCATTACAAACTACTACACAGACATCACATGATAAACATTAAAGTTAATTTCTCCAAATATTGAAGAGTTGCAACAATCCAGAAATGCTTATATGTTGTTACGTATAACCTGGAGAAAGAACGAACACAGAGAAATAAATTGGATCACAAAATCTAATTCAAGTTTTCTTTTACGAATACTAAACTAATATACTAGAGAAATAATAGCACAATTCCTTTAGTTACAAGAATAAAATGATTTTGTTAATGCTGTACAAGTGCATCTTTTGGGCTTTACAAATGTACTGAAGATACATGTGACGGGTCAGAATCTGAAATATCATAAGTTGTTTCTCCAGATTCGAACCTTCTACGGTTCTCAAGAGCAGCTTGCACCCTCTGATTGAACACTTCATCTGACCCTGGCAACATATAGCGTAACTTAAAATTTAATCGGTTTGCCACCAAAATCTCGTGTCTTGGCACTATTCTACCCTCCATCGAATAGCTTAAGAACCTGCAGAAATTTTCCTATTAGTACAGCTCATGAAGAAACAAAAGCATCTCACAGACGTTTAGCAGAAGACAATGCAAATACCAAACGAAGAGATGGTAACTTTAATGAGAGACATATCAATCTAAGTAATAACTTCTTATTTGGACATCAGCAGAAAATCCTAAACATAAGTTAAGGCACTAGATGTCCAGGTAGCAAGGTCCAATAGTAAAATTTCAGGAGTAGTCCAGTGGGCTTTGTTGGCCCTGGCATTTACTTATATCATGACATTTAGAGGGCTCCCTCCGTTAGCCTGGCTAGAAATAATGATAACTAGATTATTTCAGGATAGTAGCTCCTTCCTACTCATAACTGATTTATTGTAAAACCTTTCTGAACGTATGGCAAGTGATTATGGATATGTTGTACCCAAAACTAAGACGTGAACAGGAATGAAGTAAACTCAAAGTAATTAGCAAATTAAGCAAGCAAAGAACCACGTATGTGACTATGACCAGCAACAGCCATGATTCTGTTATCTAAAGATGCTTTACCTTGGAAACTCAATGAGCTCCTGCAGTGGGCGGACCATAGTCCTCCTTAAATACCGATACTTGGGTTGGACTACATCCAAATTGTATCTGAGCAGCATCGGAAAATCAGCTATCATCTCGCCAAGAGAGTGGAGACGAATTCCCAGCGACAGGAAGTACTTGACGTTGACCTCCAGCTTTTTGGTGATGCTGCAGCCGGTAAGCTGCGGGTCAAAGGCAATCACTTTTGCAATATCGCTTTTTGTCACACCAGCTTTTGTCATCAAGAAAATGACCTGTGAACATGATACGCGCTTAAAATGTAAGAAACAAGAGAAGTTACAGTTGGAGGGCTATAGGAGCAGAGCAGTTAAATTTTCAAAGAAAAGGAAAGGAATTGCAACTGAAACACTTGATGGATTGGTAGGCTGACATGGAAAGAAGGAAAACTAAAAGTAGCAAAGTTAATTGTTTCTAGGCTAAGCTTCCATCAGCTCCCTTTTTTCTTTGTTACGCTTCCATCACTTCACCAAATGTAAACCAACTTGATTTCTACAGAAAATGCTAGTAATGTTTGGCTTTCCAATAGGTCTCCATACCTAAAGAATCAGCAGCCATTAATTGGCACAATGAAATATCACTTACGATCTAACTTCGTATTCCGATTTTAATTGTCTTTTTATCTACAGACAAAAATAACATAAATAATGGCTTAACATGAAAAAACCACTGATACCTTAACAGTAAATGTTTACCATGGTTTGTCTGACGGAGGTCACTATAATGCGGAGCATAGATGATTTAAGACCACTCACATCACAAATTATAAAAGAACTACACAAATTGACAATGTTCAAATGTCTTCCACGTAACCAGGGGCAGGTCTAGAAAACTATTCGGTGGGGGGTTGGGACTTGCACAGTAAAAAAAAGAAATTAATATGAAATGAGTTTAAGAGGATTTGAATTCAAGCCTCAAAAGCAAACAGCATAGACATTAACTATATAACCAACTGGACCCTCCTTTGCCAATGTTTTTGACCTAGAAGCTCAAACAATATGGTACTCCTGTGTGTGTGTGTGTGTGTGTGTGTGTGTGTGTGTGTGTGTGTGTGTGTCCTGCATAACCCTGGTACTCCTTGCAAAAATATGCATTTACTCACACGGATAACCTAAATATAAAAAGCCTGCAGCACTAGTTGGGATGAATTCAATCTCAAGGAGGCAGCAATTTAACCAACATATTACTGAATTGCCTAGGAAGAAAATACCCATAATGTAGAAACCAGTGCTTGTCAGAATTACAAAATTCTACACCAAATAATACTCCAATAAACAGATAGGATTCTACGAATACCCTCATGCGAAACAAAAATCTGGATAGGCGAGAAATTGAGCCTGTATAATCCAAAACAAAACGTTTTTGAACAATAAAACTTCAACTCTGTTACTTAAAATTGAATATGGTGGCAGACTTTAGGCCTGTCAATGGTAACCAATAACCCGCCTCGAATTTTGACTGGAAAATTGGGTTTGGATATAAAAGTTCAAATCCGAATTAATTTTGGGTCGGGTCGGGTACAACTTGTGAGACCCAAAACAAAATGTAAGTAAATATATAGTTCGTCCTTTAAAAGTGAAAGGAAGTCATTGGTAGCACAGTAGGTAAGAGGTTTAGCAGTGTTCTAAAAATTGCTAGGCGGACTCGGTGCGGCGGAGGTCCGCCTAGCGCCTAGCCCGCCTAGGCGGCACCTAGATTTTTTTTTTTTGAAATTTTGAAATTTCAATGTTCTAAAATTCAAATACTATCTTAAAACCCAAACAAATATCCAAAATACAACTAAGAATAAACAAAATCAAAAAAAAAAAAAATCAAAAAACATGGCCGCCTAGGGGTGCCTAGGGCCCGCCTAGCCCACCGCCTAGGGGGTTTTCGGTGCGGTGGGCCGACGCCTAGCGCCTAGGTGGGCGCCTAGGCCGATTTTTATAACACTGAGGTTTAGTCTATATGCTTGTAGGGGACCAGGTTCAATTCTCAGCATTTGCATTGGAAGAAAGCAATCATTTTTATACAGATTTTAAACAGATCCGGGTTCAGATTTTGAAATGAGAACCCAAAACTAATTCGGGTCTGGTTTCGGATACTGATATATAATCCGAACTATTTCTCGGGTCGGATTCGGATCTTACATAAATCCGACCCGAACCCGACCTGTTGACAGCCCTACTGGCAGTGCTTCGACAAAACAACTATAATGTTAAACACAAACTTCACCCTATTCTTGCTCTCAACAGAAAATTGTCATAATAAAAGATATTCAAGGTTTTATCAGAAGCTTCAAGAAGAGGTACAGCAGAGTCGTGTGGCACTAATAGTAAGAAGATTATCCTCATTATAAAGGTTAATGATTTTGGTTTTTTACTTCTCGAGAGATAGGAAGGCAATACATCCTCCTACTACAAGCTTACCTAATGGCCTAACCCGGAAATTCAATCAAGAACTAGTGTCTCTATATGATGTAGAAGCATGATCCAGACAAGGGCCTTACCTACTGTACCAGAAAAGACTACCTAACCTATATGGCCTGAAATCTCAATGCACATATATACCATCAAAAGTTGATAGTTAGAAGATATGTCATGTTAAAGTATAAGCCAACATATCGCGGTGTTGCCAGATTTTGTTTCCAACTGCCATATAAACATAGTTCTTTCGGTAAAGCATTAAAATAAAATTGTCCGTTTAGTGTGCATCAATAATTTTTGAGTGGATGTGAATGAAATCAGTACACAAAAGTCATGACCTCCATTTCATTTGGGCTAATTTGCACTTAAATACCCTGAACTATCTAGATTTGGAATTAAATACCCTGAACTATTCTTTTGAGCACTTAAATACCCTCAACTTTTGAGTTTTTGTAAGTTATCCACCCCCGTGTAGTCAGCCATCCCATTTAACCTTCATATGCAAAGCACGTGGCCAATTTACTCCTAAACAAAAGATAAATTACTCTCTTGTTTTTGTTAAAAAAATCCAAAAACCTTCTTCTAACTACAAACCAGAAGCCCTCCTTCCGCCAGCACCCTCGCTCGCCGCCCACTAACTATCGTCCCTCACGCACAGCACCCCCCCACCCATCCACCCACACACACACCGCCACCGACCCCCAGCCCGCCTCGTGTCACAATCGAGACCCCCTCCCTCATCACGAAAAAGGAGTGGCGGCAGCAGGAGGTGGTGGTTGGGAATGGGATTAGAATAGTTAGTATTAGTTGATGAAAATTAAGTAAATTTGAATAATAATGAATAAATAATCAATTATTATGGTTAGGGTTAGGGTTAGGTCATTATGGTCTTTTGTACTTTTGTTACCTCTGACTGCAAAAAAAAACTGATAGTTTAGGATAACAAAGTGAAAATAAAAGGTTTAGGGTATCAACTTGCCAAAAATTAAGTATGGGGTATTGAAGCGCCAAAATAGAATAGTTTAGGGTATTTAAGTGCAATTAAGCCTTTATTTTATATGTAGTTATACATTTCTAGATACAATATACAGGTTTTAGTTATTTGCAATGATTAGTGCTAGGGTTAGTTGATGAAAATTTGAATAGATAATCAATTATTATGGTTGGGGTTAGGATTAGGTCATTATGGTCTTTAATACTTACTGTTAATCCGTTACCTCTGACTGAAAAAAAAAACTGATAGTTCAAGATAATAAAGTGAAAATAAAAAGTTTAGGGTATCAACTTGCCAAAAATAAGTATGGGGTATTGAAGGGCCAAAATCAAATAGTTTAGGTTTAAGTGCAATTAAGCCTTTCTTTTATATGTAATTTTACATTTCTAGATATATAATATACAGGTTTTAAGAGTTCTTTGCATTGATTAACCCAAACATGTCACACTGATTTTAGGTGATGTGTATATTTTACGTGATGTGTTTAACGTGGCTATCCATCTTACATATAGGAACATATTTGTCTCTTTGGCACCAATATGACCTTATCCCCCCATTAATTCATAAAAGTCTTACAGTATTCATGTATTGTTCACGCTCGGATAACATCTGAAATCTGAATATCTAGGGAACGGAAAGAAGAAAGCACTAGTTATCCTCACCATCATCCAGTATTTTTCCTATATAAATTGAGCCAAGGGTGGAACGTAATTCAACAAAAGAAAGCTTCACATACCCATTGACATACAACTAGAAATCAACCTGACCTCAAACCCCAAGGAGTTGATGTCAGATTTCCTGCCAAGGCAGCTACTCGTAAGAGAGAAGCTTGCGTAAAACCTTGGATGCAAGTGTATGAGTAGATATACCTGTAAGCGGGTAGTGGGTAGGTAGCCAACCTTCTTGGCTCACGATGTATAGTCCTGCGCAACCAAAGAGCAGGCGACAAGTTCCCCTAGGCTAGGAAAGTGTCTAGAGGAAGAGGTAAGATGGTAAGGATTTGTTGTAGGGATGTCACACTAGATGAAGAGTCAAAATGGTATCCCAGCAATCAATATAAGCTATAAAATCACTATTTTAACATCAGAATACTTGACGGGAAATTGATCTGGGAAATGAAAGAGCAGGACAAACCACTGGTCGAATTTTCTTGTAAAGACTATATGTCAGAAAGGCTGGAAACTTTGCTAGGACCCCGCCGATGTCTTCCTCCCTTATGCCTATGTCCTGCAGAAATCGGACCTGAAAGTTAAACAGGATGAAACATCAGTAAGCTTATAACGTGAAAAGGGTAGAAGTTTAAAACTTATTGTAGCTGCAACTGTGAATTATATTGCCTAAGCCGTTGTCATAAAACAAGGCGTAAACTAAGTGATAAGTTGTGCCAGCAAAATGGAATTGACTTTTAAAAATGGACCCCTTTTCTTTTCTTTTCCTTTTTAGAAAAAACTTTTAAAAATGACTTAAAGCTTGTACATATACTCACGAGTTCTACAGATTCAAAGTGTATACCTTTGGTGCAATTGTGGTTTCCAAATCAACACAGAAAATCATAGGTTTCGCCAAAAGTATTCTCTTCATTCCATCACGGCGAACACCAAGGTAATACAGATATTTCACAAGAGGTCTCCACCTTCCTTCAATGCTGCACCCCATCAACTGTGGCTTGAAAGCCAATAGTCGTCCAACATCCTCAGTACTCAAACCAAACTCCTTAAGGTATTGGACCTGGAACAGTAGGTCACGCCTAGCATGGGTTAACAATACCATGGAGCATAAAAACAGAGAAAATTTCATTACTATTAAGCATTAGAAATAATTACCACATTGGAATTTTTATTTTTATTTATATTTGGAACCAGGTAAATTATTTCTGGAATCGCTCCCACTGGGATTCGAACTCCTGACCACTCGGGCTGCATGCATCTCTCTTAACCACTATGCTTGAGGTCATTTGCAATATATATATATATAATTTACCTGGTTCCAAATATATATATATATATATATATATATATATATATATATATATATATATATATATATATATATATATATATAGACACACACACACACACACTCACACTAGCATATGTGCACATGCGTTGCACGTATTTATTATTAGAAAGTTTAAAAGACACTTGTAGTCAAAATTTGTTTATTTTCAATGAATGAATTATTGCTAAAGAAAGTCCATTTTCAATGCCTCACTTTTAGATACCCAATGCATCTAAAAGAGCTGTTGTAATAAGGAATATCAAAGGACAACTCTTGTATTTACCTAGATACCCCCATTAATTTTAATTAATCTTTTTAATTAGTATAAATATAGTAAAGGGTATTTTTGGAAAGAAAACTTTCACCGTGAAGCCTACTTTTGACACTATATATATATATATATATATAATGCCAAAAGTATTTGCTAACACCAAAGAAGGGTAAATGCTAAAGTACACCCTTATTTGACTATGTTACTATTGTTTATCAATGGAAGATGATGAAACCAATGAATGTTTGTGTCTAGGAAGTCATGAACTATGAGCTGTATGGACTTTATTAGCCGACAACATGCAATCTCTCACCAAAGTTCAAAAAAGTACCATGTAACAAGTCAAACACAATATGTTTATCCAGTAAGCACCCAAAAATTCAGAAAGTTGCCAGTTGAGTTTTAAAACAACCTGAGCCTAAGAATTCACATTGAAAAATAGGTCTGAAAGCTAGTGATCAGCTTTTGACCACCTAGGATTATAAGAATATTTGCTGGACCCACAGCAGAGACTGGCGGAGAGTGAAGAAATTGATCCAGCTTATTGTGTTATTCTTTTCAGAAAAGTTACGCCAAAGTTTCAGAAAAAGTTATTTGGACTTCACAAGTTTGAGAGCTTTTCAAAGGTAACGATTAGAATAAAATCAAAAAAATAGGAGGCAATAACCTCTAATAATACATGCATATGTGGTGTCAACCACACATACAGGTACAAACAGACGACATATATTATATTAACCGTTTAGACAATCATTTGAGAAATTTCTATACGACAAAAGTATTGAGTAGATATATTGAACCGAAAAGACAAGCCCCCTAAAGTATACCATCCTGCTTATACATAATAATGGCATTTCATTCAAATCAGCACGATGGACTTAACATCGCTTTTTTAGTGAAAACTCTCGAGTACTTTGTACTCATTCCAGCCTGTCAAGTATTTTGAGCATTGTGTTAAAACAAGCCCCCTAAAGTATACCATCCTACGGATTAGGTATGGGTAACTCCATATAAGAAATATGTTTAAACTCTCTAACATATAGAATGATATGCTTAAGAAACTAAGAAAGAACAGTTATCATTTGATAGTTGCGTCAGTGATGCCTCTACAAAGACTGAGCACTAGTATTAAGAAGCACAAACACCTTACTGTTCATTTCATCCAGACTGAAGAACCCGAGCACCCTGGGATAATCAAAGACCATTGTGCCGAAATCCTTTTCGTCCATGCCCATATCCAAATAGAAATTCACCCGAGTCTCCAGTTCTTCTATAGTTAAAGCTAGAACTTGTGGGCACCGGGTAACAACAAAACCCACCCACTCCCTCCTCACCCCATTTCTCTCGAGACAATCAACAATCTCTTCCATAAACTCTATACTGCGCTCCACAATGCAGCTTGCCTTTACAAGCACAACCCCCAACGAAATTCCTTTTACATGAATCGTCTTAAGCCACTCAGCTATGTGCCTCACTTGTTCGAGATAGCCAGAAGTTGCACATATCAGCTTTCCAATTTGGGGGTATGTCAGAGAATTATGCTTCAACCACCTAAAATAAAAATATAGATGCGAATCAAGTTTCAGAACTTAAAAGGAAAAGGAAATGAGAAAAGTTATCATAGAATAGGCATATGCTGTCAAAAGTTCACTTTTTGGTACAATTTGTCTAACACTTATAAATCACAACTCACTAACTTGACTTAACAACAACATCAGGGTGAAAAAAATATCATCATTTATGAGCGAGAAGGTGTGAATATTCCACTAGTGAAATAATCCTACCTAGTTCTTTAAATCCAATTCATGATCAACTCAGTTATATCAGAGCATAAATGAATTGTTTTTACTACAATAATGTATTTTTGTAAACATTGCACAACAAATTGATTACCAAACTATTGTTCCTGTTCTTCTTTGAAATCACAATTCCAAAACACAATTTCTTGATGTAGGAAATATACTATATGCATCTTCCTACATATCATAGTAAGCTGGCGAAAGCGGATTTATTGATGTGGCTCATCAAAACTCGCAGATGAAGGGTGGTAAGACGTCAAAGCGAAGCGGAGATAACCAACGCCGGCGAAACGCATGTTATAATCTGCCCGAATCCACAAGGAGGTGTCTGAATCCACGAAATCCACCAAAACTATAGAGAACAAATCTCAATAAAAAAAGTAGTAATATTATTGGAGTTATATAAACTATTACATTCCTACGCCTTTATATAGGCTTACCAATTTGGTGAAGAAAAAAGAAATCATAATCCTGAACATAAGTGAAAAATATAAATATAAATTAATCCTAAAAAAGGGTTGCAAAATCTGCTTACAAATTTGTCAATATACGGCTCCTTTGAAATACACTGCTAAACCAATTGCTCCAGTTGATCGGCTTCGTCCCTACATCAGACTCCCCTTGATAGTACATCCTATCCAATACCAGTCTCAACCACACGCAAGCACTCATATATATCAATATGTGGAATATGAGATAATCAACAGTCATGATCCTCTTCCTCAAATCATACTATCTTCATGGAACATGGTATCTATGAGATAATCAAGTAATCAACCATAACGTTTCTAATAAAAAAATTCTCGAACAATGGATCGATTAGCGACACTCCCCTCCTTATAAATGATGATAATACTTCTGAGATCTTTGGAGACAGATACTCGTATAGTAGATCATAGAAGCATGTAACAAACAATCTTCATTAATCATCAAGAGTAGGAGCAACGACGATGGATTACAAGAACCCGTAAGGAATTGCATAGGTAGCCGGATCAAGAAGCGTAAAGGTCTAAATATGGGGCACTATCCCAACACATGAAGCTCGGGGTAACGTCAAAGAATTTGCATGTGGAACGAACGTCCTTGTCCTCGTTCTTGAAAGATGACGAGTCCTTTAGAAGCGTGAAAGGTGACTCATGACTTTCTTCCATGTCCACCCAAGGTTCCTCTTCAATAGTCTTCAACTCGATCTCATTTTGTGCTTCTCTAACCCCAATTAAGTCAACTTTCACTCCACTTCAAAAGCTTCGGGTAGGTCCAACTAAAATGATGGCAAGGCGTCCTCTTGGATTGCATTATCATATTCGACTGATACTTACTACATCCGTCTATGTCTCGTATTTGTCATAGTTAGGAGGTCTTCGGCTATCTCTGCACGTGATATAGCTTTTGGGAGAGTAGTCAATGTGCACCAAATCATATGCGAAGCTTGCTTCGAAGTCCAACTATAAATCGCTAACTCTATGTTCTTCTGACTCATCAAAACTCGAAAATTGAAGGAAGCCTGTCATATATTCCTACAGTGAGTCAGTCTCCTTGTTGACACTTGTGATATTGTCGCTCATATAGCTACTTAAAGCCCGGAGAAAGAAATTAAGAAAATAAATCGTCACATCTTAGTCCATGAATCTACTAGCTTCGTCTTATATGTGATCCGCGATGATTGTAAGTTGTACACCAAGTCCTCGTGGTTCCCTTAAGTTGGGCCTCTACCAATGTTACTTGCTTTGCAGTAGGAATCTTATCATGTTCAAAGAATTCCTCAACCACTAAGATTCAATCTAGAATGTCAGTATACTGCATGGACCGATTAAGCGTTGGAATCTTCATCTTGCTTGATTGAGCACCAAGCTTTGTTTGTGAACCCATATTGTCATAGGAAACAGCCATGTCGAAGAGGGATTGAAAATTTTGAGACATTTAGGATTTAACATGGTTGGCTGAAACAAAGGAGACATGTGAAATTTATGTTAAACGGGCTAGTAAGCCAGGTTCTAAATTAAATAGCTAGTGGGTAGGGTTTAAGATGCATGTGGATCCTAAAATTTTAAGTTAGGTAAGTTCTGGGTTTGTGAAGTAGAGCGGGTTTGAACAAACGGGTATGGATTAAGTTAATTGGACTTTAAGGTTAGGCTTTTGAATTGGGGAAAGAATTGCTGGTTTGCGACTAGAGAGGACAAAGGGGTCAGCATCTTGCTTAAGGAAAAGTCGGGGTGGGAAAGCAACTTGGTGGAGCGAGGAGGAATGACGAGGAAGCGGGATGGGAGGTGGTTGATGCTGACGAGATGGATGGCCGGAGTTGAAAGTGGCGGCGACGGCTGATGTCATGGATGGATGAGAGGCAGCGGAGCGATGACGAGGGAGATAACCGAATATGGTGATTGGAGTATAGGCTGGGCTAGAGGTTGTCTGGTCGCCCGAGGGTAAGCAAGGGGATGTTGTCGACGACTCCGGTGGCTAGACAAGCGGAGGAGGAGAGGGGTAGGGAGACGATCAATGATGACATGGATTTGGCGATGGCCATGCATAGAGGTGGTGACTTCCCGAGGGTAATGGCGGCGTAGTGGAGATGATCGAGGGGATCAGAGATGACGAGACTGGTCGACGAGGTCCGAGAATTGACTGAGGCGCAGGGGTAGGCTGCTCGAGGAGAATGTTGGGCTTGGCGAGAAGGTCAAAGACGATCGAGAAGATAATGGCAAACTCTTAAAGCTAGTCGTGATCTCGACGACGGTGGCAACGGGGATTGGTGGTGATGACTAACGGGTGGGAGGAGAGGAAGTTGGACAGGTGGTGGTTGAAGGATGCGACGACAGCTGTTGGACCTGTGTCAGCAGCAGGTTGTTGGCAGGAGAGGGTCATAAAGACGTCAAGAGAACTCGAGGAGGGTTGGCGGGGTATGGAATGCGCACGAAGGCTAAATGATGTCGAGGAGGGGAAGGGACTAGTTATAGTCGGGGGCAGGTTTAGAGGTGGCAATGGTCGAAAATGTCGAGGTCAGGAGGCACGGGGCTGCCGATCTCAATGTGGCAGAGGACGTATGCAAAGGAGGGGTCGACTATGGTGATGGTCTAGGCTGTCGAGGACGACGACAACATGCTAGTTGGCTAGTCTTGCGTTAGATACAAGGAGGGGTGATGTCGACGGGATGATGATGATTAAGGTCGGGACAGCAGTGTATTGGAGACACAGTCGAGGGTTCGACCGAGAAGCGGTTTAGTAGCTTCGATGCGGTGAGGCTTGGCAATTCAGTAGAAGACAAAGATGTTAAGGATGGGGGGCAATGGGCGCAGGTTGGAGATGATGGCAGCGGTGAAGGATGAAGATTTATGAAGGATTTTTTTGTTGAGATGATGGTGGTGTAGGAGATGATGTAGTCAGTATCGCAGAGGTGGAGATCGTCGACAGAACAGAACCGAAGCTCTGTTACAACCTGATGTAAGAAAAATACTATATGTATCTTCCAACATATCATAGTAGGATGGCGAAAGCAGATTTGTCAATGTGGCGCGTCAAAACTCGTTGGAGGATGGTACGATGTCGAAGTAAAGCGGATACAACCAACGCCACTAAAGCAAACGTTATAATTTGTTTGAATCCATGAGCGACTCTTGAATCCACGAGAGGTGTTCGAATCACAAACAGCATGGAGTCCACCAGAAAATAAAGAGAATCAATCTTAATGAAAAATAGTAACATAATTGGAGTTATTTAAAACTATTAGAGTCTAGGCTTATAAACTTGCAATCCTAAACACAAACCAAAAACAAAATCTAAATTAATCATAATAAAGACTTGCAAAATCTGCTTCAAAATTTGTCAATATACGGCTCCTTCCAACCAATTGGACCAGTCAACCAATTGCTCCAAACGCGGTTGAGCCCCTCCATTATTTCTCTAGGGAAATCGCACTCTGTATTTTTCAAGTCCACTCTGTAAATTTCATGTTTGAAGTTGTGTTTACAAAATATGATTTATCTAATGAAATTGGGTAGTAATTCTCAGAAGTCCCATTTTTATGGAATATTTTTAACGCGTTATTTTAATAAAAAACTGCAAAATAACTTTGTACTTGAAAAAAGATTTAAGCGAAAACTACATCTCAAAATAAAAGGGAAAAAAATTCTGAAAAAAAAAATGTTTACTTGACGAGCTCGACCACTCCAGAGCTCTCGATGTAACTCTTCGCCCTCGCATTGAAAGTCAAGTGCGCGAACTCTGGAACCCCTCTCATTGCCGCTGCCTCGACGACGACCCTATCGACGAACCCCTCCAGCCGCGAAACAAGATTCGTAGAGTACGTAATGCTGAGCTTCTTGGCTCTCAGCGCCGACTTCAGGACCTCTCCAGCCACCCCTCTCCTGACCTCGAGCGCCCTCCTGAGGGCCCCCTCGTCGGCGCCAAGGGCCCGGAGGTCGATCAGGGGCGGCGGCTGGTCGGGCTTCGGAAAGTCGACGGAGCCGGGGAACCTGGGGATTCTCCGCACGGCGAGCGACGCCTCGTCGATGATCTTCCTCCTTTGTAGTTCCTCCTCGTCATCGATTCCTTGTCGGTGTTGGTGCCGGTGGTGGAGGAAGGTGTTCTGGAGGCGGGAAGGATTGTTAGGGGTCAGGGTTAGGGTTTCTTGTTCGCTCTCATTTGGTGGTGGTGGTGAGGAGGAGGAGAGGATTAGGGTTTTGGAAGGGGGATATGGGGAGTGGAGAATGGAGGGAGGGAAGGAGCAATTAGGGTTTTGGCGGGAGTGGGAGTGGAAGATTGGGATGGAGGAGAGGGGGAAGGGATGGGAGTGGCAGAACATTTGAAGGGGCTTTATCAAATTTTGTTATTCCTCCTAAATTTGCAACTGGTGAGTGGCCAGAGGAAGCATGTATATGATGACATGATGCCGAACGAGAAGATTTTTCCGTTTGGGGGGAAACTATGTTCCAGTACCGCTTGTTGTGATTCGTTATAACTCCCTAGTGAAAAGTTTCTTACATTGTACGTAAAGGGATCATCATTTGGCCCGAAGTTTATAGGCGTCCGAAAAGTTCGTCCAGGTCGATGGGCCAAAGTTCGATAGAGCCTGATCATTAGGATAGTCCGACCCGGTCCATATTAGCATAAGGCCGGACTTGGGCTATGCATCCTTCCGCCCGAGGCCGCCGGATTGATCATTAGGGTAGCTCCTAAAATTATGATCGTTGTTCCTTCCATGTAATTTACACAGCCCCTAAGATTATAATCCGTGTAATACAACGTTTGTCCAGTCCATGCCATAGTGATATCTAGTCTGAAATTTTTTGAGTCCAAAGTAGCCTTTAATGACTCCCACATATTCACAAACCATAACCTCAACGTTTAGATATTGTTTACTTGAAGCAAAGATATTAAGTAAACAGTATCCATGAAGCATGGATTGGAGCATGATCTTAAGTAAACAGTATCCATGAAGCATGATCTTAAGTAAACAGTATACCATTTCTACTTGAAGCAAAGATTTTTTTTTTTTTTGTATTTTGAAAGAGTAAAACATACAAATTATTAATTTTTACAGAATTCTAGTCCGGCCCGATCCGACGGGGCCCGAAAAGCCCGACCCGACCCGAAATTTCTTTAGGGCCAAAAAATCCGGCCTATGCCCGGCCCGAGCCCGTAATTTATGGGCTTGGGCGGCCCGACCCGGTCCAATGCTGATCCCTAATGTAACCCATGGAAAGAAGTAAAAAAAAGATGAAACAAAAGAATATACGAATTATAATAGTGAAGAAAAAGATAGTTGTTGTAGTATAAAAAGAAGGAAGTGTAATTCACCAACTTATGTAGAATAAGGGAGTAAAATGTTTAGGCAAATTCTACAGGCACTCCACATTTTTACTCAATGACAGCCCTTGCTTGCTTCAGAACAGTCCAACTTAGTATAACTTTTACTCAAGACAGTCCTAATTTTATGTTGGCCTGTCCAACCCCCCTTTTAGGACTGCCAACGAAGTTGTCGGTCCTAACATAAAGTATGCAATTTTTTCATATAGGAGGAAAAAATTATAGGAAATTGCATGTGAAGGGAATAGTTTATGAAATTTGTAAAACGATGGACAGATCGCCAACTGAATTGGCTTGGGATTGCTGAAGTGTGGTGGAGGAAGTTTTCGCCAACTCAATTGGCTCCATGTATGTACTTTAGCCAACTCTTTTGGCTTAGAAATTGGCTTGGGAGTGAAATTGGCTTGGGAGTGCTGAAGTGTGGTGGGAAAAGTTTTTGCCAACTCAATTGGCTCCATTTATGTACTTTGGCCAACTCTTTTGGCTTAGAAATTTAAGCCACTCTATTGGCTTTAATTTTTGCCTTTTGTGTACTTTTTTCGTCCGGCTACTTTTTTTGCCAATTTTCATGCTCCCGGATTCGTAATGCAGGATCATAATCGAACAACAATAAATAAAAAATATATATATATATATTATGATTATGTGAAAAATATTACTTACATACTTACAATTTAATAAAATACAACTCCACTAAATATCTGACTAGAAATATGATTAACACGTTCTAAGCCAAAAGAGTTGGCTAAAGTACATAAATGGAGCCAATTGAGTTGGCGAAAACTTCCCCCACCACACTTCAGCACTCCCAAACCAATTTCACTCCCAAGCCAATTTCTAAGCCAAAAGAGTTGGCTAAAGTAGATACATGGAGCCAATTGAGTTGGCGAAAACTTCCTCCACCACACTTCAGCATTCCCAAGCCAATTCAGTTGGTGATCCTTCCCACGTTTTACAAATTTTATAAACTATTCCCTTCACATGCAATTTCCTATAATTTTTTCCTTCTATATGAAAAAAACTGTAAAGTATGACTGTCCACAAAGTTGGCAGTCCTACTTCGTGTTAGAATTACCAACTTTGTTAACAGTCCAAATTCAAACTACCCAAATCCTTTAGGACTGTCAACTTTGTTGGCAGTCCGCATCCAAATATGTGGGAAGCCCTCAAGTAAAAAAATTTGGAGTGACAAATTTGTAGAAAAAAATTAGGTTGTCCTCAAGTAAAACTTGAGGTGCGAATAGAATTTGCCAATGTTTATTGATATTAACCATTATAATGGATTCTAGTTTATAATGAAACCAAGTTAGTTATCAGAGATAACAAATTAATCTTTCAGAGAGAGTTATGTTGGCACAATCATATCTAGTAGTTATAACTAACTACAACACTCCCTTTTGAATAGATAAATAACATGTATTAGCAGGGCCAGGCCGGACGGTTGGGTTACCCTATCCTGGAGCTAATTTTTGTTGTCCTTTGACCCTTATTGTCAGCTGGTCCTGGTGGTCCTCCATGACACTGACCTTTGGTGGAATCATGTTAACCTTGGAGGGTTACCCTAGCAGAGGGTGGTTGCCCAAGCCTCAAGGCTTGTCCAGCTTACCCCAGGGTTCGCCCTGTGTATTAGTCTAGATGAATGATCAGCATCATGGTACATAACTCTCTAAGAGATCGTATGTCAAGTGTAATGTCCCACTCTGCGCGGTGCGTTGAATTGGTTGTTGGCTCGAATGTCTAGTTAGACTTCATGCAGAGGTATCATTTAGAGTTATGTGATCATTATTATGTCTCACTTCGACCGGAGGCAGGCTTTTGGTTTGATTGAGATGATTGGATTTATGGCATGCGAGATATAGCGGGATTTGAATGGTGATGCAAGCTTGCTTAATTCAGTCAAATTAGAAGGTTTATGGATCATGGCTCGTTTGTATAGTTAATCTGATTAATAAGTTTGTGCATCAAATCATCTGTTTGAGGCATTGTTCGGTATATGCTTGGTCGAGACATATAGGCATTTCTTTATTGTGAATGATATTGATCATTCTCTCCTTACCTTCACACTTAATAAAATTGACCTTGTATATCTTTATTTCTATGTGTCACGACCCGCACCCGCTATAAGGGCACGTGTGCGTAACAACGCCCAGCTCTTACCGTAAAAACGGCGTGGAATGCTGTAGGTTTATTACTCTAACAACAGTTTATATAATATCAAAACCTGTCGAGAATATGGTCAACTCCGAACGGAGGACAAGCAATGATAATATATGTCAATCACAACTCTAAGATGATAAAGTAAATACTGAATGATAAAGACAACACGACAATAAAATATAACATGTCAAGTCCAAACACAAAGAATATACAAGTCCAAGTCCAAAGTCTCTAATACTAGCCAAAATAATAACAGTCCCAAGAGTAACTGGAGACAAGGTCCAGTACAAAAATCTACTCTATCTACAAGATAGGCGGTATCTCGTCCTGCGGTACTGCACCCTGCTGATCTAGGGTATATGTCTCTAAATCTACTACGTCCGGTAGGTCGTAGTAAGTGCAGTAATAGTCCTCCTCTGCATCTGTAAACATTGTCAACATATTCGGTCAGGATGGAACGAGTACATATATCTCATAACGGATCTCAAGATAGGATAAAAGCCATAAGACTGTAAATAGAGCATATACAATAAAATCATGGAGTGTACATATATGTATCATGGCATGGTAAGCTATAGAACTAGAGCTAGAATAGGAAAGTAGAACTGATCATGGTATGTACACAAATCAGGGTAAGCCATCTATCCAATGTGTGTGAGTAGTAGTTTTAACTTGTGATTGGCTTGGGCACCTGTAAGTAACTGGCCTGGCTAGTCATAAGTGCAGTATATGACTAACACTGTTCGGGAATGCGGGATGGATTTGATCACAGGCATACGCTACTACTCTCCCGCCCCCAACTGGTAGAATGGATCCAAACATGATACGTCACTGCACGAAATTCTATGAGAAGGGAGCAAATCTCTAGAATCGGTGACCATATATTGCACAAAAGCTACAAGGGAGCTTGCACAATACATCCCAAGCTAATAAGGAGTAACACCTCTTGTCAAGATCCAGGAATACCAATCCGTGAGAACCATGTGTCAGGAATAAGTATATCTACACTAAGTACCTGAATCATAACAGTTATCATAAACTGGAAAAAGTTATCAGAGAGTGTACTCGCCTGTGATATGATATAATATGTCAACTGGATCCAATACAGCGCCTCGAGGACCTATAGATAACAAGACATATCAATACTATGTTTAGGAAGTAAAGTCAAATCAAATTTAAATCCTATTAAGTCATTCTAGGTCAAGACACGTCAAACTAGATTGTACAGGGTCAACCTAAGTCATATTAGGCCTAACCAGGTCAAACTGGGTCAATGCAAGTCAAACAAAATTAAACTAGGTCGATTTAAGTCAACAGTTGACTTACAGTTGACTTTTTGTCAACTGGTCAACTCTGGTCAACCCTAGGTCAACTCTAGGTCAACTTTAGGTCAATTGTGACTAACGGTTGACTTTTGGTCAACTGTTCAACTCTAATGGAATTTGGAACTAAATTGGGTAAAGTGTTGACCCATAGTTGACTTTTGGTCTAAAAAGTCAACCGTGGTCAACCAAGGTCAAGACTAGGTCAAGACGACTATTTCTAACCATTTTCAACCCTTACAACCCATATCCAAGTCCATCTTGAACTCCGAAACCTATATCTTGGCCGTAGGCCAATACCTTAAATTTATCCTTTACAAGGGTAAATTCCTAACCTAGACCAATACCAAGTTAGCCTACCTACGGTTGGTATTTCGACCCGTGCTTCCTAGGGTAGCTAGATACTACCGTATCTAGACATTACCAACCGCTACACGGCCGATCCTAACCCATCTAACCCATGTTAGGGCGTACCCTAGTGTTTGGTCAATTACCTTGACCAATACCAAGGTAAACCCAAACCTAGTCTCTAACCATATCCAAAATCCATTCCCTCTCACCCCGATTTGATTTCCTACATTTCCTACCTCGTATCCTAGTAACTCTAGTATTCCGATACCAAATTGGTATCCTATATACCTCATTCTCTAGGATTTGGATAAATTTCCAATCCTACACTACCACTCTTCTTTTCCTTCCCTTCTCCTTCTCCTTCTCCTTCCTTTCCTTTTTCCTTCCCTTCTCCTTCTCCTTCTCCTTCTCCTTCTCCTTCCTTTCCTTCTCCTCTCCTTCCTTTCCTTTTTCCTTCCCTTCTCCTTATCCTTCCTTTCCTTTCCTTCTCCTCTCCTTCATTTCCTTTCCTTGTTCTCTCCTTCTACTGCTGCTCCTACTGCTATTGATAACTGCTGCTGCTGCTATTGCTTAAGCTGTTGCTGCTACTGCTAACTGCTGCTGCTGCTATTGCTTAAGCTGCTGCTGCTGCTACTGCTAACTGCTGCTGCTGCTACTGCAGTCTACTGTTGTTGTTGCTACTTCTTCTTCCTCCTCTTCTTCTCCTACCACTTCTTCTCCTACCACTTCCTCTTCTCTCTATATATATATCTAACTATCTAGCTATATATATATATATATATATATATATATATATATATATATATTTTTATATATATATATATATAATATATATATATATATATATATATATATATATATATATATATATATATATATATATATATATATATATATATATATACACATTCACATATATATACTCTCTATATATGTAAAACCCACTATCAATAAACTACTCTCTTCACTAATCCCATCCTCTAACACACACACACACACACTCAAACACACACTCTCATGACACCACCACCACCACCACAACATCTCCTCTACACACACACACACTCAAACACATCCTCTCATGACACCACCACCACCACCACTCTCCTCTACACCCACACAAATTCATATATATATATATATATATATATATATATATATATATATATATATATATATATATATATATATATATATATATATATATATATATATATATATACCTCTCTTAAAAGGGAAAAACCCCTAATAAATCCTTAAACTAGGTTTTAGGGAAACCTATAAAAGCTATGGTCAATATGTAGAGAATGGTCTCCTCTATATTTATTGTGAAGGAATAAATGAAAAAAAGGAATTTATGGGGGTTAAATGAACATACCTAAAGTTGATCTTCTTGAAGAAGAAGGAGCTCCAAAAAGAAATGAAATGAAGAGAGAGAGAGAGAGATTATTTAGGAATGAAGGAAATAGAGGGGGAGTGGCCTATGTGTGGCCGGCCATGGGGGGGTCCTAATGGGTTTGGGTGGAGACCCATTAGGCCTCCACACCCATTAGACTTGGTTTGGTTCGGTTTGAATTTGGTTTGGTTCGGTTTGGTTTGGTTTAACTTCAAATGACTAATTAAGCCTCTAAATGACTAGTTAAGCCATGGGAGTATGGTTTATGGTTTCTAGCCTAGTTAGGATGGCATGTGGGCTAAGTCCAGCTAGTATGTGGGTCCCACTAGCGTCCAGACTACCGGGGTCTCCAACTTAAGTCCAAATTGGATAAAATTCAAACTAAATCAACCAAATCCCTAAAAATCCTATAAAATCAAATAAAATTTCCAAAAATTATAAAACTTGGAAAATGATAAAAATACCCCTAATTCGAAAACTGGGGGTGACAAATCTACCCTCCTTAAAAGAATTTCGTCATCGAAATTGAATGAGAAACTAATACAGCAACATGAATAGAACAAGGAAGGAAAAGAAAGAATTTTACCTCAAGGCTCGAAGAGATATGGAAATCGCTTCCGTATGTCGTCCTCTCTCTCCCAGGTAGACTCACCTGGAGAGTGGTGCCTCCATGCAACGCGAACCAAGGGAATGACCTGGTTCCGGAGCACCTTTTCTCTTCGGTCCAAGATCTCAACCGTCTTCTCTGGATAGCTGAGTATCGGTCCCACTTCGATCTCGGAGTAGTCCAAGACGTGACTGGGATATGCCACGTACCGTCTCAGCTGCGACACGTGGAATACGTTGTGCACTCCCTCTAGTGCGGGCGGTAACTCCAATAGGTAAGCCACTGCACCGACCCTGCCCAAGATACGGAAAGGTCCGATGTATCGTAGACTAAGCTTCCCGTCGCCACCAAAACGAATCGTGCCACGCGTCGGAGAAATCCGCAGGAACACAAGATCACCAACCTAGAACAAAAACACAAGGCTTAAAGCTTGATCTAAAACAATCACAATCAGACTCAAATACTAGAAAAATCTAAACTATACCTCAAACTCCAACGGCCTCCGGTGGCTATCGGCCCAATGCCGCTGCCTATCCTGCGCCACCCGAAGTCTATCTCTTATAACTCTACCTTCTCTGCAGCATCCACTACCATCTCAGGACCAAGCAAAACTCTCTCGCCGACATCATCCCAAGACAAGGGAGTACGGCACCTCCGTCCGTATAGAGCCTCAAATGGTGACATCTCTATACTGGCCTGATAGCTGTTGTTGTAAGCAAACTCTACCAGGTGAAGATGGTCCTCCCAAGAACCCCCGAGATCTAAAACGCATGTGCGAAGCATATCCTCCAAGGTCTGGATCGTCCTCTCTGACTGCCCGTATGTCTGAGGGTGATAAGCGGTACTGAACTTGAGCTGGGTGCCCAAGCTAGTCTGCAAACTCCTCCAGAAGTGGGAAGTGAAACGACTATCCCGATCTGAAACTATGCTCACTGGGACTCCGTACAATCTTACTATCTGACGAACATACAGCTCCGCCAGCCTCTCCGTGGACAAACCCACTTTGAAAGGCAAAAAGTGGGCCGATTTGGTCAATCGATCAATAATGACCCAAATCGCATCCTTCTTTCCCGGAGAACGTGGAAGTCCGGACACAAAGTCCATGGTGATGTGCTCCCACTTCCACTCAGGAATGGGTAGTGGCTGGAGCAATCCACCGGGTCTCTGCCTCCCGGCTTTCACCTGCTGGCACACCAAGCATCTAGAAACGAACTGAGCCACCTCGCGTTTCATGCCATACCACCAAACATGTTGTCTCAAGTCTCTATACATCTTGTTGGCTCCAGGATGCATAGAGTACTGAGAACGATGCGCCTCCTGAAGAACATCCTCCCGAAGTCCTCCGCTCGGCACGCACAATCTGGTACCATGCCTCAACGACCCATCTCCTGCTATAGAGAACTCATCCAACAGTCCTGCCCGGACCTACTCCCTGATGACCCTCAGAGCCTCATCCTTAAACTGAGCTGCTCTGACTCTGTCCATCAGCTCTGACTGCACCTGAAGACCCCACATCTGCTTCTCGAACCCAGGAACTATCACCTCTATGCCCAAGCTCTCCAGATCTGCCAGAAGGTGACGTTCCATCGTCAAAACACATGGCTACGGAATAGCTGCTCAAAGCATCTGCAACCACGTTAGTCTTCCCCGGATGGTACTATAAGAATATATCAAAATCCTTTATCAGCTCTAACCATAGCCTATGCCTCATATTCAGCTCCTTCTGGGTAAACACGTACTTCAAGCTCTTGTGATCTGTATAGATCTCAACTCGCTCTCCGTACAAGTAGTGTTTCCACAGCTTCAAAGCAAAGATGATCACTGCCAGCTCCAGATCGTGGGTAGGGTAGTTCCTCTCATGAGGACATAACTGTCTAGATGTATAGGCAATCACCTTCCCGTGCTGCTGAAATACACAATCCAAACCCCGTCCTGAAGCGTCACTGTAGATCGTATAACCACCAGATCCAGATGGCAGTGTCAAGATAGGAGCTGTAGTCAACCTCTTCTTCAGCTCCTCAAAGGCGGCCTGGCACTCCTCGGACCAAACAAACTCCTCGTTCTTCCTGGTAAGTCGGGTCATCGGCTGGACAATCCTGGAAAAGTCTTGCACGAACTTCCGGTAATAACCTGCCAGACCCAGAAAACTCTGAACCTCTGCTACTGATCTCGACATAGACCAGGACTCCACTGCAGAAATCTTCTTCGGATCCACTGAAATCCCCTCGTCAGAGACAACATGGCCTAGGAACTCCACGCGATCCAAGAAGAACTCGCACTTCGACAGCTTCCCATACAGCTGCTCCCTCATGAGAGTGTCCAACACAATCCTCAGGTGCTCCTCGTGCTCCTCTGGCATCTTCGAATAGATGAGAATGTCATCGATGAAGACCACCACGAACTTGTCAAGGTACTGATGGAATACCTTGTTTATCAAGTTCATGAATACCGTCGGGGCGTTGGTCAACCCAAACGGCATGACGGTATACTCATATTGGCCATAATGAGTCCGAAATGCAGTCTTCGAAATGTCATCCCGCTTCACCTTCAGCTGATGGTACCCGGAACGTAAGTCGATCTTCGAGAACACCCTCGCGCCACTCAACTGGTCGAACAAGTCATCAATCCTTGGCAAATGATACTTGTTCTTGATAGTAAGGTTGTTGAGCACCCTGTAATCGATGCACATACATACCGTACCATCCTTCTTCGGGACAAAAAGAACTGGCATGCCCCAAGATGAAGAACTAGATCGGATAAAGCCCTTGTCCTGCAGCTCGTTGACCTGTTTCTTCAGCTCCGCTAACTCACTGTTGTTGATTCTATAGACGTGCTGTGAGATAGGCTCAGCGTTCGGCACTAAGTCTATAGAGAACTCAACATCACAATCTGGCGGCATCCCAGGCAACTCCTCGGGAAAGACATCCAAGAACTCCGTAATAAGTGGATGTGGCAACACCGGCCCCGCCAACAAAGCTTCGCAGAATCCATCTCCTGGCTCCGCTGCACCTCGGGCGAACTCAAACTCTGGCTCTCCCGGCGGCCTAAACAGAATCCTGCCTCCTCTGCAGTCTATGCTAGCATGGTGCATGCTCAACCAGTCCATACAGAGTACCACATCGTAACTCAGAAGTGGTATTACGAGAAAACACGCACTCAGCTCCCGGCCTCTCAAAGAAACTCTTCGCCCCTTGCAAACATTATTAACCAGGATGATGCCATTTCCAGTCATAATCTTGCAAGTCCTACCAAGATACTCAGCAATGATATTGTGCCTAAGAGCAAAAAAATAGACACAAAACTGTGCGTAGCACCAGAATCAAACAAGGCTAATGCAGGAAAAGAATCGAGTAGAACAGAACCTGCGACAACATCTGCTATAGGCTCCATCTCCTCGGCTGCAAGGGCAAAAGCTCTACCCTAAACACCCTTCTGCTGGCGGTACTGGACAAACTGCTGCTGCTGGGTCGGAAGTGGACCCCGCTGTTGAACTACAGGCACACTAGCTGGTGCCCTCGGAACATGTGCCCTCTGAGCTGCTCCAGCAACACGGGGGTTCTTAGGACACTCCCGCATCTGATGTCCAGCGGCACCGCAAAAGAGGCACAAATCCGACCTCCTCCTGCAGAACTCAAAGAGGTGACCGGGCTTCTTGCAGTAGTGGAACGGAGGATCATCCTGCCCCTGACGTTGCTGAACTCTCTGGACAGGTGCCCTGGCCTACACCTGCTGCTAATGATGCTGGAACGGCTGGTGCTGAAGCTGAGGGCGCTTAGCAGCCCCTGCGCTGCTACTGGCCCCTGAAAACAAATTACGATCCCTCTTGGGCTTCAAGCCCCTCTCTCTCTCTCCACCTTCCGAGCCTCCGCATAGACCTCTGCATATGTCGCATAGAAGGAAGGGATCAGGATCTTGATATCCCATGTCAATTCCTCCCGGAAGCGCTCTGCTCGGATCACTGGGTCGCTCACCATGTACTCCGTGTATCGGCTCAACCGGCCGAACTCCGTCGCATACTCCTCCACAGTCATACTGCCCTGCTGCAGGTTCTGAAACTGCCGTACTAGGCCGATCTTGTCTGTGGAGGAAAAGAACTTCTCTCTGAATAGGGCCCGAAACTCAGCCCAAGTGTGGCCCTCTCCTGCAAGAGCCGGCTCATTCCGGAACCATGTCCGGGCAACATCTAATAACTGCAAGCTAACCGCCTCGACCTTCAGGTCATCTGCCAGGCGGGAGGCCCTCATCTGACGCTCGATATCCTCGAGCCAGTCATCAGCATATACAATGCCCTCGGTCCCTCTGAAATCCCTCGGACCCATCTTCTTGAAAGCCTGGATGTCTCCGGGCTTCTGCTGTTGCGTCTCCCGCTGTGGAGCCCCACGCTCCACCGTAGCCAGGGCCAACCTATGGGCATCCTCCATGCCCTGGCGTATTGCCTCAGTCTGTCTCATATGTGCCTCGTGCTGGGCCTGCTGGGACTCCAGCACCTGCTGAAAGAATGTGAGCATCTGCCCCATGTCTGTAGGCAGAGGAGGCAACGGAGGAATAGCTCCCACCACCGACGGAGGGGTCCCCTGTTGAGGAGGAGGAACGCCCCCGACAGCTCCCATCGTAGCCCCCGGCACTGCAGGAAGAGCACCCGCAGTGACCCCAGGGACAGTCACCGAGAGCGCTGGAGGAGTACCCCCGAGCGCCCCTACTGAAGTCCCAACTGCAGGGGAAGTGACTGGAGCTTGTCCGCCAGAGGTAGCAAACCTCTCCGTCTCTCCGTGCTCCTCACCGGGAGAATGAGTCATAACCATCCTGGAGACAGATTGAAAGGAAGATATCAATATGGCACAAGAAGGATTATATCAAAGGAGGACAGCTAGAATACATTAAATCAATATCAAAGACGGTAAGCAAGATAAGCAAGGAAAGATCCTACTGTGATTGATTACTCTTAGCCTACCACCTCCTATATGTAACACAGGCTCGTAGTCAACACTCTAAGACGAGTGCTGCTACGACATCGCACTAATTGCGACTTCAGGACCTGCGTGGGCCACCACTAAAAACGTGTCACGATCCGCACCCGCTATAAGGGCACGTGTGCGTAACAACGTCCAGCCCTCACCGTAAAAAGCATGGAACGCTGTAGGTTTATTACTCTAACAACAGTTTATATAATACTAAAACCTGTCAAGAATATGGTCAACTCCGAACGGAGGACAAACAATGATAATATATGAGTACTCAATCACAACTCTAAGATGATAAAGTAAATACTGAATGATACAGACAACACGACAATAAAATATAACATGTCAAGTCCAAACACAAAGAATATATAAGTCCAAGTCCAAAGTCTCTAATATTAGCCAAAATAATAACAGTCCCAAGAGTAACTGGAGACAAGGTCCAGTACAAAAACCTACTCTATCTACAGGATAGGCGGTATCTTGCCCTGCGGTACTGCACCCTGCTGATCTAGGATATCTGTCTCTAAACCTACTACGTTCGGTGGGTCGTAGTAAGTGCAGTAATAGTCCTCCTCTGTATCTGTAAACATTATCAACATATCCGGTCATGATAGAACGAGTACATATATCTCATAACGGATCTCAAGATAGGATAAAAGCCATAAGACTGTAAATAGAGCATATACAATAAAATCATGGAGTGTACATATATGTATCATGGCATGGTAAGCTGTAGAACTAGAGCTAGAACAGGAAAGTAGAACTGATCATGGTATGTACACAAATCAGGGTAAGCCATCTATCCAATGTGTGTGAGTAGTAGTTTCAACTTGTGATCGGCTTGGGCACCTGTAAGTAACTGGCCTGGCTAGTCATAAGTGCGGTATATGACTAACACTGTTCGGGAATGCGGGATGGATTTGATCATAGGCATACGCTACTACTCCCCCGTCCCCAATTGGTAGAATGGATCCAAACAGGACACGTCACTGCACGGGATTCTATAAGAAGGGAGAAAATCTTCTCTAGAATCGGTGCTACAAGGGAGCTTGCACAATACATCCCAAGCTAACAAGGAGTAACACCTCTTGTCAAGATCCAGGAATACCAATCCGTGAGAACCATATGTCAGGAATAAGTATATCTACACTAAGTACATGAATCATAACAGTTATCATAAACTGGGAAAAGTTATCAGAGAATGTACTCGCCTGTGATATGATATAATATGTCAACTGGATCCAATACAGCGCCTCGAGGACCTATAGATAACAAGACGTATCAATACTATGTTTAGGAAGTAAAGTCAAATCAAATTTAAATCCTATTAAGTCATTCTAGGTCAAGACATGTCAAACTAGATTGTATAGGGTCAACCTAAGTCATATTAGGCCTAACCAGGTCAAACTGGGTCAATGCAAGTCAAACGAAATTAAACTAGGTCGATTTAAGTCAACAATTGACTTACAGTTGACTTTTGGTCAACTGGTCAACTCTGGTCAACCCTAGGTCAACTCTAGGTCAACTTTAGGTCAATGGTGACTAACGGTTGACTTTTGGTCAACTGTTCAACTCTAAAGAAATTTGGGACTAAATTGGGTAAAGTGTTGACCCATGGTTGACTTTTGGTCTAAAAAGTCAACCATGGTCAACCAAGGTCAAGACTAGGTCAAGGCGACTATTTCTAACCATTTCCAACCCTTACAACCCATATCCAAGTCCATTTTGAACTCCGAAACCCATATCTTGGTCGTAGGCCAATACCTTAAATTTACCCTTTACAAGGGTAAATTCCTATCCTAGCCCAATACCAAGTTAGCCTACCTACGCTTTGTATTTCGACTCGTGCTTCCTAGGGTAGCTAGATACTACCGTATCTAGACATTAACAACCGCTACACGGCCGATCCTAACCCATCTAACCCATGTTAGGGCGTACCCTAGTGTTTGGTCAATTACCTTGACCAATACCAAGGTAAACCCAAACCTAGTCTCTAACCATATCCAAAACCCATTCCCTCTCACCCCGATTTGATTTCCTATATTTTCTACCCCGTATCCTAGTAACTCTAGTATTCCGATACCAAATTGGTATCCTAGATACCTCATTCTCTAGGATTTGGATAAATTTTCAATCCTACACTACCACTCTTCTTTCCCTTCCCTTCCCTTCTCCTTCTCCTTCTCCTTCCTTTCCTTTTTCCTTCCCTTCTCCTTCTCCTTCCTTTCCTTTTTCCTTTCCTTCTCCTTCTCCTTCCTTCCTTTCCTTTCCTTCTCCTCTCCTTCCTTTCCTTTCCTTCTCCTCTCCTTCTACTGCTGCTCCTACTGCTATTGCTTAAGCTGCTGCTACTGCTAACTGCTGCTGCTGCTATTGCTTAAGCTGCTGCTGCTGCTACTGCTAACTGCTGTTGCTGCTACTGCTAACTGCTGTTGCTGCTACTGCAGTAGCTGCTGCTGCTACTGCAGTCTACTGCTGTTGTTGCTACTTCTACTTCCTCCTCTTCTTCTCCTACCACTTCTTCTCCTACCACTTCCTCTTCTCTCTATATATATATCTAACTATCTAGCTATATATATATATATAAATATATATATGTATATAAAATATATATATATATATATATATATATATATATATATATATATATATATATATATATATATATATATATATATATATGTATATAAAATATATATATATATATATATATATATATATATATATATATATATATATATATATATATATATATATATATATATATATATATATATATACATACACATATATATACTCTATATATATGTAAAACCCACTATCAATACACTACTCCATTCACTAATCCCATCCTCTGACACACACACACACTCAAACACACACTCTCATGACACCACCACCACCACCACATCTCCTCTACATACACACACACACACACTCAAACACACACTCTCATGACACCACCACCACCACTCTCCTCTACACCCACACAAATTCATATATATATATATATATATATATATATACATACATACCTCTCTTAAAAGGGGGAAACCCCTAATAAATTCTTAAACTAGGTTTTAGGAAAACCTATAAAAGCTATGGTCAATATGTAGAGAATGGTCTCCTCTACATTTATTGTGAAGGAATAAATGAAAAAGAGGAATTTATGGGGGTTAAATGAACATACCTAAAGTTGATCTTCTTGAAGAAGAAGGAGCTCCAAAAAGAAATAAAATGAAGAGAGAGAGAGAGAGATTACTTAGGAGTGAAGGAAAGAGAGAGGGAGTGGCCTATGTGTGGCCGGCCATGGGGGGGAGGGGGTCCTAATGGGTTTGGGTGGAGACCCATTAGGCCTCCACACCTATTAGACTTGGTTTGGTTCGGTTTAAATTTGGTTTGGTTCGGTTTGGTTTGGTTTAACTTCAAATGACTAATTAAGCCTCTAAATGACTAGTTAAGCCATGGGAGTATGGTTTATGGTTTCTAGCCTAGTTAGGATGGCATGTGGGCCATGCCCAGCTAGTATGTGGGTCCCACTAGCGTCCAGACTACCCGGTTCTCCAACTTAAGTCCAAATTGGATAAAATTTAAACTAAATCAACCAAATCCCTAAAAATCCTATAAAATCAAATAAAATTCGCAAAAATTATAAAACTTCGAAAATGACGAAAGTACCCCTAATTCAAAAACTGGGGGTGACACTATGTTCCATGAATTTGTTGTATGCTGGTAAAAATAACCAATATAAAAGAGATTAATGTGATTGTTATAGCTTATTGTACACATATATCATATAAACTATAGTACATTTGTTTGTGTTGGAATGTGGAACATTGTTGTTATATATCTGGTTGTATATCGTATATGTTTATGCAAAGAAACAAAAATGTATGGATGTATGGTGTGGTGCTATGGAGTAGTGTGGTTGTGGTACGATATCACGAAACTTTTGGGTTGTGGTATGGTGTTACGGTATGTTTGGACCAATGGGTCGCTAATTGGAACATCGAATGGAATTGTGGATATTGCGAGTATGATCTGTTGTCCGAGTAGAGATGTTTAATATTTTATTTCGGATCGTGTGCCATGCGTATATTTTATAGTTAACTGTTCACGCATATTGCATGATCATGAACAACTTTTACACGAGGTTCGGCTTTCCTCAAATGGTTGTCGGGACACCGAAACCGATTCTACTTAGGAGAAATTTATGTGGAACGCGCTTCACGCACGAAGTATTGTGGGGGACCTTCAGTGGGGCTCGCTATCTGTACGCAAAGGATCGTCGTCTTATCAGAAAAATAGTCCAAGATGGTTTAGAGGTGTCGGTTATAGTTAGGATGCATGCTAATGTTATCTGCTTGCAAGCCAATAACTTGATCAGTGTCAGTCCTGAGTTCATAAGGCCCTAAGGCAAACTTTTAAAATGGTGCTATATATAATATAATAAATTTGAAATAGAAGTAAATTTAAAAAAGTGTTACAACAATAATTGAACCTAGGACTTATAGTGTGCTATGTATGTATATTGGACCTTTTGAGACAATTATAGATCCTGGAAGGTAGTTCTGATTGATCAATAAAAATACATTTCAATAGAATTCCTTTGAATTTCTAATCCAGTTATTTTGTTTCATCTAGAACAGAACAAAAAATATTCTTTTACTTTAATGAAATCCGGAGTCATGTCGGATAAGTGAACATTAGTTTCTTAAGCAAGCAACTGTCAGCCCTCCAAAGAGGCAGTGGGTGGAGATCATTACCAATACATTGTAGATCCGGCTTAAAAGACAAAGCAAAAAGCATCTCTTATATTTATACAAATACAGATATCGATTCAGTGAGCTAGCCCGCTACATATGATTGCTGCCTTGCACTAACATACTAACCACTACACCACAATTGTTTTATGGTAAAAGATGGACATGTTACATATTAGTTATATTTTAGATACAAGATTGCTAATATAATAATAATAATAATAATTATATATATATATATATATATATATATATATATATATATATATATATATATATATATATATATATATATATATATTGTAGATGACCTCTAGTCTAGTGGTTAAGAGAGATGCATGCGGCCCGAGTGGTCAAGATTTCGAATTCCAGTGGGAGCGATTCCAGAAACAACTGGAATTCGAAATCTTGACCACTCAGGCCGCATGCATCTCTCTTAACCACTAGACTAGAGGTCATCTGCAATATATATATATATATATATATATATATATATATATATATATATATATATATATATATATATATATATATATACCTCTAGCCTACTGGTTAAGAGAGATGCATGCGGCCTAAGTGGTCAGGAGTTCGAGCCCCAGTGGAGGCGAGTTTATATATATATATATATATATATATATATATATATATATATATATATAACTTTTGGCCCTCGTATTCCATGGGGCCCTGGGTGGTCGCCCTAGCCACCTTGGGCTAGGGTCGGTCCTCAACTTGATCCAGGACCGGTCACTTGACATATTTATTTATATTTTGTGAGTCTAGTACTGAATGTCTTATGTAGGAACACACTTGTGACTTGTTTATGCATTGTGAATGATACCATTGTTATGACAGGGAAGGATGGTAAGTATTTGGATAAGGTCTTCTTTGCTGAGTGACGCTTTTATGTTTACATACACATGGATGCTTATAGTTATTAACTATTCTTTAGGCAAGATTAGAAGTAGCACATAATATTTGCATGCACTCACTTAATCAACGTGTTGGCTTTAGGTGAGTTGGTTTAGGATCATTTACCAGTGCATTTCCAATGTGCTAACCCCACAAGTGCGGGGAGCTGCTTGGATGTACTGAGGCATTGGAGCTCGGTTGGCACTTGAAGCTGTTTGGCTGGAGATGATGTCTTTTGTTTATAATGTATGGAACATCGTTGGTTGTATTAGTTGCATGAGTTGTAAGCCTCGTGGCATCATTGTTGTATTGAGATTTAATATTTGTAATCTAGTTGTTATTTGGCCTAGCATCGTTGTAATTCAGTTGCAAATTATGATAATTGTCTCATGTTTATAAAGGATATAATGTATGCAACATTTTTGTTTATTTTTGCTACAGTGACTAATCTTTGAGATATGCTATCGACTGTGCTTTGTTTTCTCATTGTACAAGTACAATTTAGGCTTGTACGACATCATGTCCAGTGACGACTTTCGATCTTGCGGGATAGAGACGTGACATCAAGGGCTCTAAATACCGAATAATCGATGGTGAACAATAACTGCCATGGATTCCCTTATTTATTTGAGGACCCATTTTTGTACATAGATTCATATTTTTCTTCGAGGACTAATTTTTGTACGTTACGACAATGCGGCTTATAATGTCATGGTTTCGCAGCACCAACAGACACTACTAGACGTCATGTCGTACAAGTTTAAATTATACTTGTACAATGCAAGTACAATACGCAATCTAAGAATCAAAGTCGTTACAACAAAAAATAAGAAGAAAAGTTGATAGACACATGATATATGAAAACGATTATCTTTATTGATAATTTGTAGTGAGATTGTTGTTCTTTGTTGTTCTTAGCCAAAAGAACAACTCGGCTTACTAATAATGGATCTTATTACGTAGGACTAAGTTCTGTTGGGCTAGGTTCTGCGAAATTGTACTATAATGGGCTATGTTCCACGAGACTAGGTTTCGTGGGACTAAGTTACGCGGGTAGGTTCCATGGGACAGTTTTGTTGAACTAGGTTATGCAAAGCTGTGCTCTCTATTGGGATAAGTTCCGCGTGGCTAAGTCTTGCTTGCCTAGGTTCCACATGACTAAGTTCTAATGTCACGCCACAACTATATTCCACGTTGCTCCTCTATTATGCCTTGTTGCTCTATTTCGTTGAATGATTTTGTTTATGGTAAACTTTTAAAGCCCTCCGCGGATTTGTTTCCGGCAAACCGCAACATCGTTGACATTATCGGCCGATTTAGCCATTGTTGGCTGGTTGATCCCAAGGGATCTGTTGATAGCCATTGTCGGTTGATTAATCCCGAAGAATCTATTATTTAGAGGAAAAATCTCTCTTCATCTGTTAAGAAAACAAAGAAATATTAGATGATAATTTTTTTAGGTCATACTTATTTGTTTCCTTCGAGGATGGTCGTGAAACTAAGTTGGCTACCACAAATAACAATGAGATCTCTAAAAGATAGTTATATCTATAGTTGGCACAATCATATCTAATAATTATAACTAACTGTAATAAACATAATTAATTATAATTTTGTGTCACAGGATTTATTTTTTATTAAGTTAGTTATTTTGTGCATACATGGGACGAAGATAGCCGCATTCATTTTCGATGATGACTAACATAGACATGTCCGATTTCATCTAATGCTTCATCCAAAACTAAATTCAGTACAAATAAATGTAAACTATAAAGTAATGGTAGTTCAAGGTATTTAACTGTAATACAATTACAGAGAAAATGCTTCAAAATATTTTTTAGCCTCTCATGCAGGGCCGGCCCTGGGGTAAGCCTGACAAGCCATCGGGCTTGGACAACCCTCCGGTTAGGGCAACCCCCCAGGCTCTGAAGTTCCCACTTCTCCACCAATATAGCCTCCATGGTTCACCCTTAGTTGAACTAGCAATTCTCCATATCCATATTGCGAGTTCCTACTGGGAAGACCTCGAATAGCTCATGAGTCGGAAGTGGAACTCGAAATTCGAGCTCCATGCTGCCGTCAGAACCGGAGATATCTTTTTCTGGAGTTGATATCAGTTTAGCATTTACAGCTTTCAGCTTATTATAATTTTTTTGATATCGTTTTCTAAAGTTAAGGGTAAGAGGCAACCAAAATTAGCTCCGGCTAGGACAACTCAAACACCTGGGCCGGCCCTGCTCTCATGTAACCTCACATATCGATAATACAAAAAATCAATATACTACATGTTTTAAAAGTTCGACTACAAAAACTCAAATGGGGACTCAAAATAAGGCAAATTATAAGGACACAACTCTTTTTACTCGGGGCTGTCCAAGTGACTGTTTTCCATTATTTATAAGTTTGCCACTGAAAAAATTACTCAGGGCTATCCAAGTTATAGGTATAAAAGTTTAACTCTTATTTTTTTTTTCCCTTTTCTTCCTCACTCTCCATTCTCTCTCCCTCTTTCTTCTCCAAACCCTAGGTCTGGTCCCCACACATTTTTCAATCCCACATTTCTCCAAACCCTAGAAGAATCTCCAAGGAAGATTCCTAGAATATTCGGTACGATGACGTCCGCTAAACGACAAAATTTTTGAGGTTTTTTTTTTAAGTAATCTTATATTTTGTCCCAATGTAGAAATTATGGAAGAAAGTGGATCACGTCTATCAATCGAGGAACCCGGATCTTCCGAACAACACGACAAAACACCCGAAGAACTCTTGGTAAATTTTCGACCGACTACTACGCATTCGACTGTACAAGAGGACTGCCAGACTTTCTGGCAGTCCATAGAACAGAAAGGACTGCCGTATTACGCGGCAGTCTATTTGTACAACTAGTGTAAAATTGGACTGCCGCAAAACATGGCAGTCGAAGAAGTATCGAGGACTGCCAGATTATGCGGCAGTCTATATGTAGAAATACTGTATAGTTGGACTGCCAGACATTCTGACAGTCCATAAAACACGTAGGACTGCCACATAACTCAGCAGTCAATGTGTAGAACTAGTGTTAAGTAGGACTGCCAAACTTGCTGGCAGTCTTTTAAACACGTATGACTGCCACAAAAATTGGCAGTCTTTGTTAAGAAGTAGTGTAAAACGGGACTGCCAGACTTTCTGGCAGTCTGTAAAACACGATGGACTGCCAGAATGTCTGGCAGTCCTGTTGTACAGTCCTGAAGGAAGGGCAATTTTTCTTGTAATTTTGGTTGTAATTGTGATTGGCAATTTTTTTTGAAATTAAATGTAGGGCCCACCACCTCCTATTTTCGTTGACTTGAGTAATATATTCTCAACGGATGTCGCATTTGAATCTTATGAAGAAGCATTAGAATTGTGCAGACAAGTTGGAAGGCAAGTAAACACAGTCTTTGTCATTTTACGGTCATTACGAGGCCCGTCGTGTCGTAAAACTGCTGATCTTGGATGCGAAAGAGGTGGGACATTTAGGCTTCATCGAAAGAAAGAAGAATGTGGCCGAAAAAAAGTCCCGGAGAAGGCGGTCGGGTCCAGAAAGTGCGGTTGTCCTTTCAAGATTGTGCTTGTCTCAAGAAAGGATGGAAAGTGGACAGTTGATGTCAGAAATGGGATGCACAATCATGCGGTGGCGGAGACACTTACCGGTCATCCCTATGCCGGAAGGTTGAACGAACAGGAGAAGAAGTTAGTTGAAGAAATATCCTGCTCCGGAGTCGCCCCGAAGCAAATTTATTCCGCGGTGCGCCAGAAGAATGAACAGAACAAGTCAACAATAAGGACAATCTATAATGCACTCTCGAGATCGAGGACAAATACCCTAAGAGGAAGAATGGCGATGCAACAAGTTATGAAGTTACTTACCGACAATCACTATGTGGAGTACCATAGAAGACATCCGCCGTCCAATGAAATTACCTCTATGTTTTGGGCGCATCCGGAGTGTACGCATTTGGCACGGTCCTTTGCCAATATCTTGGTGGCTGATTGCACGTACAAGACTAACAAATTCAAGATGCCACTCTTCCACATTGTCGGCTTCACGTCAACGGGTAAATCATTTTCAGTTGCATTTTGTTTCTTGAAGAATGTAACAGTAGATGACTATACATGGGCATTGAATAAATTGAAGACACTTTACACTGGACACAAAGAGCCGTCTATTTTTGTCACCGATCGAGAATATGCATTGATGAATGCTATAGATATTGTATTTCCTCATGCTCGTAGACTACTATGTACATGGCATATTAATCGAAATATTCAAGCATAATACAAGAGCCGGTTTGAAAAAGTAGACGGCAAACTTGATATTGACCGCTTCACAGAATTCTACGACGATTGGGGCCTTGTTTGGCGAGCAAGTACTGTAGACGCTTTTGATAAAGCGTAGTTGGAGTTCAAAGGGAAGTGGGAAAGTAGCAACAAGCCATGTATATCTTATATCAAAGACACATGGGTTGATCCATTTAAAGAAGATTTCGTCTTAGCATGGACGAATAAGGTGAAGCATTACGGCACGACCACTACAAACCGTACCGAAGGTTCACACTCAAAACTGAAGAAATATATACGTTCATCGGTCGGCGATTTTGTGTCAGTTTGGCAGTCGATTAATCTAATGACCAACTCGACGGTGAACGAGATCAAGGCTTCATTTCAGCAGAGCCTGAATATTGTAAAACACGAACATAGGAAAGAGAAGCTTCTGTCTGATTTAATCCATGTATTGTCTCACTATGCTTTGGGGTTTATATTGGAAGAGATTGCTCGGGCAAATTCAGTTGGTGTTGATACCGAAGCCTGTGGTTGTACACATCGACATTCTCTCGGGCTTCCTTGTGCTCATGAGATCAACGAATATCGACGTCAAGGCAGACCTATTCCAGTAGTGGTCGTTGACCAACGTTGGAGACAATTGTCAGTTATGCCTATGGTGGAGAGTCACGATGATTTCTTTTCCTTGCCAGAAGTTAAACTTCTTCATGCAAGATGGTGTGCTGCCCTAGAACCTGAGAGGAAGTCTATTGAACGTAAAATTCGAGAACTTGCCCACCCGGCAGGCAGTGATGTGCAGGAGCCATCTGTTGTCGTTGCCCCGAAGGGTAGACCAGCAAGAAGACTTACAAGAACACAGAAGAAGAAGTTCGAGTCCACTAGAAGAGAACTATCATTATTTGAGCATATTGAAAAAAGCATGGAAAGGTTCGTTTGTCCAAAGCGGAGCGACAAGCTTCCTATTCAACGAAAGAAACAGAAAACAAGCGTTGGTGTCACCTTCGACATGTACATTCATATATTTAATCCTGCAATACGGGAGTACATTTGGTCTATTGAAGATGTGCCTAAAGATGGACATTGTGGGTACCACGCCCTTGCAAGACATCTAGGCTACTCCGTTAAAGACGGATGGAGGCAGGTTAGAGCAGAGCTGTACGAGGAGTTGGAGTCTCATCTTCCCTTCTACAACAAATTACTACGCCCAGATACAGCTGGAGAATTATTGACAAGCATTCCCTGCGCCGATCAGACTACTGGAGAGGAACATTACATGGATATTCCTTCTGCTGCATATCTATTCGCTAACAGGTACAATATACCTACACATTCTTACTAACGTGAAAAGTTTGATACATACTTATACTGTATTTGTATTCGCCTACAGGTACAAGATCCCACTTATCGTTCTGTCGAAGAGAAGTAACAACACTTTCTTCCCAATGACCGCTCCTCCGGCAGACTACACTATATGCACTCTACATGCCATTGGACTTGATTATAATCACTTCATCATCCCGCGGTTTATCGGGCACAGTCCTATTCCCCCCCAATCCAGTCTGGCATAAACATGCTCCGGAAGAATCGATCGCTTGGACGACGCTGTACGCCGATGCGATCAATGCCTACAAGGTGAAAACAAATTACATGGAACCTAAGCCAATGCCGGAAGACCACTACGATGTATTGATTGACTGATAGTGGGGAGCATCACCGATAGTTTTGTCACATTTTGTAATTAAAAAGAAGGATAAATATTTACGTCTATACCGATATAGTCTTGTCACATTTTGTAACTAGAAACTTGCATGTTGCCAAAAAAATGTAAATATTTGGTTGTCACATTTTTATATCTGTGAATGTAGGTGTCAAAAGAAATGTAATGAAGAAGAAGGAAGTTTATTTTGCTAAGACATTTGAGTATCAATTTCACAGTTGAGTATCACATTAACAAGGACTGCCCAGAACTCTGGCAGTCCATCGTGAGTGAAAGACTGCCAGGGAACTGGGCAGTCCAATTTAGAACTTGTTGTGTACTAGGACTGCCCAGTTTCCTGGGCAGTCCTTGTTCACAGTAAGTTCTAAATTGGACTGCCCAGTTTCCTGGCAGTCCAACGTGAATGAATGACTGCCAGGATACTGGGCAGTCCACTTTGGAACTTGCTGTGTACTAGGACTGCCCAGTTTCCTGGCAGTCCTTGTTCACAGCAAGTTCCAATTAGGACTGCCCAGTTTTCTGGCAGTCCACCGTGAGTGAAAGACTGCCAGGAAACTGGGCAGTCCAATTTGGAACTTGCTGTGTACTAGGACTGCCCAGTTTCCTGGCAGTCCTAGTTCACAGCAAGTTCCAAATTGGACTGCCCCGTTCCCTAGCAGTCGTTCATTCATGATGGACTGCCAGGAAACTGGGCAGTCCAATTTAGAACTTGCTGTGAACAAGGACTGCCCAGGAAACTGGGCAGTCCTAGTACACAGTAAGTTCCAAATTGGACTGCCCAGTTCCCTGGCAGTCTTTCACTCACGATGGACTGCCAGAGTTCTGGGTAGTCCTTGTTAATGTGATACTCAACTGTGAAATTGATAGTCAAATGTCTTAGCAAAATAAACTTCCTTCTTCTTCATTACATTTCTTTTGACACCCACATTGGACTCCCTATAGGTGATCGACATTTCGTATTCAAAAACTATTACATCAAAAGCATATTACAACAAAATGATACGGGAGTTCGACAAGAAGTATTCAAAACCTATTACAAAGAAAACACAATACCACAAAATGATACCGGAGTTCGACATTAAGTCTTCAAAAAATATTACAACCAAGACGTCAACAAGTATTCGAAACACAGTTCAACAAAAGGAGCACACAAATTGTTCAAACAAGTACACACAAGTCATTTCTTCTCATGACGCATCTTAGTCCGTCGCTCTTGTTTGAGAAATGGATAGTCCGATGCGATGTTCTGCATCTGGTTAGCCACGTCGACGTAGTTCTCTCCCTTACATATTAGTAGACTTTTCCCCAAGTTTCTTACTTTCGAAGCCTGAAGGAAAAATTAAGGGTCCAAATTAGCCAGGTTACTATACTGGTAAACATTAATTCGAAAAAATACTACTTGCCATCTTTTGCATTGCGTCAAGCAGGCCTGTCCTGTTTGGTAGAGGAGCAGCTACCGGCAGTTCATTCCCTCGCGTATCTGGATTCAACATCATACCATGTCCGGCCTCTACATAATAATTCCTATATTCATCAGTACAATCCCATATCTGCTCCACCGGACGTCGTAAAGTTTCACCAACTACATGACGTTGCCACTCAGTGAAGAAGTAAGAGCCCCAACAGTAGTCCGGCGGGACATAGGTTGATGCTTTGTTCCCTTTTGATGAAGTCCTCAAATTCAAAGTGCCCGATACAGTTTGCACGTAGCCAAACTGTCGAAGCACTCTGTCTGGCATATGAGGCTCCTCAATTTCTTGACAGGATATCAGACCTTGAAATAGTGAAACTCCTTGCAGCGGACGAGAACTATTTCGAAGATCCTTATAAGGATGCCAAATAATCTACATCATAGTATATGTAATCAAGACCAAAGAAGTTACTATTTTACACTATAATGAAATCCTAAGTAAATAAAAATTTAAGTTAGCATTGTCTCATCTCCTTTTCGTTCATATCTTCAAGTGCGATACGCAGGGAAGCTAAAGCATGTGGATGTCTGCTATCCATCTTAACTGGATTCTACTTGCACATCCTAGGTAGCTGCTCACCATAGTCTTTGTTAACAGTAGCCCTCTTTAGCGTCGGGAAATGTTCGTATATCCATGCCTGTACATGAAATGTAGATGACACACATATTAATCGACCTAACTTTATTTAAACTATAAACAAAGTACGATTTACTTGACTCACATGGAGCAGAGTTTGACAACCAGCTATAGTCTTCGATCCGACTCTAGATGCAGCGCCAAGTTCGCGGTAGAGATAAGTTAGTATACCGCTTCCAAATGATATTTGGTCCACAGTGCCTAAGTTCATAAAATTGTTAACATATTTGGCGTGAATCGAGGTTCCGAACTTGTCCGGAATGCAGACGGCTCCTAAGATGAAATACATGTATGCCCGGGCCACTGTATCGTCGTTGGCGTCGTCCTCATTGTCATTTTCATCGTCTTCATCGTCATCATCATCAATGTGTGCATTCCTAAGAAAACTCAAAGGAACTCCGTACAACTTCTTAAACTCGGGGAGACTAACAAAATTCCCTGCCTCAATACCGAGTGCGTTGGAGACCAATTCCACCATCTCGTCATACATCTCAAAGTCACCTGTATCATAATTCATGAGCATTGGACCACCATCAACTCTAAGTCCCAAAATGTGGTGGACGTCGTCGAGGGTGATCGTCAACTCCCCGGAAGAGAAATGGAAACTGTTTGTTTCGGGATGCCACCGCTCCACAAACGCAGAGATCAGTGCGTGATCCAAGATCTTGTACGAGTGTTTCGCAATATGTTGTAACCCAGTGGGATGATTTTGGCCTTCACACCTTCTTTCAAATTGTCAAAATTCCATGTACTGCACATCTTAGCATGGTTAATGACCCGCAAGATACGCGAACTTTTCTGAAAATAAAACAATATAAAGAAACTATAAATATAAAATGTAACTACTATTTTACAAAAGAAATGTAAATATCTAAGGTAGTGAACTTGCCGGATCCTTCCAAATTTGGTAAGATATGTGGTTAGGCAGGGACGTCAATAGTGAGCAACCGATTGGCCTCACTTCCGGATCAGCTCTAGCAGAAGCGACGTTCGCGTCAGAATGTCCGGAACCATCGTCCCCCCTATATGAACAATGGGAACAATGGACAAATCCTCATCGGAGGAGGGGGAATCAGGACGAGTCTTCTGTTGCTTCGATTTACTTACAACATGTTTGGTTCGACGTGGTACAGTCTGAGAGGGTACCGCCGGTTCACTTATCGTTATTGGTTTTTTGCGAACCCGCTCAGCTTCACGTGCCTTCCGCTCCGATGTGGTAGGTCGTTTTCTTCCACCCTCGACGTCAACGTCCTTCGACTTCGGAGTCGGGTCGTGACTACAAATATTTAATATCAATCGATTAATACTTAGCAAACATCAAACAAGACTGCCAACTCAGGACTGCCGCTCTTTCTGGCAGTCCTATGTCCTCTTAGGACTGCCAGAAATAGGGGCAGTCCACTTGTACAGCAAGTATAACACAGGACTGCCGCACATTGTGGCAGTCCTATACGCATAAAGGACTGCCACAAAGTGCGGCAGTCCTGTGTAATACTTGCTGTACACGTGGACTGCCTCTATTTCTGGCAGTCCTATGTACTGTTAGGACTGCCAGAGAGAGGGACAGTCAACTTGTACAGCAAGTATTACAAAGGACTGTCGCACTTTGTGGCAGTCCTTTATGCGTATAGGACTGCCACAATGTGCGGCAGTCCTTTGTAATACTTGCTGTACAAGTCGACTGCCCCTCTCTCTGGCAGTCCTAACAGTACATAGGACTGCCAGAAACATGGGCAGTTGTCGTCGAGTCGAGAGGAACTGACTTGGGTTGTTCGAACTAAATTAATAGAATTTTGGGGGGGAATTGACAATGTATTAGGTTTCTTACCTTGATTGAGAGGAACGTTTGCGTGCCATCGTAGGGAGAGATGTTGGAAAATGGTGAAGACGAAGGAAATGGCGGAGATGAGGATCGAAACCCTAACCGTGACAATTGCGTAAAAGAAATGGAGAGAGAGGAGTGGGAAATCGTGGAGAAGAAGAAGAAGAGGAGGAGAGAAAATAGGGTTTGTGAAGAGAGAGAGGAAAAAATTCAAATGATACAGATTTTCGGGTTTGGGGGGCCTGTAGGGTTTGGACAGCCCCCTGAGTGAAAACTTTGGACAGCCCGAGTAAAAGTTCCTCAAAGCCTGGCTAGCCCTAATCCTGGATAACCCCGAGTAAAAAAGGCTGTGCCCTTATAATTTGCCCAAAATAATAACTCCCAATATGGTTCACGTGGACTTATTTTTCTATGTAGGTCCCCAATTTTTTCTGTTTATGTCCTTACTATTTTTCGTTAATGAGTTTTAAAAATTAGTAACTCATGACTTACCCTAGGATTTTTGATATTGGTAGGTTTTGATGTTGGGGCTAAGGATCCATGAGAAGATAAGATGCTAAGAGCATAAGTTCATATAAAAACTATATAACAAGAAATTTTTTAGCAAATGTTCCCATTATAAATGTTAAAACTAGCATATATTTTCACTATTTTTTGTAACTAGTAAATGTTCCCACTCATGCGTAAAAGAGAAAAAAAAAATGTCAAAAAAATGGGGTATATCTTAAATTTTTTTATTGTTCACTACAAAAAAATGGAGACATTTGCCAGTTCTAAAAAATAGTGGAGGTATATGCTAGTTTCAACATTTAGAGTATAAGATTTGCTAAAACATCCCTAATAACAATTTGCAAATAAAAATATTGTACGGTAGTAATTTAAAATAAACTATTAAAGATGAATGTATTTAATATACGTAACTTTACAAAGAAGGTTCGGTAACAACACGAAAATGGGAACCTACATTTGAACAATTTAATATAATAAACTATTTGCTCAGCTGTGTCATAACATGGTCCCATGGTCTAGTGGTTAGGACATTGGACTCTGAATCCAGTAACCCGAGTTCAAGTCTCGGTGGGACCTTTATCTTTTTTTTATTTTTTTGGGCTCTAATTTGCGACCAAATGAAAATGACACCCAAAATGAATATCCAACTGATATATTATGTTAGAGAAAATTTAGAAAGTGATTTTTTTAATCTTATATCCGTATTTTTTTAAAAAAATATTTTTTTCTTATTAAACCGTATGTCTTTTTTCCTGGTTATTTCTTATTGTACGGTGGCTATACAAGTATTTAATCAACAAAATTGATTTATAGATGTAATTTAAAAAATTCAATTATCTAATAATTTAAATCGATATTTATACTATTATATAACCCAAATACCAGGGGTATTTGGATGATAGCTCGAAGATACATTTCAATGGAATTCCTTTGAATTTCTAATCCAGTTATTCTGTTTCATCTAGAACAGAACAAAAAAATATTCTTTTACTTTAATGAAATGCAAAGTCATGTCGAATAAGTGAACATTAGTTTCTTAAGCAAGCAACTGTCAGCCCTCCAAAGAGGCAGTTGAGGGAGATCCTTACCAATACATTGTAGATTCGGCTTAAAAGACAAAGCAAAAAAGCATCTCTTATATTTATACAAATACATATACCGATTCAGTGAGCCAGCCCGCTACAAATGATTGTTGTCTTGCACTAACATACTAACCACTACACCACAATTATTTTATGGTAAAAGATGGACATGTTACATATTAGTTATATTTTAGATGCAAGATTTATATATTGGACATGTTACATATTAGTTATATTTTATGGTAAATTGTTTCTGGAATCCCTCCCACTGGGATTCGAACTCCTGACCACTCGGGCCGCATGCATCTCTTTTAACCACTAGGCTAGAGGTCATTTGCAATTATATATATATATATATATATATATATATATATATATATATATATATATATATATATATATATATATATATATATATTGGAACCAGGTAAATTGTTTCTGGAATCGCTCCCACTGGGATTCGAACTCCTGACCACTCGGGCCGCATGCATCCCACAGGTAAATTATTTCTGGAATCGCTCCAACATCAAAACCTACCAATATATATATATATATATATATATATATATATATATATATATATATATATATATATATATATATATATATATTGGTAGGTTTTGATGTTGGGGCTAGGATCTATGAGAAGATAAGAGGCTAAGAGCATAAGTTCATATAAAAACTATATAACAAGGGATATTTTAGCAAATGTTTCCATTATAAATGTTAAAACTAGTATATATTCTCACTGTTTTTTGTAACTAGTAAATGTCCCCACTCATGTGTAAAAGAGCAAAAAAAAAAATTTGTTAAAAAAAATGGGGTATATCTTAAAATTTTTATTGTTCACTACAAAAAATGGAGGCCTTTGCTAGTTCTAAAAAATAGTGGGGGTATATGCTAGTTTTAACATTTAGAGTATAGAGATTTGCTAAAACATCCCTAATAACAATTTGCAAATAAAAATAGTGTACGGTAGTAATTTAAAATAAACTATTAAAGATGAATGTATTTAATATACGTAACTTTACAAAGAAGGTTCAGTAACAACACAAAAATGGGAACCTACATTTGAAAATTTTAATATAATAAAATGCCAATGTCCGAATCCAGTGACCCGAATTCAAGTCTCCGTGGGACCTTTATTTATTTTTATTTTTTTGGGCACTATTTTGCGACCAAATGAAAATGAAATCCAAAATGAAAATCCAACTGATATATTATGTTAGAGAACTATATATATTATAACCCAAACTCTCATTGAACCATTAGCAATTTGGAAATTCATAGCTATAATTTTTTTAATGAACTTCTATTTATAGTTTGTATCTTTGATGTTTCTTCATTGCATTATAACTTATGAGTCATGGTTCATTTGCCACTACTTTATTTGCACTTAAAGAATAGAATGAGGCTGCAAGGTTTTGTGATGATTTTGCTATTTAGGTTCTGAATCAGTTTATCATTTAATTATGTTCATAGATTATTTATCTATTTACATGTTTTGGTTTGGTACAATTGTTTCGTTTTATTTTGGAGTTGCGTTCAAGTTCATGTATGATTAAGAAAAACCAAATTTTCTTTTCTAATTAAATTTCGTTTTATTTTTATATTTTATATTCCAAATAAGGCTGTCTTAACTTTTTCCTGTTCGATTTTGGCACACCAATTGTATAAATTGTTCTTTTGATACACATTTCGTCAATTTTGAAGCACATCGTGACCACTTCAAAATAATATATGACAATATAAGTATTTAAATTGTGCTTCTTTATTGCAAGATATGTTTTTGATGTGTTTCAAAATTGACGAAAGATGTTTCAAAAGAACAATTTATGAAGTTGGGAAGCAAAAATTGAACAGTAAAAAGTTAATGTGCCAATAACGCAAAATCAACTCATCCTATCCTTATGCAATCCCTACTATACCGAGGAAGTACATAGTGTGGTTAGAATTGATCACACGAATGACACAGAAAACCACAATCGAGAAAGCTTGTGATGTTCATCTTTGTGAGGAAGATATTGAGACAGAAAACATCGATGGGATGACTTGTGAGGTGTTCCATCTTTGTGTTGAAAAAAAATCGAGCTAGAGAATACATCATAACTCGGTCACCATTTTACATTCCACATAATACACTAAAGAAAGATGGTTTTGTTAGTGTCGGGGCACAATTTTTTCGATGGAAAACTGAGAAGATGAAACAATTGTAAAAACAACATTCCAAAGCAACACTTCAAGGAAGGTTGCACAAGTTTAACGAAGATCTAAAAAGATCTTGTTACAACAGCACGAGAATCTAAAACGATTTCGTAATCCACAACAGCGAAGAAGATAACAGGCGATTGATGGATGAATATCCTGCTGGGGTGAATGATCACCGTTGCTCAAAGCTATATTCGCCCCACACGAATAGCTTCCAGGAATCAGCAAGTTCGTCGGAGAACTTTGGAACACTCTTGGTCTTCTGACTCCTCGGATCGTACACAGACTCCCGTGCAAAAGCAACGCTGGTGCAACACTTCTCTTCTCCCTCAAGACTTTTGTTTACTTGTGTTAAAAAACACTTGTAAACTTTTGTAACTCTCTATATATGCATGTATTACTGCTTGTGAGAGAGAAGAGACCTTTTATAGGCCCGAGTAGCAACTGTCCGGTTAGCACAACATTCGGGACGTGGTAAAAACCACCCCGAACGTGCAGTAACCGCTCAGATCATGCACAGACATCATCTGAAGCAAGTTATGCACCTCGTGCACCCCGCACGCCTTGTACACCACGCGCTGTATGCTCACTGAGCCACTTGCGCCACCTGCGCGCCCTGTGCAACTGGGCGCGCAACTAGTTGCGCCATTGGGCACGCACCTGGTCGCGCAACCTGGGCCATGCAACCTTTGCCGTGCAACCTGGCAGCGCACCTTGCCGTGCAACCTGGCCTGCGTAACCTGGCCGCGTAACCTGGCCGCGCAACCTGGCAGCGCGCCTGGCCGCGCAAGTGGCTCGCACAACGAGCGCAACTTAAGCGCACTATGCGTCTAGCGACGATGCTAACGTGCTAAGTGCGCCAACAAAATGCCACATTACGCCTCATGAGCCCATGAGCCCGAGTCTGTGTCCGAGTCCGAGTCGCTAAGCCCCTACGGGGCTTAGCTCCAATGGAAATAAATTTTCCAAGAGCAAAAAGCATGAATGCTTTCAATTGTTGATTTAGCATTTTTTCTATTAGAAAAATAACCCCACATGGCACACCCATGTGCACCTCCACACCACATGTGCATCTCTAAAATAGCATAGCTAATATATAGAGATACAACTCCTTTGGCCTAGCCGATGTGGGACTAAAATTCCCAATTAAAAAAGGCCAAAACCCAACAATCCCCCACATATATCTATATATGGGTATAATGTTCCCCACAGTAACTGTCCATCATGCATTAGGAGAGATGTCGCCGACGACTTGAATTTTTTCGCATGGGTCAAACAACAGACTATAATACAAGAATGGACTAAGCCTTGAATTCTGCACCATAGCTGAAATTCTTTCCACTCACATAATGTAGTTACATATGCTTTTGGCTACACATTAAAGGCCCTGTGCCAGCCTGGTTTCAGTGTATAATTTTTGGGCGTCTACAAGTTTACCTTCAAGAGACGGCCTAAGATCTCTTTGTCCATACACTATAGGTGAGTTCATTATAAAGAGACATGGCATGAAGCGCTTCGTGCTTCCCTTGCGGTGCTACGCCGCCATGACATGGTTTAAAGTCGAGACCTTACCCCGTAACGGGAACTTAGCATGAGGCCACCGCCTCTTTGTAGTGCCAAACTACCCGGCATGAAGCCTTAGGCTCCCTTGCGGTGTTACGCTGCAACGACATGGCTTGCAAGGCCGAGAATTTATCCCTAACCGGGTACCTCATCGTGGTATCGTGCCACTGTAACATGAGGAACTCCACCTCTTTGTAGTGCTGACTACACCCCTCTTTATTTTAACATACAGCATTAGGCTAACTGCCTATTTGCGGTGCTACGCCGCTGTGATTTAGCTAGCAAGGCCGAGGCATTACCCCATGCCTGGGAACCTCATTGTGGAGTCAACCCACAGTAGCATGGAGTTTCACTCCTTGTAGTGTTGTTCTACCGTGCTTTCTGTAAAGCACACCAGGCATTCACTCTGCCTGAGAACTCATTAAGGCATTTAAGCCAATCTTCCTACATGATCCATTTTTCGCAGAAAATAATAGTAGACAACAATGGTTGTAGGTCCGTAACCTCTCCATGCCCAATAGAACATGTATCCACCATTCCTGATATTCATTTGATTAGTGGTCCTCCCTGTCACGACCCGATCCCAAATAATTGGGTCGAACCGGATCATGCCCAGCCTGCACCGTTGTTGAGACGGCGACGGTAATCTGTTCTATTAGCAGGTAACCACAACAACATCTATATTTGTCACAACTCAATATTCGGGAATTGAAAACTTTATTTAAACATTGAAATAAATACAACTGGAATTAAAAGAACTGAATTCAAATAACAGAATTTTTCAAAAATAACAATCAAACTGAAAACAGAAAAGTCTAGCTAAGCACTCGGCTCATCGGCCTCAGTTCCTGCGTCCTCCAAAGGGGACTCGGGCAGCACCACGGGGTACAGAACCGGGTCGTAATAGCTGTTGATTAACAGCTCAGCGTCCTCAATATCCCCTAAAAATGTATCTCCAGTCAGGAGGGAGCAAAGTACAATTTCATGCTAATTTGACAGTTAAAATAATAATAGAATCATGCACTTTTAAACAATTTGAAGTAAACAGTTTTATAGCAGTTAAACAGTGTGATTTGAATAGGCAATGAATATGACCGGCTTGGGTTGTACAGTAGTATCCTATTGATACGATATGGCTTATCACCGTGTGAGAGAGGGGTAAGCTAATACAGTTCTAAGTTATCAGTTGGATGTGGTCATAAACATTACACTACTCCCCCAGTACCCAACAGTCAATCAGTCAGTGCTCTCAGAGAGAGTTTCGTGTTGCATCGTGGTTTAAACTTGCAGTAAAGCAATTATTAAATAACTGTAAACTAACACAAAATGTACTTGCCTCAAATGGACTGGACTTGAAGGGATGAAGACTTCGAGATGGGATTTAGACTCGTCCTCGAAATCCTACATTCGAGAAGTTGACTCAGAATCCAGGGTTACCAAGCTAACTATGCTAGTTGAAATCTCTAATTGTGTCCTAATCAATTTTAATCTTTATTTATGCAATCACAAACAAAAATACGATTATCGGTGCGTTGTAATTAATAACGAAGGAAAGATCAATTTAACTCGTATTTTGGAAAAACACGTAGTTACCAATTTAATTGATTAAAACTTTGTATTTTTGTAATTATACATATAAAACTATATTTCTTGTTTAATGAGAAAAATATGATCGTTGTTAAATATTAAAACTTGTAAATTTTAATGTGAGAAAACTTCATTAATTTTCTATTCAAAATAGTATTTATTTTTGATTTACGCGTACGCTAAAAATCAGCAAAAAATAGAAAAGGACAGAAAACCTACGCTACAAAATTATATGCCACAGAGAAAATAGAAAGCTGGGCTTATGCCCATTACAATTTATTTTACATAAATTGAAATAAGAAGAAACGGTTGTTAGTTCTAAAATTTTCCTACAATTTAATTATGAATAAATTAAATAATAAAAATAAATTAAATATTAATGAGTCTCAGATATTGGTCCAATCGTCATATAGGCTAATGCCTCAACGTCCGGACGAAGTCGGTTTCGTTTGCACTTAGCCGGGGCCCATTGACCAATACGGTCGTCGCCCAAAATCCTAAATAATAATATTTTTCAAAAAACCATTTTAAAATCATTTTAAAAGTACAATTAAATTTTATGGAAAATTCGGCAGCATTTCCTCTATTTTCGGTCAACCCAAAAACTGGGAAAGTGTGCCATAATATCCAGTATAAATCCCAAACCAGGGAAACCTATGAATTAAATTCCATAACCAATTTTTTATAAAAAAATATATTCACGGAAACGTTTCCGAAAATATTCGAAAAATCCGAAACGTATTCGGAGATCCAATATCAACCCAGAAACATCACAGCAACAAATCGAAAACCAAATATCCAGAATTCATTTCCGAAAGTTTCGGAAAAACAAACCAAATTAACAAAGGCTTTTCCCGAAGGTCTCTCGAAAATTACCGGAAACAAAACGTAACCCCAAAATCGAATTTCCGAAGGAGATTCGTGGACCAATCTCATCACAGACACAGGAGAGACGAACTACTATGATTAATCAGAAATTAACCAAATCGACGGAATCCGAAGGGTTGCCTCGGACTCGGGATGCATGAATCAGCGAAGACGAACTCGAAATCCCGTGACAGTGCTGGATAGGGGCTGGGCACGCCGAAAAGGACGCTGGCCGGGGAACGCGCTGGACGTTGGCCGGGCACGGAGGCGGCCGGCGGAAACAGCACGTGCGCTAGGGCACAGGGAAGCGGGGTGCGGCCGGGTCGCGGGGTCCGACGGGCGGCCGGGAGATGGGCGCCGGGGAGTCGGGGCCGCGCTGGGAAACGCGCACGGGGCGCGGGCAGCCGGAAAATGGCTGGAGGGCGCCGTGGGGTTGGGGCCGACGGGCTCGGCGGCGGTGGACGTCCGCGCAAGTCAGGGCGGCGGCGATGAGGCGCGGATGGGTGCGGGGCCGTCGGCTGGAAGGATCGGCCAGGACGAGGGCGCGAGCTTTGGGAAAGGGTCGAGAGCTTTGTGCTCTGGTAGGTTGAGAGGGAGGGAAATAGTTGGAGAGGGGATTATGTGAAGTAGGTGGTGGAGATTGTTCTTAAGGAGGGAATAGAGAGGGGAGTAAGGGAGTTGTTAGTAGTGGTGGGATGGTGTGTGTGTGTTAAAGAAGGGGAGAAGTGGGAGCTGTGGATGTGTGTGAGTGAAAGAAGGGAAGAGAAGTGAGGGGGAGGGAGAACGTGGGGTGAGGGGAAAAAATGGGAGTTGGTCCACGGGTGGACCAACTCAAATGGTAAAAGAATTTTTTTTAATAAGTAAAAATCAGAATTCAAATGGATGGGTTAGGACCGGGTCTGGGTTTCGGGAACTGATCCGGGCACGGTCATGTCAGCAATCAAAAGCCACATTTTAATTTTTGAAATAAATTTTTAAACTCAAAAATAACACTAATAATAATAGTAATAATATTATAATATTAATAATAATTAACATTACAAAACTGGGTTTCACACTCCCCTGAACCAAAAGCTAGATGCCTAGTAGATTTCTCTTTGAACTAAATAACATAAAACTTTATGGAAGGAATACAATAATACAATATCAGAATGCCTTCAAGCCCATTTTACAAGCTGTGTCGTCAACCAGCTAGCGCTTGAGGCCCTTGGTGAACGGATCTGCCAGGTTCTCCTGACTCCGAACATCAATCACTGCAATAATACCTCTCTTGATAGATCATGTACTGCCCTGTGCTTCAACCGCACAATCATCTTCTTTTCGTTGAAGAGGTCATTTGATGTCACCGCCGCAGCCGCCTGGTTGTCGCAGTATATCGGTATCGTCGGTATTTGTGCCCCAACCACTGAAAGATTATACATGAGCTTCCGAAGCCATTCTGCTTTTTCGGCTGTGGTATCAAGTGCAAAGAACTCAGGTTCTATGGATGACCGCGAGAGCATAGTCTGCTTCTTCGACTTCCATGATATAGCAGCTCTACTCATAGTGAAAATGAATCCACCTGTGGACCTCTCGCTCTCCACCTCTGAGCACCAGCTGGTATCACTTAAGCCTTCCATTACCGGCGGATCTTCGCTGTAGTATAGTGCATATGTCTGAGTCTTCTTGAGATATCTCATAATCCGTTTCACAGCTTTCCAGTGTTCAACACCTGAGTTGCTCGTGAAACGACTCAGTATTCCCACGGCGAAAGCTATGTCAGGCCTTGTGGCAGTAGTAGCATACATCAAACTTCCGATTACGCTTGCATACTCCAGCTGCCTGACACTTTCCCCTGAATTAGGCTTCAACTTCAGATCACACCTGTACGGCATATCGATCCCTGGAAGATCTCGATACCCATAACGAGTGATCATTTTCAAGGGGTCTGATCATGACCATCCATCTGATTTGCATGAGACGGCGGAGCAACTGAACCCTCGAAAGAAGAAGCAGGTGGTGTGTCCCTGAAAGATAAGGACACGAGGTATTAATAATGGACATGAACAGAACAAGGATATGTCAATCATGTTTACAGTTCAAAGAAAACGAGAATGCGATAAGCAAAGGGAGATCAAATGAAAAAAATTATAGGATTGAGATTCTAACAAGATGAATCTCCCACAAGTCTTAAGACAGACCTGCATGGGCCACCAAAAAATCCTGTCACGCCCCAGAACCAAAATACTGGAGAACGGAGACGAAACATAGCCAGCTACGTGTATTAGAGTACGTCAGTACCCCAATATACGATCAAAGCTGTCTAGAAGACTAGTGGGTGGACTCTAGCATGCCACTGACGACTCCTATGGTCGAACAAATCCTATCTCAATCCAACAACAACAAGTATCAAGAGTATATCAAATATAAGTAAAGAGGCGTCCCAAAATACTGTATCATACATGATCATGAAGCTAGTGAATACAAAATGCTATACTAGCAAAGTACCAATATACATGATCACTATATCAGTCTAGATCTAATATAATACATCATGTTGACCGAAGTATGAGAAAGTCTCAAAATAATAGGGCTAACACATGCCCTAGCTAACACCACCAAAATAAAATGAACCGCAAGTGGTAAGAAGAGGGAACCCACTCGCGAGGAAGAACAACCGCAGATCTAAGCCGGCGACGGGTCATCCAGAGAAAGGTAGGGAGAATCCTCGGGCTCCAGCGGTAAATCTGGCCAAACAAAACCAGTGGGGTCAGGCCCCAAATAGCAAGTACCACAAGGAAGCTCGAAGTGCACGACAAAACCCAACAACAACACAATAACATAATAACAGAAGTAAATAAATGCGGGTCGAGACTAGTACGGTACCAATGCACGTATCTCAAGAATATAAATGACTAAATGAAAATACTGAACAATATAGCTATGGAACAAAATAATCCGATGAGCAACAAGGGATTTAGGAACTACCAGTAATCGGAGCTACAACCCTTAAACCAAACAATGACCGGGGTTGCAGATCTTTTCCCTAGCAGAACTTAGCCTCTGGCCACTCACCGACACAAGAGCATATAAGGTAACACACAATCAAAAGTGCACGGCCAATCATTGACTATGACTTGATATTATTAACTAGCTAGGGTTATCATAATCCTAATTACTACTATACAAGTTGAGAAACTTCACTAACACCTACGCTGCAGTAACTCGGATAGCCAAGGGGACGACGACGGTAGAAGAAAAGAAATACAATCAACCAAACAATCTCAATCAATAGTAGATACACATCTACTCCAAAAATGAAATATATCAATAGTAGATAAAAAACATCTACTCAATAACATATCAATAGTAGATAAACATCTACTCAATCAATAGTGGACAGGGGCCCACGCCAATCGGGGTTATCCCTGCCACTGTAGGGGCCCATAGCGATCCGAGTACGCGGTAGCATGAAGTGTCCTCCCCTCCCAATGATCTATATGTGTTTACTAGTTAATTACCTATAACATTCATTTTCAATTCTCAAGTCGTGGACACTCAAGAATCGTCCTATAATGACGAGCCATGGGTACAAGTCATTTGCGAGATATCTCTGGCAAATGTTCTCAATACACATTACGCGCGATACAATAGACAATACTCACACTCGATTGTCCATTGCCAAGATGCAAATAGATTAGACATATAACAAGTTAAATCCACGGTGTCAATAAAGAACATGCATTCAGTCTCAATCTAGAATTCAATCAGAAATCAAATCTCAATCTAGAATTCAATCGAGAAAATCAGTACATGAGTGCGCTATTACGAGCCACTAAATCGAGCTAGGCATATACAGTAATCTGGAGTGCACCATGACAGGCCACTATCTATAATCTGGACATAGAACGATACATGAACATAGGCATGTGTCAGGTATATAGGATGTACAATTATTCACTAACTATCTAAGGTCATCTAATCATGTTAAGCGTCCATTACAATTGAGAAAATATCAAAAAACGGACAAAAACAGGCAAAAACGGACAAAAACAGGCAAAAATGACATACCAGTGGTATTTTGGCCTAAAGACAGAAAGTTTCTGGTGCAAAAATTGGCATACCGTCGGTATACTATGGCATACCGTCGGTATACCGATTTTCCAAACAGCAACAAAATTCAGATTTTTGCCAAAACTTGTTTCGGCCATAAAATTTTCATTTTAAATCAAAATTCGGATTTTCAAAAGTCAAAATTGCATAGAATTGAATTTCCTACAACAAGGGACTATTAGATTTCACAAATTCAAAGATTTTATAGATCAATACCTCAAAATACTCAAAAATTATATCTAGAAACTCAGATCTACGCAATACTGTCGATCAAAATCAAAAGTGATATATACTAAACATGTTAACAATTTAAAGAAGCATATTATAGGCCAATAAAACTTTAGTTTCTATGGAAAATAAAAAGAAAGCATGGTCATGTCACTTTTGAGCAAGATGTACTTGCCTATGTTAAGTTCCAAGCCTAATCTTCTATTCCACCACCAAGAGGGGCACAAAACCACACTCTAGGCCTCAAGGCCAAGCTTTCCTAGGCTTGAGGAAGAGGAAAGAGGAAATAGAGAAAGAAAGAAAGAAAAGAGAGAGGAGAGAGAAACTTAATGGATATATATAGAAGAGGGAATTAATCGTGACCATTGGATCGTGATCCATGTCACATTCTAGATCAATCCTAGCCATTGAAAGAAAACCAATATCCATTGGATAATAGAATGCATCTATACTATTCACGAAAATATCTAAATACTATTCATCAAAATATCTAAAATACTATTCATGAAAATAACGAAAATACTATTAACGAAAATATCTAAAATAAAAAATATCTAAAATGTGGAAAATCTGTCCGTGCGGTATGCCGTCGGTATACTCCGGTTCACCGTCGGTATGCCGGCCAAGGAGAAAATCTATAATTTGGGAAAATTTTAAAGCGTTTCGAAAACCGAAAAATACGAAATACAATACAAAATACGTATCCGTATATAAATACTGATACTGTGAGACGAGTCTCACAACTCTCCACAACTTAGAAAATTTCGTCCTCAAAATTTTTTAAAGCCAGTCGAGCAAAATACACATGCTAAAACAATGTATAAATCATAACTCATCGAAAGAAAACATCCCGTGTACAAGTGATATTTGAGATACAAAATTTAAATAAATACAGAAAATAATAAATACATACATATATAATACAAGAAGAGGAGGCATATGGAATAATACACCCCTGAGTCAATTGAGTAGGGATTCATACTCGCTTGCCTACGCTGACTCACAAAGTGGACAAGGGTCAAGTCTCGAAGTAAATCGGTACCAATGACTTAGTCGAAGACATGACTCTAATCCAGGACGCACCTACGATCTATTTTTTTTATCATTGTTAGAAGTCTTATTGTATCTTCTAAGTATACTATATTGGTATTTATTATACTGATATTTTATTGAAACCATTTATTATTCTCTTTCAAAATTACAGCCTTTATATCAGATTGTGTTTTAAATGTCTTCTTGGATTTCTAGTTGGTAAAGTATTTATTGATTGATTTTATATTTTTTAGTTCAACCAACTATATTCAACCAACACTATTCTCCTTGTCACGACCCGCACCCACTATTAGGGTACGAGAACGTAACAACGCCCAGCCTACGCCGCAGTGTCGGTGGTAGAACGCTGTCCTAGGTCACATCATCTAACAATATAATGCTAAGCAGATACAGTCTCAATCACATTTAAGGTAGAGCATGATAAGGTTAGATAAAACATAAAATCCAAAGAGATACGGAAGATAGAAGTCTAAGTGTCTAAGATACAAAAACCCAGAAATACATCTCAAAACTCAAATACAGTAATCCACAAAGTAAATACAACTCCAGACAAATAAAATAACTATCTAAACAACCTCTAAGGTGTCTTCTCTAGGCTAGCAGGCAACTTCCAAGCTATCTGTAAAATTTATCAACAGGTCCAGTCAGGACAGGAACGAGCACATCTCATCTAGAAAACCCAAGTAAATGACAGAGAACTATAAAACAGTTATAGGCAGTTGTATTGATGAAAATGGCAGTTTATATTCAGGTGATGGTAAGAAAGACAGATAAGGTATAAGGAAAGTAAATAACTAAACAAGAGAAGAATCATAGCAATGAAGTCTGTAAAAATAGAACTAGCTGAACCAGGGTAATATGATATGAAGTCCAGACAACAATGTAGACCAGTGTAACTCCAATGTAAGTCCAGTACAAGGTGAATCTAATACAAGATGAATCCAGTAAGGGACGATTCCAGTTATAGTGATCAATGATTCTAGGGTGAGTCCAGCCTATACTCTAACAGTGTGTTTTAAAATACCGAGATCGATATGTAAACGGCTGTGGGTAATCCGGCACACCTCTCACTGATCAGGCGAGAGATGGCTATCATTCCAGTAGATTCTAGTAGGGGTGATTCCAGTAATGGGGTATGTCTACATGTCTTACTCTAGTATTTCCCCTCCCAGCAAGTGAATCCAGAATTCCGACACAATGATTCAAGATGAGTCCAGCCAAAATATAATAATACCAGTAAATGATTCCAGTAAATGATTCCATTAAATGATTCCAGCAGGTGATTCCAGTAATAGAAGCCGGAAATGATGATACCAGTAATAGAGGCCAGAAAATAAATATGAGTCGTATACATGAATCCAGTAATATCCACACGTATTGTAACAGAGAATCGCATACAACTAACTAGAACTGAAATATAGTAATTGACAAATAAATGAGAGAACTATCAGAAAATGTACTCGCCTGATAACCTGAACAGCTGATAAGTATAGGGGGTCCAACTGAAGCCACAGAGTCCTATTTAAAGCAACACAGGTTACAAGGTGTCTGGCTTCTAATTAGAACAGCACAAGTCACAACATGTCCAGAAGGGTAATATAAAGCACTACAATGTATTCTACATGAATCTAGGTCAAACTAGGCCAAAGTCAACCATTGGTCAACTCTGGTCAACTGCACTAGTCAAACTAAGTCAAACTAGGTCATGTCCTAACCCAGTAAGTCTTACTAGGCCTAACCAAGACTATCCTAGCAAGCACACATCAATACAAGGCTATACAAGCCAACATACACCCAACTCTATATAGCATGCAATTATTCAATACTCAAATAGGCAAGAATTCACATTGGATATACACTAGGTAATCTATTACTTTAAGCTATATATGTCTACACATATATACACATGCATATATTGGTATTCAACATTAGGTCTATAATCATGGCATTTCAAATGGTTATATAAACTTATATATTACAACACAATATGCTAACATATATATAATATACATACATAGCTAAGTTAACTATATTCATAAATACTTATTTAAGAGGCTATGTGTGTGTATGTGAACATGGCAAAAGGGCAAGTGAGGGTTAAATGGGCATACATAGTGTATACATATCAAAGAGTGTCAAAGTGTAAGTGAACAATGTGTCAAGTGTGATAGTGTCAACATAGTGTAAGGGGGTACATGAGGTAATATAGGATTTATGTTAACATAGAACATTACATCTCATTAACTTGTATATTGCATACATTACATCTATTATTACATTACATTCATGCTTGCATTCATTATTCTCTTGCACCACTATATGCACCATACATTATATACTATGGAACCTACATATTCATTACAAGCCATACTTATACATGCTTACATTAGATAGGATACTTACACCTCATACATCATTTATTTAACCATTTACTTATGCTTGTATTCTCTATTTAATTACATAACGTATATACATTAACATTGGTTAAAATCAAATAGAACATTATATTACACACAATGGTGCACAAAATGCATATGCCGAATAGTAACTCCTACTAATAATCAAGACTGTACCATCTTAGCATGAATTAAAATTTAGAATTAAAGTATGTTATAGATCTATGTGTTAGCTTTCCGAAACTTTAAACAGATCGCATTTTCGTTTCCGAAAACTCCCGGAATCGCGAAAACACCGAGAACGCGTTTGTCTTTCGTACAACTGACACTCAAATAATTCTCCAAAAAGTTACATAAAGAATTAGGCCTATTAATACATGTTTTTGGAAAGCTAACTTCAATACGCTTCTTTTAAAAAAAACAGGAGATTAAACCGAGCTTTGAGCTAGAATGGATAAAAATCATGACAGATTTAGGTAGTTTGAGACAAAAGAACACAAGTATATAACATAATATATCAAGAACTCACTCTCTACACTAATATATATATGAGACACTATAGAACACATCTCCAATACAAAAATATGAGATTAAACATATAATAATTCTTTCATACATAACAACAACACATAGTGTGTCCAAATTTGGGGTTTTCCCACATGGACACAACCACAACACAAAGGACACTCCTATGACCTCCAAACGGACCCGAAATGGACACAAATGGAGATACAACCATGGGGGTCATTCCTATGGGTTCAAAATAGACCTATATGCAGGAGAAAATGAAAAGGAGAAGGGATTTATACCTCCCGGTAGATTGAATCGAAGAAAAGCTTTCCCGGAGCGACACCGACACGTAGAGATTCCAAAAGGACACGAACGAGCTCCGAATCCTCCCAAACTTGGGTAGCTTCCTCCTTGGCTAGAATGGAGAAGGAAAGAAGAAGATTTGGTGGCGAAATGGAAGGATTTGGTGGAGAAATTGCTAGGAATTGCTCTCTAGAAATTTTGGGAAGAACAAGAGAGAGAGAGTGTGGATGAGAATAATGAAATGAACTTGAGCCTATCCTCTCCCAAAGTGGCTGGCCACATGGGGCTATTTGTCCTATTATGGTAAGGTCCAAAATGCCCCCACTAACCTATTCTATGAGTATTAGGAAAGGGCTAATTGGTTGGAGCTAAATTAGTCATTCTAAAGTCTCTAATCACACTAACCTTATCCATAATAATTAGTCTAACCTCTAACTAAAATATTTCTATCATGTGGACTAAAATTAATATCATGTGGGCCATGTCTAACTAGTGTGTGGGTCCCACTAGAGTCAAACTACCCCCGGGTCCCCGTTTCAAGTCGGATTGAGTTGAAATTCTCAAATAACCCCAAAACAATATCATAAATAATAAAATAATATCAAAATAATTCAAAGAGGTCAAATACAAAAATATCCTTAGGCCAAAAATGACATTAAAATATCATAATCACATGGTTAGGCTCTAGGTCAAACAGTCTCTAGGGTTTACTAGCAAAACGTCAAAACCACAAGTCATTGATTTAAATAATTTTAAAATGATTTAAAATCACCAAAAATCATATCATGAATTAAATATTATTATTAAAATAATTATAAACACAAAATTTTAAAATTACCTTCATTTGGGAAACTGGGTGCTACACTCCTCCCTTGATCTTGAGCATTTATGGCTTTCTCTGATATGTTTTCTTAAGCTTTAACTGTTTACAGGGGAGCTTATTTTTTGATCATGTCAAAAGGGAAAGATACGTTTAATTTTTTTTATGATATATGCATCCATTTTTATGTTATTGATAGATGCCTTTATTATATATGTGTTGTTTCACTCTCTTGTTTCTTTGTCAAACATAATATTCCACCACTTTCGGGGGAGTACGCCATTACGATCAAATAACAACGGGGGAGAGAACATGATACTTGACATCATGAGGAACATGAGACATAATACTTGACTATATTTATCAAATATGTCCACAAGTTGTGTGAGCGTTGTGCACATCCATGACTTGCAGTATTATTCATAGTTTGTCAATTATCAAAATGGGTGAGATTGTTGGCCCATTCGGTCTTAATCAACTTGATTTTGATAGTTAACTAAACCATGTTTCGATATGTTGCAATATGATACAACCAATCCAACTGAAGACTTAACAATGTTGTGACTTGTTAATTGTATTACGCCTAAGTTGTATGTCATCAATGTAATTTACATCTCTTTTGAGTCTATGACTTATGTACATTGAGTCGCACTGGCATACTCAAGTCCACTCAAACACCTAAAACCTATCCACACATACAAAACCAAACCAACCAAACCAAAACTAGTTTTGAAAAAGCCTAAAACAAACTCTGGCCGAACTCGATTAGCCAAATTCAGAAATATGGCAAGTTGTGAAATCCCTGATTTTGTGGTTCCAACGTTCGAAAATTCAAATAATTTAGACCGAACTCTATTCTACGATACCCTATAAATAGGTATGGATTTTCACATTCTTACTTAACAATTCTCATTCTTTCTATCCTATAATGAGCTATGTTGGTGTTTTTGCTTGTTGGTCTTCTGTTTTAGAAACTAGAAAGATAGTCCCACATTGAAAAAATCAAATGGATGGTATCTCTATATAAAGCTTTGCTTATGTTGAGAGATCAAATGAAGTTTGGAGAGGCACATGGGTGCCATGTGGGGGCATTTTTCTAGTGGAAGGAAGGCTAAACCAACAAAGATGTATTAATGTTTTTTGTCATGCTCATGGGATAATTCCCTTATGGAGCAAAGCCCCGAAGGGGCTTAATGACTCGGACTCGGACTCGGACTTGGGCTCAAGGGCGTAAAGTGGTATTTTGTTGGCGCACTTTGCACTTAGCACATCAGCATCGATGCAAGGCACATTGTGTGCAGTTGATGCGCTCGTGCGCTCGTCTCTACGAGAGTCGCACCACAGGCATAATAGGCGTGCAGGTGCCGCGGTACTGCGGTGCTGGTGCTACGGGGCTACGGAGCACAGGTGCTACGGCACTGAGCGTGCAGGTGCTGCAGGGATGCAAGGTTACGGCGCGCAGGTACTGCAGCGCTGGACGCACAGGTACTGCGGGGCTGCGGTACGCATGTGCTGGGCACTAAGTACACAGGTGCTGCAGGACTGGGCGCGCAGGTGCTGCGGGGCTACATCGCACAGGTTTTGGGCACTGGACGCACAGATGCCGCGGGCTGTTACAGACTTCGCAGCTACGCACGCAGGTTGACGAGCTGAGTGGCTATGGGGTGCAGGTGGCGGATGACGTGGCTGATTGGAAGACTTGAGCGGTTATGAAAATATTAAGCTAATTGATCAGATCTAATCTTTGTGGGCTTTGAATTTAATTCATTCAAATATTTCCATTAATTGCTCCTATCTTTTCGCAATCAGTTACGACCAGCATTAGGGTTTCGACACTTCTCTATAAATACTCTTTTCGTGCCTTTATTAAGGCCTTACGTCAAAAATAAAGAGACGAAAAGAGAAGTGCTACCGTCGTTGTTGCCATTGAAGTCCAAAAGGAGTTCTTCAAGTTTGTGAAAGGAGGTGACAACGAGCGTTCCATAAGTTCTTTAGAACTTGCTGGTTCCTGAAAGCAGATCGCCATCGGGTGAATCTTGTTTTGAGCAACGGTGATCTTCATCACCCCAGCAAAGTTGTTGCATCAACTCCGGTTGAGAGCGGTCATTTATCTCGTTGCATCAACTTTGGTTAAGAAGGAGTATTCATCTCTCTCTTAGGAGAATGAATTTTTCGTCTATCTGGAAATAAGAGTTCGAGATCTCCATCTTCCATCAAAAGATCTATTTTGGGAATAACAATCTCAAAGCAAGATTCAGATCTGATGGAAAACAACTGTGTACAACTTCTCGATACAAGTTTTATACTTGAAAAGTTTGACGGAGAGTATTTCAATGTCTGGAAGTGAAAGGTCAACCTTAATCTTCAACTCATGAGCATCGACTATGTGTTGATAGATCCTGAGCCTTTGATTTCAGAAAATAAAAATGCTCGAAGGGTTGCTGAAGCCACAGCTTTGCAGTCGAAGTAGAGGCGGGATAACAACCTCTGCAAGTTGTTGATCCTGAACTCCATGGAGGACTCTCTAGCGGAGTCATACAACAAGACGGTCAACGCAAAGGACGTCTGAGAGTCACTAGAAAATCTCTACAATGCAGATGAGAGCAGAAACAAGTTCCATGTGACCGAAAAGGTCTAGAAGATGCGGTTTGAGGACGAAAAAACCATGTTGCCTCAAGTCAAGGAGTTCCTCAAGTTACGTCAGAAGCTGGCAGATGACGACATGCCCTTGGTCGATATTTTGTCATCTGGGGCATTGTCTCCAAGCTCCCACCTGGGTGGAGCAACTTCATCGTGGACATGCACCACAAGAAGATGGAGGTGGATCTGGAGCACCTCTTGCATTGGATACATGTTGAAGACGAGTTGATGGCTCAACTCAAAGTGAACGTCTTGTCCAAACAAATGGCTAAGGCAAACATGGTGCAAGGAGGAACTTCTAAAGGGAAGCAGAAGGCTCCCTACCAAAAGAAGAAAGACGTTCACCATCTGAAGGTGAAGTCGGCTCAGTTCAAGCCCAAGTCCAATGAACCTGGGACTTGTTTCAACTGTGGCAAGAAAGGCCACCGAAAGAGGGACTGCAAAGAAAAACCAAAACAAAAGGAGCAATGTGAGGCTAACATTGTTGCTATGATTGCGTAGGTTGACTCAGCTGGAATTGACACGGACTGGTGGATAGACACTGGGGCCTCGTATCATGTTTGCTCAAAGAAGAAGTAATTCACCACATACCAACCTGTCTCTGAGAAGGTTATGGTGGCGAATCAGACACAAGATAAAGTTCTCGGGATCAGAACGGTAGTATTACAACTGATTTCAGGAAAGTCGTTGACGCTTCAGAATGTGAAACATGTACCAGCCATAGCCAAGAACCTGGTCTCGGGAAGTCTACTCTGTAATGCAGGCTTGAGGATGGACATTAACAATGGTCAAGTCGTTATGTCCTAAAAAGGCACATACTTCGGGAAGGCTTTTTGCACCGAAGGGATATTCAAACTTTAACTTGTAACTCCTATGGATATAATGAATACAGTTTATTCTTCTGGTTATTCTCTTGAGTTATGGCATAAAAGACTAGGACATGTTCATTACAAGAATAAATAAGATGTCTAGTCTAGGGCTTATCTCCAAATATGGGGGTAAGAAGTTGAAGAAGTGTGAGGTCTGTGTGCAGACGAAGATCACAAGGAAATTGTTCAAGTGGATAAACCGAAGTACAGATCTTCTGGAGTTGGTGCACTCAGATATCTGTGACTTCAAACAGTTCCCCACAAAGGCCGGGATGAAGTATTTTATTACTTTCATCGACGAATTCTCAAAGTACGCATTCGTTTATCTACTCAAGTTTAAAGATAAAGCATTTGAGAAGTTTAGGGACTTCAAGGCTGAAACCGAGCGTCAAACTGAACAACAACTTAAGAGACTCAGAAGTAATCGAAGTGGAGAGTATAGGTCTCATGAATTTGCATTGTTTTGCAGAGAACATGGAATCATCAACGAGACAACTGCTCCGTACTTCCCTCAATCAAATGGTATTGTAAAAAGAAAGAACATTATATTAAGAGAGATGATGAACTCAATGTTGTTGACTGTGGATCTTCCAAATTGCTTCTGGGGTGAAGCAATGCTTACGGCAGTGCTGTATGCTACTTCGGAAGTCACTCCTCAAGAACTTTGGTTCAAGGTCAGACCCAACATGAATATCATTCGAGTGTGAGGGTGTCTGGTATATATGAAGCTTTCGGATTTAAAGATTCAGAAGCTGGGAACAAGGACTATGAAGACTATATTCCTTGGTTATGCTGATAAGAGTGATGCTCGGAGGTTCCTTGATATTGAGTCAAATCATATCATTGAATCTCGCGACACAGAATTCTTTGAAGATAAGTTTACAAGGCACAAGAACACTGTTCTCATGGACATTCTGGAGAACAATGTGAGTGTGCAGGAGGCTCAAGTTCCTTACGAAGAGGTAGTCTAAGAAGATGTTGTTGCTGCAAGAACAACTATTGAACCAGAACTCGCAGAACCTGTATCTAAACGAGTGAGAAGACAGAAGGACTTTGGAGAGGATTTCGTCACCTATCATGTGGAAGCAGATCCGCTTACCTATGATGAGATGATGAAGACCAGAGATGCTATCTTCTGGAAGGAGGCTATTAATAATGAGTACGACTCGATAACCTCCAACAACACGTGGGTGTTGGTCGAATTGTCCGAAGGAGCAAAACTAATTAGATGTAAATGGATCTTCAAGAAAAAGATGAAGGCCAATGGAACTGTTGACAAGTTCAAGGCAAGGTTAGTTGCCAAAGGATTTTCTTAGAAGCAGGAGATCGATTATTTCGACACATATGCTCCAGTAGCTTGGATGACGACCATTAGGATGTTGATTGCTCTAAGCGCAATTCATAAGCTGGTAATCCATCAGATGGATGTTAAGACCGCTTTTCTGAATGGTGAATTGACCGAAGAGATTTACATGCAACAGCTAGAAGGATTCATCGTCAAGGGCCTCGAAGACAAAGTCTGCAAGTTGGTGAAATCTCTATATGGCCTGAAGCAAGCTCCCAAGATGTGGCATGAGAAGTTTGATAAATTCATAAGATCAAACAACTACAGGATCAGCGAGACGGACAAGTGTGTGTACACAAAGTTCGCTGATGGGAGAGGAGTCATCGTTTGTTTGTACGTGGACAACATGCTGATCTTGGGTACAGATCTAGCAAGTGTCACTAAGACAAAGAAGTTCCTCTTATCTAAGTTCAACATGAAGGACTTAGGGGAAGCTGATGTTATCCTGGGGATAAAGATCATCCGGACGAAAACTGGAGTGGCATTGTCATAGTCTCATTATATTGAGAAGATGCTCACACACTATGGGTATCAGGATCTTCCCGGAATCGATACGCCTTATAGGTGTGACAAGAAGCTGAAGCCAAATCCAAGAAAAAGCGGTAGAAAGTTAGAGTACTCTAGCATCATCGGGAGTTTGATGTATACAACTACTGCCACAAGACCTGACATAGCTTTTGTCGTGGGAATGCTGAGTCGGTTCACGAACAATCTAGGTGTAGAGCACTGGAAAGATGTGAAGAGGGTTATAAGATATCTCAAAATGACTCAGAAGTATGCACTACACTACTGCGAAGATCCAAAAGTAGTGGAAGGCTTCAGCGATGCAAGCTGGTGCTCAGAAGTAGAGAGTGAGATGTCCATGGGAGGATATGTTTTCTCCATAGGTGGAGCTGCTATATCGTGGAAGTCGAAGAAGCAGACTATGTTGTCTCACTCTTCTATGGAATCTGAGTTCTATGTACTGGCAGCTGCAGCAGATGAAGCAGAATGGCTTCGGGAGCTCATGTATGATCTTCCAATGGTTGGTGCACAGATACCGACGGTATCGATATACTGTGACAACCAGGCGACTGCAGCGGCAGCATCGAATGACCTCTTCAATGGCAAGAAGAGGACTATGCGTCTAAGGCATAGGGCGATAAATATTCTTATTAAAAGAGGAGTCATTACCGTAGTGAATGTTCGGAGACAGAAGAATTTGGCAGATTCGTTCACCAAAGGTCTCAAGTGCCAGCTAGTTGAAGACACAGCAGATAAGATAGGCTTGAAGACACTCTGATATTATGTCTTTACAATTATACTATAAAGTTTTATTCTATTAGTTTAAAGAGAAATCTACTAGGCATCTAACTTTTAGTTCAAGAAAGGTCCATTGATTGAAAGAATATCAGGAACAGTAGGCAAATCCTTTGGGATATTGCGGGATTAAGAACCCAAAACTACTATTGTCAATTGTTTGTTCTTACGAAGAACAAAGTCCTGTGGGAGGATGGCTTGGAAGCCTTAATGAGTTCTCAGGCATCTGGGATGTTTGGCATGCTTTACAGGAAGCACGGGTAGCACAGCACTACAAAGGAGCGTAGTACTTCATGCTACAGTAGGGTAACACCACATGAAGTACCTTGTGAGGGTAAAACCTCGACTTCGGGCCAAGTCACAGCGGCGTAGCACCGCACATAGGCAAGAGGGCCTAATACTGTATAATAAAGAGTGGTAGGTAGCACACAAAGAGGCTGGGCCTCATGTTAAAGTGGGTAACACCACATGAGACAGGGCCTCGGCTTTGCAAGCCATATCATAGTGGCATAATACCGTAAGGAAGCGAAAGGCTTAATGTTGAGTAGTTTGGCACTACAAAGAGGCTGGGCCTCATGCTACAGGTGGTATGACACCACATGAGACAGGATCTCGGCTTTGGGCCAGGTCATAGCGGTGTAGCACCGCAAAGAAGCAAAATACTTCATGCCAAGGACTCTTTAAAAGAACTCACCTAGAGTATATGAAAAGAGATATGGGAGTTCTCTTGAGGGAAATCTTGTAGACATCTAAAATACATACACTGAAACCAGGTTGGCATAAGGCCTTTAATGTGCAGCCAGAAGCGCAGTAGATGTAGTGCCCCGCTTCGCGAAGGCACTAGATAGACAGAAAGATCGGATTGCTGGCTCTGCAACAGAAGACGATTGATCTGGATGAGTGGACAAAGTCTCATTTGCTGATTCGCTTACGCCTAATAAGAATCTGAGTTTTTGATTGAATGCTTTTGTTAATAACAAGATGGTAAATCATCGAGTATGCTTTAAGAGAATTCACATGTTGCCTTGCTAAGAAATAAATATTACAAGAGAACCTTGCCATGCTAATAACAAGATGGTAAACAGTATGTATGCTTATAAGAGATTTCACATGTTGCTATGATAAGAACAAGAAAAAAATAGTCTGCATGCTAATAAGAAGACTTGTTACCTGCTAATAAGAACTGATATGATGCTTGTCATGCTTGATAGGATAAGAGAAGACAAATGAATCGAATTGAATGCTTGATCATTGCTTGTTACTAAGTATGCTTGAGAAGTGTAGACATGTATAGACGGGCTTGTACATATTGACATGAATAAAAGAAAGGCACGAATTGAACGTGCCGTATATCTGTAAAGGCATGAAAAGAACATGTCATCCATCTGATCATAAATCGGTCTCATCTAATAGAACTGCTAGAGCATGCATATGGTTTCGGATAACTTGTTAATAAGGAAAATTTGTCTCTCGGATGGATCTGGGGGCGCCTGGACTACTCGGCCTAGGAGAGATTAGGGCCTCCATGTAAAAATAGGAGTCGAATCTGAGTCCTTAGCGGCGAGCTGAACCAGAGAGTCACAACGGCTAATCATGGGTTTTCCCATGGACCATCATATAGATAAGTGTGGATTGGTGCAGAGCTGAATCGGAGAGTCACAGCTGCCAGTCGGTCTGCATGTGTCTATCGTATGTTTTGCTAAGAGCTAACGATGCAGAAACGAACATGAAATAAGAATGTTGGTTATATTATGTTTATGCAAATCCTTGTCTTGTGCAGGGATGGACCGTCGGCTGTGGTAAGAATCACTTAAAAGTGATACATTTGTATTGCTTGAGTTTGCTATATGAATTGCTTGCAGAGAATTAACCCGTTGTAAGGAAATGCTATGTTCCACTAAAGAAAAGATATGATATCGTACTTTTAATTGTCCCTAAGAGTTGCTTGAACAGAGAAATGAATATGCTCATGAAACATGCTGCGCACTGCACATGAAATGAATAGTCATCGTGCTTGAACTGAATAGTTCCTTGTATGCTTGTGATGAAATAAAATGAAATGTGGCTTTTCAAAGATGTTTTCAAAGAATGTAAACTGACTCTGAATGCATAAAATGTACATAGGTAAAAAGTAGCAAGATCACATCACAAGAAATATTTTTTTTCTCACTAAATGAACATTGATCGTTTCATACAAATGTAGCTCTTTGTTCACAATCACCAATATGCTGATATACTGACCCACCATCAATCTGCATACAGATGCACTATGTATTGAGAAGGATAGTCCGAAACGATAGCCCGAGCCTCATCCTCAGGAGCCAAAAATCAGAAGAGATGCCAAGAGATGACATCTGTTGCAAGAGTGGGTTTTGTATATAAAGGGATGTAATATATGGGAACAAGATCATTGTAATCTGTAAAGTTCTGAGAGAATATAACATTGTATCAGAGAGAATCGAGAGCATTGTAATCTATTCAAATGAAATCAATAAAGAGAATTGTTTCTTCTTACCATTGTGTTCAATACATGTATTCTGAAATATGTCCGCTGCTACTTCAATTATCTGCAATATGTTTCGCTGCGTATTGTCAACCTTGTCTATTTTATCTTGCTTCAGGTCTTGGTCTTGTGCAAGCGCAAATTAGGCTTGCACGACATCATGCCTTAGCGAGGACGATCGGTCTCAAAGAGTCCGAAGTGAGGACGAAAGGACTCTACGGGATTGGGATGTGACAAAGTGGTATCAGAGCAACACGATCCTCTGGCCAATTTTGATTCAATTGAATTCAAACATGTTCATCTGATCGAAATTCCTTTGCCTGCTTGATATCATTAATGAGATGAACGTTCCATACAATAAGTCCCTAAATATTTTTATAATGCCGGCATATGTTTTTATCGATTTGAATTGATTTAGATTGAAATGCTTTATTGAACAAGAGTTTTGGATATGATCTGAATTGTGATTTCATGGATTGATGATGGCGAAGGATGAGGACTATCGCTGCTAAGGATATCGTAAGTTTCTCCTTAAGTTTCGAGGACGAAACTTCTTTTCGGTGGGTAATTATATAGTGTCCCGCTCCTCGAAGGCACTAGATAAACAGAAAGATCGGATTGCTGGCTCTGCAACAGAAGACGATTGATCTGGGTGAGTGGACGAAGTCTCATTTGCTGATACGCTTACGCCTAATAAGAATCTGAGTTTTTGATTGAATGCTTTTGTTAACAACAAGATGGCAAATCGTCGAGTATGCTTTAAGAGAATTCACATGTTGCCTTGCTAAGAAATGAATGTTGCCCTGATCAAGAGAACCTTGTCATGCTAATAACAAGACGGTAACCAGTATGTATGCTTATAAGAGATTTCACATGTTGCTATGCTAAGAACAAAAAAAAATTTGCATGCTAATAAGAAGACTTGTTGCTTGCTAATAAGAACTAATATGATGCTTGTCATGCTTGATAGGATAAGAGAAGACAAATGAATCGAATTGAATGCTTGATCATTGTTTGTTGCTAAGTATGCTTGAGAAGTGTAGACATGTATAGACGGGCTTGTACATATTAACATGAATAAAAGAAAGGTACGAATTGAACGTATCGTATATCTGCAAAGGTATGAAAAGAACATGTTGTCCATCTGATCACAAATCTGTCTCATCTGATAGAACTGCTAGAGCATGCATATGGTCTCGGACAACTTGTTAACAAGGAAAATTTGTCTCTCGGGTGGATCTGGGGTCGCCTGGACCACTCGTCCTAGGAGAGATTAGGGTCTTCATATGAAAATGGGAGTCGAATTTGAGTCCTTAGCGACGAGCTGAACCGAAGAGTCACAGCGGCTAATCATAGATTTTCCCATGGACCATCATATAGATAAGTGTGCATTGGTGCAGAGCTGAACCAGAGAGTCACAGTTGCCAATCGGTCTGCATGTGTCTATCGTATGTTTTGCTAAGAGCTAACGATGCAGAAACGAACACGGAATAAAAATATTGGTTATATTATGTTTATGCAAATCTTTGTCTTCTGCAGGGATGGACCGTCGGCTATGGTAAGAATCACTTAAAAGTGATACATTTGTATTGCTTGAGTTTGCTATATAGATTGCTTGCAGAGAATTAACCCATTGTAAGGAAATGCTATGTTCCACTAAAGAAAAGATATGATATCGTGCTTTTAATTGTCCCTAAGAGTTGCTTGAATAGAGAAATAAATATGCTCATGAAACACGATGCGCACTGCACATGAAATGAATAGTCATCGTGTTTGAACTGAATAGTTCCTTGTATGCTTGTGATGAAATGAAATGAAATGAAATGTGGCTTTTCAAAGATGTTTTCAAAGAATGTAAATTGACTCTGAATGCATGAAATGTACATAGGTAAAAAGTAGCAAGATCAGATCATAATAAATGTTTTTTTCTCACTAAATGAACAGTGATCGTTTCAGACAAATGTAGCTCTTTGTTCACAATTACCAATATGCTGATATACTGACCCACCATCAGTCTGCATGCAGGTGCACTATACATTGAGAAGGATAGTCCAAAGCTATAGCCCGAGCCTTATCCTCAGGAGCCAGAAATCAGAAGAGATGCCAAGAGATGACATCTATTACAAGAGTTGGTTTTATATATAAAGGGATGTAATGTATGGGAACGGGATCATTGTAATCTGTAAAGTTTTGAGAGAATGTAACATTGTATCAGAGAGAATCGAGAGCTTGTAATATATTCAAATAAAATCAATAAAGAGAATTATTTCTTATTACCATTGTGTTCAATACATGTATTCTGAAATATGTCCACTGCTGCTTCAATTATCTGCAATATGTTTCGCTGCGTATTGTCAACCTTGTCTATCTTGTCTTACTTCAAGTCTTGGCCTTGTGCAAGTGCAACTTAGGCTTGCACGACATCACGCCTTAGCGAGGATGATCGGTCTCAAAGAGTCCGAAGCGAGGACGAAAGGACTCTGTGGGATCGGGGTGTGATAGTTGATGTCATTATGTTAGTAGAAAAATTACAGTTATGGTGCAGAATTCAAGGCTTAGTCCATTCTTGTATCATGCTGTCATTTAACCCATGCGTAAAGATTCAAGTCGTAGCGACATCTATCCTAATGCATGATGGACAGTTACTGTATGGAATGCTCAACCTATATATAGATATATGTGGGGGATTGTTGGTGTTTTTGCTTTAAAAACTAGAAATATAGTCCCACATTGGAAAAACCAAATTGATGGTATCTCTATATAAAGCTTTGCTTATGTTGAGAGATCACATAAAGTATGGAGAGGCACATGGGTGCCATGTGGGGGCATTTTTTTTAGTAAAAAGAAGGTAAACCAACAAAGAAGCATTAATGCTTTTTGTCATGCTCATGGAAAAATTTTCTTATGGAGCTAAGTCCCGAACAACTCGGACTCGGACACAGGCTCAAGGGCGTACAGTGGCATTTTGTTGGAGTACTTTGCACTTAGCACGTCAGCATCGGCGCAAGGCACATTGTGCGCAGTAGATACGCTCGTGTGCTCGTCTCTGTGCAAATCATACCGCATGCGCAGCAGGCGCGCAGGTGTCGCGGTGCTGGTCGCACAGGTGCTGCGGAGCTGCGGAGCGTAGGTGCTGCGACACTGAGCGCACAGGTGCTGCAGGGCTATGACGTACAGGTGCTGCGGGGCTGCAGAGTGCAGGTGCTGCAGGGCTGCGGTGCGCAGGTGCTACAGGGCTGCGGCGCGCAGGTGCTGCGAAGCTACGACACGCATGTGCTGGACACTATACACGCTGGTGCCGCAGGCTGCTGCAGACTTCACAGCTACACGCACAGGTTGACAGGCTGAGTGGCTATGGGACACAAGTGGCAGATGACGTGGCTGATTGGAAGACTTGAGCGGTTATGGAAAGATTGAGTTAATTGATCCGATCTTTGTGGGATTTGAATTTAATTCATTCAAATCTTTTCATTATTCGCTCCTATCTTTCGCAATCAGTTACAGCCATGATTAGAATTAGGGTTTCGGCCATTCTCTATAAATACTCTCTTCGTGCCTTCATTAAGGACTTACGCCAAAAATAAAGATACGAAGAGAGAAGTGCTGCCGCCGCCATTGAAGTCCAAAAGAAGTTCTTCGAGTTCGTGAAAGGAGGTGACAACGAACGTTCCAGAAGTTCTTTAGAACTTACTGGTTCCTGGAAGGAGATCGCAATCGGGTGAATCTTGCTTTGAGCAACGATGATCTTCATCACCCCAATAAAGTCGTTGCATCAACTCCAATTGAGAGTAATTCTTCATATCGTTGTATCAACTCCGGTTGAAAGCGATCATTCATCTTTTGTGTCAACTTTGGTTGAGTACGAGCATTCATCTCTTTCTTAGGAGAACGAATTTTTCGTCTCTCTGGAAATAAGAGTTCGAGATCTCCATCTTCCATAAAAAGATTTATTTCTAGAATAACGAGAAAACCAAACCAAACCACAACTAGTTCTGAAAAAGCCTAAAACAAACTCTGGCCGAACTCGGTTAGCCAAATTCAGAAATATGGCAAGTTGTGAAATCCCTAATTTTGTGGTTCCAACGTTCGAAAATTCAAATAGTTTAGACGGAACTCTGTTCTACAATACCCTATAAATAGGCATGGATTTTCACATCCTTACTTACTCAACAATTCTCATTCTTTCTATCATATAGTGAGCTATACCCTAAGCCTAAACTTTTCCATCTCCAAGATAACTCTCTTGCCTTCTAGTGCTAAGTGCGATCTTGGTTTAGAAGTTTGTCGGAGTTGTAATAGCTTGGCTCAACAAGTTCTTTCTCTAGTTGTGAAGTCACGAGTCATTCGTATTAAATCTCGTGGTTGAACTCGTCGTGTCTGGATCAAAGCACGAGGTGTAAGAAGTTGACGTGCCCTTCGAATCAAAGCACATGGTGTAAATTGGTATTCGATAGTGAACTAACTCCGAACAAGAGTTCTCGGGTCTGGATTAGTCATCTCAGCAGAAAACCAGGATAAAACCGATGTGTTTGCATTTGCCCTCTCTTACTATTTACATATTTGTCTTCCTTATACATAGTAGTAGTTAATTGCCTTCACACTGCACACAATTTTTTATTGGATAAATTATTCCGTTGTACTCTATTCATCCCCCCCTTTAGAGATGTCTAACGGTCCTACAGTGCACTCGACCAGACATTGCACATGCCGTAAGTATGGTTAGTCGCTTTATGGCTAATTCGGGAAAAAAACACTATGAGGTTGTGAAGTGGTTACTCAGGTACTTGAAGGGCACTATTGACGTGGGATTACATTTTGGTGGAGACTTTAGTTAGGTCTGTAGATATGTGAATTTGGACTATACTAACAATCTGAATAGACATAGGTCAAGTACTGGATACGTGATTGTCCTACATGGTGCACCAATCAATTAGAGGTCTATGTTGCATGCTATGGTTGCCTTATCGACTACAGAAGCAGAATGTAAGGCTAATGGTAGTGACAGAGGCAGCAAAATAAGGCTATGGCTTTGCGGCTTGATTGATGACTTGGGGTGAAACAGAATGTAGTTGATGTATTGTGACAGCATGAATGTTATCCATTAGCAAAGAATCAAGTCCATCATTCGAAGACCAAGCATATTGATGTTCGCTACCACTTTATACGAGATGTTGTAAAAAAAGTGATATCGCCCTTGAAAAGGTGCATACCAAGGACAACATCGCTGATATGTTGACTAACGTTGTTCCTCGAGCTAAATTCCAACATTGTTTGGACTTACTCCAAATCCTTCGTAACATCGCTGATATGTTGACTAAGGTTGTTCCTCGAGCTAAATTCCAACATTGTTTGGACTTACTCCAAATCCTTCATGTTGCTTGAGAGCTCTTTGGGGCAAGATTGGCGAATGGCTGATTTGGTGAAGTTGTGCAGCGCAAAAGTATGTCGGCTCAATTTTGGCAAAACCTTACCGGGATGGAGATATGAAAAAAAATGATGGACAAAAAATAGGCCAATGACCATTTTTCACTTGTCTGATTCATAGATATGATTGGATTGGAGCAAAGTCTTACTTCTACCTAGTCGATGAGTTCTAAATATGAAAACGTATGCCAATCCAACATATGATTGAATTTTCATATATAGACACATGACATACTATTTAAAGGGGCTTAAGGTTTTTTTTTTGAAATAGATCAATTGTGCTCAAAGAGTGATGTTGAATAAGTCCAACGCAAGAGTTTGAAATAGACATTTTTTATCTTCGTGGTAGAAAGTTCTTGAGATTAATGAGAGAAGTGTTGTGAAAGCTATTGTAATTTTTTTTCTTCACAGTGGAACTAAATCACCCTCGCCCGTGGACGTAGATAGGGGCGGACCCAGCTTGGGTGTAGTGCCCCAAAATTTGTGATACATATTTTATACGTGTTCGTATTTCTGACCCATATTTCTTATTTTCTTTAATTAGTTAGTTGTGGTTTATTTTCATATTTAGCATTGTGGTTTAATTGTCATTTATTATTCATGGATTTATTTTGATTAAGTGGAGCTTGGTTTTATTCGGATAGGAGAAGGATTGGGTTGGTTCGGCTTGGCTTGGTTTACTTGGTTCATCATGAACCAAGGTGAACCCCTACCTACCACCACCATCCTTATTTATTAACCCCGCCCTCTTTCTCTCTCATCATTCACTCTTCTTCTTCCTCACCGTTGCTCTCCACCTACCAAGAGGTTTAGGCAAGTGCAATCTTGCTTCTTGAGGGATCTTAATTTTTATTGTTCCATTCTCTTCTTTATATGATTATAAGCCTCTTTAGAACTTGGAGTTTTTAATTTTGATGGATAGATTCTTCTAGATCTACATTTTAACTTTGAGTTCATGGAGTTTTCTTGGTTTTGATCTACTAAAACTTGTTATTTTCGAAAACTAATAGTTCCATGAGCAAGAGCACAAAATTTCGTGCGAATTTGGTTTTTGATTCACCTCATTTCGAGTTAAAATGAAGTTTTTATGGCCAAAACAAGTTTTCTGAATTTTTCATGTCGGATGAAGAATGTGGGCTGGCGCAAAATAAAAATTTACGCAGGGAAGCTAGCGTAAAATCGAAATTTACGCAGGAAGGCTTGCGTAAAATAAAATTTTACGCTGGGAACCCTGAATTTGCGTATTTTACGCTGGATTGTATCCAGAATGTAATATTTTACGCTGGGAACCCTGAAATTGCGTATTTTACGCTGGATTGTATCCAGAATGTGAAATTTTATGCTAGGAACCCTGAAATTGCGTATTTTACGCTGGATATCATCCAGAATGTAATATTTTACGTATGGAACCCTGAAATTGCGTATTTTATGCTGAATGGTACCCAGAATGTAAAATTTTACGCTGGAACCCTCCCCTTTTATATATTTTGCGCAAAATTGAATTTTTGGCATAAAAAGTGCACAGAATGACTGTTTTTGCCAAATTAAGCTATTTTCTAGCCATAATTTCGAAAAACTTAAAACATGAAAGTTTTAGATCTTTGTCTTGTCTTTTCGAATATCTCTGGAGCACATCGTTCTAAGTTCGTATGTGGAAGTTATGCCCCGTCTCCCTGAGCCGCATGATTCTCCCACAACTCTTGCACCCTATTTATATTTAGTTATTGCATACACGCTTATACCAGGTTAAATATTAATTTTAAATAATGACGTGACATGATAGTGACCCGTCGTGGCGCACTCTTGACAGTGTATTTGACATGATATATATCTCGAATGCTGTTGCGACGGCTAGCATGTCATGGCAGAATTGAATGACCTGGACACCGTGGGTGAATGTGTTTGTACTAAATGAACCGGTAATGTTTGCATCATGTCTAAGGCAGGGATCCCTGAGTACCACGGTCAGGGATACCTACAGTAATTGGCTAAGGCTAATAAACTAGAATAATTCAGTAGACATGAAGAGATTTCCGGCTACAGGCAATCCCATTACCTGGGCGCATTAAGTGGACTTGTAGCCTACCGACGAGTAGGGAACATTTTTAGCACACAGTCGCGTGTTGCATTCTCCATAAACGGACATTCGACCTGGATAACTGGATGGTCTGCAGGGCTTGTGGCTATTGGGATAATCTCATTGCATCTTGCTAGTAACTAGGCCTGTGATAACCCTAGTTAGGTAAAGGTATCAAGCCGTACTCTTGATTGGACGTGATTGATTGGATGGAGTTTATCCCAGCTTATTCTTGTCCCGATCCTGTACAAGGTTGTGACACGACATGATTATTGATGCTTGCCTTAACAATAACGATCGGGGGTCCAGTTCTGTTCAGACGAAGGGTTACAACTCCGGTCCTTGTTTGGTTTAAGGATTATAACCTGGCTCCCAGAGCAGTTCTGTGTCCTCTCTTCGTTATTGTCTTATTGCAACCCCATGCCACGCTCGTCATGTTTTTTCTTACTGTAACGACATGATAAATTATTTATACTGACCTTAACAATAAAGATCGGGGGTCCAGTTCTGTTCAGGCGAAAGGTTACAACCCCGGTCCTTGTTTGGTTTAAGGGTTGTAACCTGGCTCCTGGAGCAGTTCTGAGTCATCTCTTCGTTTATTGTCTTGTTACATTACCATTAGTATTTGAGACGAATTTCTTTTCAGGTGAAGGACTGCAATCCCGGTCCTTGTTTGGTTTAAGGATTGCAGTCTGACTGCTTGAATGGTTTCTTCGTACTCAATTTATTATTGTTATCTCTATTATTATTATGATCAGTTCTTTTATAAGCTCTATTTAATTATTTTATTATGATATGTTGGTTTTAGTTCCTAAGTGAAGCCTCCTTTGTGGCACTTGTTCTTTCTGGGGTTTGACCCAGCTTGTTTTGTATGGCCAGATATCGGAGCAGTCCCAGAGGATCTACCTAACCTCCAGCCAGATGGTGACCACCAGGCGTAATCCTGGCAATGAGTGAGTTTCTTTTTGTCCTCCCACTTTATTGTAAAATTATTCTTTTGAGGCGTTTAGCCGACGAGCACGTGTTAGCTCGATTGCACCTTTACTTATTGTCTGCTTACGGGCTGTAACATGATTGACAGATCCTAGGGTTGATCATGTATGACTTAACTCCTGCTAGTCTTAACATTTTGTACGACTAGCTTTATGATCATCCAATATGTAATGTATGGGATGCCTTGCTATTATATATTTGGTGCTCTGACATCTTGTAACTATTATTGCTTGCTTGAGATTGAGACAATAGGCTTGTTCATGACCGTAGAAGACTGTTGGCTTGTAGTTAAACCCTCATGTATCTAGACAGCCGTGACCGTATAGCGAGGTGGGTTGCACTTCAATATACGTAGCTGGCTATGTACGCCTTCGCTCTCCAGTATTCTGGTTCTGGGGCGTTACATGGTTTTAGTGGTGGCCCATGCAGGTCTTGTCAATCAAGAAATATGAGGGTTTACCGGATAGATGTCTCAATCTATACTCGCCTTTGATCTCCACTCGTATCTTCTCATCTCCTTGGATTCCTGACTTGATAACATGCTTGCATCATTGTTCTATCCTGGTCCTTCCTTAATATTCCTGATGTTATTGCTTCAGTGGCATCGTTCATGTTGATCAGCCAGAAGAAGTTCGGCCGGCAGACCAGCAACAACAAGAAGACCAAGATCAGTCCTCAGCAGCCGCCTCCCGAGCCATGCCTCCTGGAGAACCAGTGCCCCCAGTCCAGCCAGTTCAGCCAGCAGGGTCAGAGGATGGGGTCTTGATAGGGCTCATCCGTGAGTTGCTTGCGTCTCAGGATCGTCGAGGTGATGCCTTGCAGCAAGCAGCACAAGAAGCTGTGAGCAGAAATGGTCCTCGAGGGAATAGTGTGGTCAACAATTTCAAGCGCCTGAACCCTTCCTTCTTCGATGGCAGCGAGGATGCTATCACTGCAGATGCCTGGCTACAGGACATTAAAGTTATCTTGGAGGAAGCCAGGACCCCTGAAGCAGAGAAGGTGGCGGTGGTGCGCCTGCAGTTACTAGATCTAGCCCGCAGCTGGTGGGCTATGCAAGCAGCGAGTTTGGGTACGCCTGTCATGTGGGCGGTATTCAGTGATATGTTCCAGACCAAGTACTTCGGCACAGTGGCTAGATATGACCTGCAGGCCAGGTTTAGTAATCTCAGGCAGATGAGCAGGACGGTCGACGGATATGCGGCCGAGTTTTCAAGGTTGAGTCGGTTTGCTCCCACCTTGGTGGCAACCGAGCTAGACAGAGCACATCGATTTCAGTAGGGGCTCCACTTGGAGATCATATTGGCAGTAGAGCAGTTCGAGCACATAACTTTTGATGCCGTCTTGCGAGCAGCCAGGAGGCATGAGTACACTTCCCGAAGGATAGCGGACCGGACCGGAGATCGGAAGCGGTCTCATGACCAGATGAACCAATCCTCAGCACCGGCCCCAGCAGCCAGGGCCCTGACCATTGGAGCTACGAGGGCAGGTTCGGTTACTTCCTTACAGCATTCTGCCCCGACCTATCCCCAGCAGCAGAAACAGAAGCGGCCTTTCGCAACCGGTTGTTCTCATTGCGGGAAACCCGGGCATGTTGTTACTGAGTGTCGCGGAGCACAGGGATTGTGCTTGGTTTGTGGTTCGCCAGACCACATGATAGGATCTTGTCCGTTCAGAAATAGATCATCGCCGACAGTAACTAGTCCCTCGGTTATGGGACCAGCACCAGAACCAGCTCCAGTTCACCAACCACAGCAGCTCCCGTTCCCGGGTCCATTGCCGTCTCAGGCCCAGGCCTTCCAGCAACAGAGGCCTCAGCAGTTCGCCCTGGCCCAGGCCCAGATCCAGAATTGGTAGAGAGGTATCTGTGTCCTATCGTCTTTCTTTCCGCCGTCGTTATACGGACACATGTCATGTTTCATGTATCCTAATTACGACGGTATATCCCGGGCCCGAGCCATGTCCTAGATCATTCGAAAACGGTTATTGGTACCAACCTTTTCGTATGAGGAGAGGCACGTGTCCCTGTTTGACCAAAAAGAGAGACCTCGAGCGCAAGACTATCAGTTTAGTTCGTGTTGCTTGAGTTCATCGCTCCTTGAAGAGTCAAACGTGGGAGTGTGAGGATGATATCCGATCACGTTATCCCAATCAGTTTGGCTCGTGAGGTGTAATATCTTCCTTATGCCTTGCACTTCGATTCCTTGCTTGCATGTATGATTGTATGATTGATTGGTAGCGTAGATTGCTTGCGATAGTATAGCTGTCTCGACATCTCTAGCCTCTTGATTAAATTTCGAGGACGAAATTCTTTTAAGGTGGGTAGGATGTAGTGCCCCGAAATTCGTGATACGTATTTTATACGTGTTCGTATTTCTGACCCGTATTTCTCATTTTCTTTGATTAGTTAGTTGTGGTTTATTTTCATATTTAGCATTGTGGTTTAATTGGCATTTATTATTCATGGATTTATTTTGATTAAGTGGAGCTTGGTTTTATTCGGATAGGAGAACGATTGGGTTGGTTCGGCTTGGCTTGGTTTACTTGGTTTATCATGAACCAAGGTGAACCCCTACCTACCACCACCATCCTTATTTATTAACCCCACCCTCTTTCTCTCTCATCATTCACTCTTCTTCTTCCTCACCGTTGCTCTCCACCTACCAAGAGGTTTAGGCAAGTGCAATCTTGCTTCTTGAGGGATCTTAATTTTTATTGTTCTATTCTCTTCTTTACATGATTATAAGCCTCTTTAGAACTTGGAGTTTTTAATTTTGATGGATAGATTCTTCTAGATCTACATTTTAACTTTGAGTTCATGGAGTTTTCTTGGTTTTGATCTACTAAAACTTGTTATTTTAGAAAACTAATAGTTCCATGAGCAAGAGCACGAAATTTTGTGCGAATTTGATTTTTGATTCACCTCATTTCGAGTTAAAATGAAGTTTTTATGGCCAAAACAAGTTTTCTGAATTTTTCATGTCGGCTGAAGAATGTGGGCTGGCGTAAAATGAAAATTTACGCAGGAAAGCTAGCGTAAAATCGAAATTTACACAGGAAGGATTGCGTAAAATAAAATTTTACGCTAGGAACCCTGAATTTGCGTATTTTACACTGGATTGTATCCAGAATGTAATATTTTACGCTGGAAACCCTGAAATTGCGTATTTTACGCTGGATTGTATCCAGAATGTGAAATTTTACGCTGGGAACCCTGAAATTGCGTATTTTATGCTGGATTGTATCCAGAATGTGAAATTTTACGCTGGGAACCCTGAAATTGCGTATTTTACGCTGGATATCATCCAGAATGTAATATTTTACGCAGGGAATCCTGAAATTGCGTATTTTACGCTGAATGGTACCCAGAATGTAAAATTTTACGCTGGAACCCTCCCCTTTTACATATTTTGCGCAGAATTGAATTTTTGGCATAAGAAGTGCACAGAATGACTGTTTTTGCCAAATTAAGCTATTTTCTAGCCATAATTTCGAAAAACTTAAAACATGAAAGTTTTAGATCTTTGTCTTACCTTTTCGAATATCTCTGGAGCACCTCGTTCTAAGTTCGTATGTGGAAGTTATGCCCCGTCTCCCTGAGCCGCATGATTCCTCCACAACTCTTGCACCCTGTTTATATTTAGTTATTGCATACACGCTTATACCAGGTTAAATATTAATTTTAAATAATGATGTGACATGATAGTGACCCGTCGTGGCGCACTCTTGACAGTGTATTTGACATGATATATATCTCGAATGCTGTTGTGACGGCTAGCATGTCATGGCAGAATTGAATGGCCTGGACACCGTGGGTGAATGTGTTTGTACTAAATGAACCGGTAATGTTTGCATCATGTCTAAGGCAGGGATCCCTGAGTATCACGGTCAGGGATACCTACAGTAATTGACTAAGGCTAATAAACTAGAATAATTCAGTAGACATGAAGAGATTTCCGGCTACAGGCAATTCCGTTACCTGGGCGCATTAAGTGGACTTGTAGCCTACCGACGAGTAGGGAACATTTCCAGCACACAGTCGCGTGTTGCATTCTCCATAAACGGACATTCGACCTGGATAACCGGATGGTCTGCAGGGCTTGTGGCTATTGGGATAATCTCATTGCATCTTGCTAGTAACTAGGCCTGTGATAACCCTAGTTAGTTAAAAGTATCAAGCCGTACTCTTGATTGGCCGTGATTGATTGGATGGAGTTTATTCCAGCTTATTCTTGTCTAGATCCTGTACAAGATTGTGACACGACATGATTATTGATGCTTGCCTTAACAATAACGATCGGGGGTCCAGTTCTGTTCAGGCGAAGGGTTACAACTCCGGTCCTTGTTTGGTTTAAGGGTTGTAACCTGGCTCCCGGAGCAGTTCTGTGTCCTCTCTTCGTTATTGTCTTATTGTAACCCCATGCAATGCTCGTCATATTTCTCTTACTGTAACGACATGATAAATTATTTATACTGACCTTAACAATAAAGATCGGGGGTCCAGTTCTGTTCAGGCGAAGGGTTACAACTCCAGTCCTTGTTTGGTTTAAGGGTTGTAACCTGGCTCCCGGAGCAGTTCTGAGTCATCTCTTCGTTTATTGTCTTGTTACCTTACCATTAGTATTTGAGACGAATTTTTATTCAGGTGAAGGACTGCAACCCGGTCCTTATTTGGTTTAAGGGTTGTAGTCTGACTGCTTGAATGGTTTCCTCGTACTCAATTTATTATTGTTCTCTCTATTATTATTATGATCAGTTCTTTTATAAGCTCTCTTTAATTATTCTATTATGATATACTGGTTTTAGTTCCTAAGTGAAGTCTCCTTTGTGGTACTTGCTCTTTCTGGGGTTTGACCCAGCTGGTTTTGTATGGCCAGATATCGGAGCAGTCCCAGAGGATCTACCTAACCTCCAGCCAGATGGTGACCACCAGGCGTAACCCTGGCAATGAGTGGGTTTCTTTTTGTCCTCCCACTTTATTGTGAAATTATTCTTTTGAGGCGTTTAGCCGACGAGCACGTGTTAGCTCGATTGCACCTTTACTTATTGTCTGCTTACGGGCTGTAACATGATTGACAGATCCTAGGGTTAATCATGTATGACTTAACTCCTGCTAGTCTTGACATTTTGTACGACTAGCTTCATGATCATCCAATATGTAATGTATGGGACGCCTTGCTATTATATATTTGGTGCTCTGACATCTTGTAACTATTATTGCTTGCTTGAGATTGAGACAATAGGCTTGTTCATGACCGTAGAAGACTGTTGGCTTGTAGTTAAACCCTCATGTATCTAGACAGCCGTGACCGTATAGCGAGGTGGGTTGTACTTTAATATACGTAGCTGGCTATGTACGCCTCCGCTCTCCAGTATTCTGGTTCTGGGGCGTTACATTGGGTCAAGTGGGGTCACGTGACCCCACTCAGTTTAAAAAAAACAAAATATTTTTTTAAAGCAAATGAATGCACACAACCAACAAGGTTGCAGCAGAGCCAGCAGCTCTGGCAGTGACCCCACTCAATTCCAAAAAAGAAAAGAAAGAAAAAAAGGAAATACTCTCAGCCACTCATGACTCACGCAAGATTGCAGCAGAGCCAACAGCTCTGGCCTGTGAGAAGTGAGAAAAAAAGAAGAAAATGAAGTCTTCCAAAGAAGAAGAAGAAAAGGAGAAAAAGAAGAAGAAAAACATCCAACGAAAAAGAAGAAGAAGAAGAGGTACATCTCTGACTCTCTTCCCTCTCTCTTTATCTTAATCTTTCACTCTCAAATTAAAATCCCTAAACTTAGTATTTATAAGTTTTAGCAAAAATCAGGGTAAGAAACCACATTTTTTAAGGGATTTTAGGGCAAAAATTAGGATAAGTTTTAGCAAAAATCAAGACAAAAATCAGGACACTTAGAAATTAGGTTATTGATTTTCAGTGTAAAAATTAATGTAAAAACCAGTGCAAAACATCGATTATTAATTTATTTACTCCAGGATGCAAAGATTATTGATTATCAGTGCAAAAAATCAGTAAAAAAATCAGTGCAAAATATCGATTTTCAGTGAAAAAATCAGTGCAAAAATCAGGTTTAGTGCATTTAGATGTGAGAATCAGTGCAAAAATCAGGGTTAGTGCTAAAAATCAGTGCAAAATCATCTGAGATTAGTTATCTTGTGTTTTGTAAGACATTATTCAATGAACACATGTATGTGTTTTGAAAATTATCTTGTGTTTTTTAGAATGCGATTTTATTTTTACACTCTTTATGTTTAAGACCGACCCCCCTCTCTTGAATTCCTGTGTCCGCCCCTAAACAAAATATTTTTTTAAAGCAAATGAATGCACACAACCAACAAGGTTGCAGCAGAGCCAGCAGCTCTGGCGGTGACCCCACTCAATTCCAAAAAAGAAAAGAAAGAAAAAAAGGAAATACTCTCAGCCACTCATGACTCACGCAAGGTTGCAGCAGAGCCAACAGCTCTGGCCTGTGAGAAGTGAGAAGAAAAGAAGAAAATGAAGTGTTACAAAGAAGAAGAAGAAAAGGAGAAAAAGAAGAAGAAAAACATCCAACGAAAAAGAAGAAGAAGAAGAGGTACATCTCTGACTCTCTTCCCTCTCTCTTTATCTTAATCTTTCACTCTCAAATTAAAATCCCTAAACTTAGTATTTATAAGTTTTAGCAAAAATCAGGGTAAGAAACCACATTTTTAAGGGATTTTAGGGCAAAAATTAGGATAAGTTTTAGCAAAAATCAAGACAAAAATCAGGGCACTTAGAAATTAGGTTATTGATTTTCAGTGTAAAAATTAATGTAAAAACCAGTGCAAAACATCGATTATTAATTTACTTACTCCAGGATGCAAATATTATTGATTATCAGTGCAAAAAATCAGTGAAAAAATCAGTGCAAAATATCGATTTTCAGTGAAAAAATCAGTGAAAAAATCAGTGCAAAAATCAGGTTTAGTGCATTTAGATGTGAGAATCAGTGCAAAAATCAGGGTTAGTGCTAAAAATCAGTGCAAAATCATCTGAGATTAGTTATCTTGTGTTTTGTAAGACATTATTCAATGAACACATGTATGTGTTTTGAAAATTATCTTGTGTTTTTTAGAATGCGATTTTATTTTTACACTCTTTATGTTTAAGACCGACCCCCCTCTCTTGAATTCCTGTGTCCGCCCCTAGACGTAGACATATTGGCTGAACAATGTAAATTCTATTTTTGAAGTTACGAATTTTCTCTACGAATTTTCTATTTTTGAAGTTACGAAATTTCTCTAGGATGTTTTTCTAATTTCTTAGGTTTATTTCCATTGTGCTCCAACACAACATAGTTTGTTGAGTACGTCATGACTGAAGTACTATATATACATCTTGTTACACATGATATTTGATGATACATGGCTAACAGAGAAGATTGTTACACATGATATATGATGGTACATGGCTAACAGAGAAGAATATATATATATATATATATATATATATATATATATATATATAATACACTGTTGGCTGTGGTTTACACCAAGAGCTCAAAAGCTCAAACTCCTCCTTTTAGTCCCACATCGGAAATGGGAGGAGAGTTGGACTTATATTACATTCCCCCTTTGTGCTTCTTTGAAGTTGTGTGTGGGAGCCTCATGGGCCACACGCGCGCGCCGCGTCGCCGCCCGACCCGGTTCGGCGCGCGTAACGGGTGCGGACACCGAATGTCGATTCGATTTCCTCTACGGGTTCGGGCCGAGACCCTAAAAGATTTTTGTTCCTCTCTAAAATTTTTGACCGTTACAAATCTTTTAAATTTAGTACTGTTGACACAAAGTCACAGTCAACCAGATATTGATAACATTGAGTAAATAATATTTGTAATAATTCAATAAGACACACGACGTCTACATTAAGCTCAAGTCAGACGACAGCTCAGTCTCAGCTTCTCAGTTATTTGAGTCTGTATTTTACACTTTTGTTGAGTCTAGACTGATGTAAACTGTGTCATGCTGAGCTCTTGAGACTTGACCTATAGCCTACCCAATAATCCTCAAACTCCACCATCCAGAAAAATACCCTCTGGCCACTTAGACCCATTCTGTGCTCTGGAGACAGAGTCCGGGCCGAACTCTGCCTCCACACAGAGTTCGGGCCGAACTCTGTCCCCTAGAAATCATCATCCCTAATTTTAGGGTTAGCTGGTTGCTAGTTGTCCAACGGCCAAATATTTGAAATTTCTTACCCGAATTCTGGCCGAATTCTGCCTACAAAAATACTATAAATAGGCCATGAATTCTCTCATTTCAAATCATCCAATCTTCTCTTCTCTTCTCTCTTATAGCTCAAATAAGCCATACCCTTCCCATCTACTAGCCACAAGCCTCCTAAGTCTCGAGTGCTCAGCATCTCTCAGTTAGGATTCTTGTGCAAGAGTTGAAGAAGTCGCTTGGACAATTCCAAGCAAATCGCCACTGCGATCCTCTGTAAGAAGTTGACGTGCTCTTCTGAAGTAAAGGCACGGGTTGTAAACTACTATTTCACAAATAGTAGATTTAATCCTGAGCTAGAGTTCTCAGGCCTGGACTAGTCCTCCACGAGGGAAACCAGGTTAAAATCGCTGTGTTTGCGTATGCTTTCTTGCTCTTCATTTACTTTCCGCATTTTACTCTGATTATTTATTATTCGTGAAAGAGTTAATTCTTAATTGGTTATTTTCTATATAAACACTATTCACCCCCCTCTAGAGTTGCCACCTGTTCTTCAAGTACCATTTGGATTTTGAATTCCGTCCAGGTACAATGTATCACGTTTGTAACATTCAAATTTAATTGCTGTCATTTAACATCCGAATTAAAATCTTCTTTAATATTATGTCCATTGGAGAAGCTTGCTACAGCCTATATATTGATCTCCCTTTTCTTCATTCGATACACAGAAAAAATATCATTCCGAAACTCTCTACAAATTCCTCTTCCCGAAATTTGGTGCTCTTTGTTATTGCTCTGGGTAGAGCTAAGTACGTGGTCACTCTCTCCGACGTCGTGTGCGACAACGAGATTCTAGTGGAGCAGGGATTTTACCACTAGGAGCGTTCGGATACGGTCTGCACATAGACCAGAGCTAACTCTTAGGGCAGTGCTACGTGCACGACTTCCTCGGAGGCCAGTAACACTTATTTATTTAATTTTGTTTGCAGATTTTATTACAAGAAAATTGAAGAAACATTCCAACAATCTAAGAGTTAGTGCATTTACATTATTTTTCCGTAGTAAAAACATTTTGTTGCTGTAGCAAATTTTAAAATTTTTGTACTGTAGCTAATATTGCTAGACCGGACTACTGTCAAATTTCAGTTTACAAATATTTCATGGCTTTTTCTAAGGGCACCACACCATTTACTTGGGGCTATCCCAAAATTTTTGAAAAAAGTACAAGTTTGCCATCAAAAATTTTTACTTGGGGCTACCCAATTTATTTCCAGCAATCAGTCCTAGGACTGCCAGCAGGTTGGCAGTCCTAACATATGTTAGGACTGCCACCCTGCTGGCAGTCCTAGCATATGTTAGGACTGCCAACGGGTTGACAGTCCTAACATATGTTAGGACTGCCAACTTAGTGGCAGTCCTAAGACTGCCAGCAAGTTGGCAGTCCTTGGAGATGCTGTTGCACCAGAACCCAATTCTCGCCGAAGGTCTGGATGCCGGCGGCCCTACCGTTTCCCGACGAGCACACCGGGGAGAAGACGACGCTGGCGTCGTAGATCCTGTCGCCGCCGCCGGGTGGGTAGTGGAAGCGCATCATCTCGTTCCCGTCGACCGCGCAGCGAGAGTCGGAGTCGGCGAGGGAGCGGACGGCCGAGCGGTAGTCGTCGAAGCGGAAGACGGTGCGGGGACCGGTGGATGGGGACGGTGAGGGACTGGAGGAGGAGGCGGAGGAGAGGAGGGAGGCGGCGGCTGGAGGCGGAGGCTGGAGGCGGAGGAGAGGAGGGAGGCGGCGGCTGGAGGCGGAGGAGGAGGAAGGAGGCGGCGGCTGGAGGAAGGAGGAGGAAAGAGGAGGGAAAAACCCTAAGTTTGGGATAGCCCCAAGCAATTTTCGGGACGTCCCCAGTAAAAGTTCCTCAAACTTGGGCTGTCCCCTAGTTAAATGACGCCCCCAGTAAAATGCGCAATGCCCTTAGAAAAAGCCATATTTCATTCAAATGCTTCATTAGAACAAATTATATATTCAATTTAGTAATAATTTCTTGCAATCGGACTATTGCCCAAACTTGTTGTTACAAGTTTGTCCGTGCTATTGGGTTATTTCATTTGCTTGTTAGAAAAAGCTCACTATTAGATATACAAACAAAACAAAAAACAAAAAAAAAGCCAAAAATATTTTTCCATTACATTTGTATTGTTAGCCCTATTTAACATACTTAGTGCTGTTACCTTCTTCTTCTTCTTTTTAATTAAAAGACCATAATTTTCCATTACAACAATAAGTTGTCATTTGTTATTATTAATTGAATGTGTTGATTACAATAAGTATACATTTTACCAGCATTCAATTTTGCAATAAGTGCCATATTTGTATAATTGTCACACTAGCAACAAATTGTCCTTTTGGTTAATTGACACATTTTACAATCATTATTGTGTTACTATCTATTTTCTTTACTCAATATTTCTATTTTTGGCTAAAATCAAACAATTAATTGATTTAGTAATTTTTTTAATTTTTAAAGTTCTAAAGTAGAGATTTGTTTGGGTACAAGCCGAAAGTGCCCTTCTATCAACAGGGCGAAAAATTGTCTAAGCGACCGGTACTTAAGTGTTCCTAGTGAACCTCCGCTTGCTGGAATCCGGCCCCTACAGCTAACCCAATCTTATTAAAATTTGAAAACTAAAATTTTAAAGGTCTATTACTATAATTATTTTAATTGTTAATTTTAGTTTAAAGCCATTTTATTGAGTAAATATAATTTTACAGACTTTAGAAAATATGACTTCTAAGGAAGAGACTTTTTCTGCAAAGCCTGTAAAATTCAATGGCATATATTTCAAGAGGTGGCAGAGCCAGATGAAATTTTGGCTTACCACCTTAGGCCTGATTTCAGCTATTGATGGGTCCACACCCATCTCAAATGATTCTGATGAGACTGAGTCTGATGTAGGGGTTTCCAAGTCCCCCTCTTCAACCAAACCCAAGACCCCTAAGGAAATAGACTACCATTGCTTCCACAGAATCTTAAGCGCTATGTCTGAGTCTCCCTACGACATATTTTTTGAATATAAAAGCGCTAAAGAACTCTGGGATGCTTTGGAAGATGAGTATGGTTTTGATGTTGCTGGAATTGATAGATTCAATTCCACCACATTCAACCAATATGTCATGGTAGATAACAAACCTATAAATAACCAAATTCATGAGTTCCAAGAACACCTTAGGCATGTTCAAGCCAATGGAACCTTCTTTTCTACTGAGCACAAAATAGGATGCTTGATAGATACACTCCCTCCTTCCTGGTCTAAAGTGGCAAAGGACCTACTACATCTACAAGGATCTATTACATACTCTCAAGCTCAACAGATAATTAGAACAGAAGAGCAATATAGGTCCAAGACCAAAGCTAGGTCAAATGCCAAAGCTAGGATAAACCATGTAGATAGCCATGTAAAACCTAAGTCAAACAACCATCTCAAATTCAAGAAAAACTCCTTCAAAAAGAAACAGAGTTTTCAACCTCCTCACCAAAACCATCCTCACCAAAACCATCACCACCAAAACCCTCAACCCCAAAAACCTAGAAACTTTAATCAGACTCAGGATCAAAGAAGATTTTGTTTTGTGTGTGGTAGAACCAACCATACAGCCATCAACTGCTTCCAAAGGAAGAAAGAACCTATCCAGAACTCCTTCAAAGGAAAAGGCAAGCCAGAGGCTAACATGATTATGAATGGATCTTCCAGCTCCTTCAGGTATGTAAGCTTTCAACCTGTAGTAAACCTTTCTTTCCATTCTGATGATTGGTGGTTGGATTCTGGAGCTAATGTTCATGTTTTATTTGATCGCTCATGTTTTTCAACCTATCAGGAATCATGTGGAGGAGGCGTGACTCTAGGAGATGGCTCAACGGCACAAATTGTGGGAAGAGGAAGAATAGATCTGAAGATGACATCAGAAATTTTTTTACCTCTTCATGATGTGCTTCATGTGCCGTCTGTCAGAAGAAATCTTGTTAGTGGATCCCTCATTGTAGCCTCAGGATACAAAATTGTAATGGAGGCAAATAAAGTAGTTTTTTCTAAGAATAATCTGTTTGTGGGTAAAGGATTTGTGAAAGATGGACTCTTTATTTTAAGTACCATGAATAAAATTTCAAATCCTCCTTTTATTGCAAATGTTGAATCATCAAATATTCGGCATGGTAGACTAGGTCATGTGAACTTAGGATCTATTAAAAGGATGATGAACTTAGATCTCATCCCTAAGACTCCTATAGATGATGAACACAAATGTGAGATTTGTGTTCAAGCCAAACACACTAGATTACCTTTCAAATATGTCTATAGAGATTCTAAACTCCTAGAACTATCCATAGTGATGTTTGTGATTCCAATAGGGTTTTGACCCGAGGCAGTAGAAAATACTTTGTTACTTTCATAGATGATCATTCAAAGTATTGTTACACCTACCACCTTAAGACCAAAGATGAAGTTCTAGACAGATCCAAGGTCTATAAATCTGAAGCTGAGAACCAGTTGAATAGGAAGATTAAGATCCTTAGATCAGATCGTGGTGGAGAGTATACCTCAAATGAAATGACTAACTTCTGTGAAGAGCACAAAATTATTCATGAGGTAACTGTTCCTTATTCACCACAATCTAATGGAGTTGATGAAAGGAAGAATCACACTCTTTTAGATATGGTCAATGCCATGCTTCTCAGCTCAGGTGCCCCTGATAATCTTTAGGGAGAAGCCTTATTGTCAACCTGTTATATTCTTAATAGAATACCGAGTAAGACAAATGATAAGACCCCATATGAGTTATGGAAATGTCGAACCCCTAGGATTAATTACCTCAAAGTTTGGGGATGTCTAGCTAAAGTAGGAATTCCTGAACCCAAAAAGAGGAAGATAGGACCTAAGACTGTAGATGTTGTATTCATAGGATATGCCCTAGATAGTAATGCCAATAGATTTCTTGTAACCCATTCTGAAGTAAATGAAATCTCTAATAACACAATTATTGAAGCTAGAGATGCAATTTACTTTGAGAACATTTTTTTCCTTCAAGGATAGAACCCCTTCATCTTCCTCTAACCCTTCTCTCATTCCTTCTACTAGTTCTCAAGATCCAGTACCCAGTTCTTAACCTGAACAAGTCATAGAACCTAGAAGGAATAAAAGAGAAAGGATTGAAAAGAACTTAGGAGAACGATTCTTTATAATTTTGATAGATGGTGATCCCTCAACTTATGAAGAAGCCATATCCTCTCCTGATGCCCCTTTCTAGAAAGAAGCTATTAACAATGAGTACAACTCCATCATGGAGAACAATACTTGGTTTTTAGCAGACCTTCCTTTAGGCAGCAAACCAATAGGTTGTAAGTGGATCTTTAAGAAGAAACTTAGAGCCGATGGTACCATAGAAAAATATAAGGCTAGATTAGTGGCCAAAGGTTTTACCCAAAAAAATGATTAGATTACTTTGATACCTATTCTCCTGTTGCTATGATTTCTTCTATTAGAACCCTCATAGCCTTAGCTTCCATTTATGACTTGCTGATCCATCAAATGGATGTAAAGACAACATTTCTAAATGGAGATTTAGATGAAGAAATATATATGGAGCAACCTGAAGATTTTATTGCTAAAGGTCAAGAAAAGAAGGTTTGTAGATTAGTAAAATCTTTTTATGGCCTAAAGCAAGCTCCCAAGCAATGGCACAACAAATTTGACAAAGTCATTATAGAATTTGGTTTTGTACCAAATGAATATGACAAATATTTGTATTCTAAAAATACAAATGGAAGTTGTGTTATCTTATGCTTGTACGTTGATGATATCCTTATTTTAGGATCTTCACTGGAATTGATAAATAATACTAAGAATTATTTATCTAATCAGTTTGATATGAAAGACCTAGGTGAGGCAAATCTGATCCTAGGAATGCAAGTGTCAAAAAGGAAAGATGGCTATATTCTATCCTTAGCACATTCAATTAAGAAAATGCTAAGGAAGTTTGAGTATTTTGACAAGAAACCTGCCCTTACCCCTTATGATAGTAATGTTGTTCTAAAAAAGAATGAAGGATCACCTATAGAACAACATAGATATTCACAAATGATTGGATCCCTTATGTACATAGCAAATAGGACTAGACCTGATATTACATCTGCTATTGGGAGACTAAGTAGATATACTACTAACCCAAATCAGTCACACTGGACTGCATTAGACCGAGTATTTAGATATCTTAAGGGTACTCTAGATTATAAACTTCATTATACTAGACACCATGATATCATAGATGGTTATTTCGATGCAAATTGGGTAACTGATTCACATGATGTGAAATCCACTACTGGATATGTGTTTACCCTAGCAGAAGCTGCGATCTCCTGGAGATCATGTAACAGACTATCATTTCCAGAAGCACTATGGACTCTAAGATGATAGCTTTAGACACTACCTGTACAGAAGCTGAATGACATAGAAACCTTATTATGCATATACCTGTTTCTGTTCATTATGTTCCTGCAATTTCTATAAACTGTGATAATAAATCTGTTATAGAACTTCTAAAGCATGATTCTGTGAATGCTAAGATGAACAAGCACCTGCAGCTGCGCTTCAAGTCAATAAAGAGCCTATTGGGCAAATATGTGGTTCTTGACTATATAAAGTCAGAAAAGAACCTTACAAACCACTTGACAAAGGGTCTACCTAGGACATTGATCCTAGAATCATCGAGGGGGATGGGGTTAAGCCCATAGTATAGTCACCAGCAGTGGCAACCCAACCGAGTCTGATTGGAGATCCCAAGAAGCCGGTTCAATGGGTAGGAACAAGCTGGACTAGGTGACTATTATGGAACACTGACCTGAGATTAAATTTTCTTTAAAATAAAAGCCCAGGAGGCTGTACATGTGTACATTCATACCTCATCCCTATGGTGACAGTGTTCCTTGTGTGATATGGATAGGATGAGTTTAAACTCTTAATAAGTCCAAGCATGTTATGCAGGGTTGATTTCTATCACCAATCCTTAAGGAATTACCTATATGAGAGGTCGTGAGGGCCGCGACTATAGGACAGGACGATCCTAGACAACCCTCATGAATGTGTAAAAGTGCGCATGGCCAACCAAATGCGCCACCCGATAGACCCAAGTACCTCTAGCGTACTATGTGTGCTATTTTTCGAGTCTGGTTCAAGAAGACTGATTCAAGGCGTAGTCCATCAAGCTCTTCTTCAGACAAAGACAATAGTCACTACGTGAGATTCAAGGCTGTAGTCCATCTCATTTATGCATAGTATACAACTGCCCAGAAATTCTCTTACTCATTCTTTATCTTTCTTTCCTTCTATTACCTCGAAATTTGACCTTTGGGGGGGGGGGGGGGGGGGGGGGGGGGGATTGTTGGCTGTGGTTCACACCAAGAGCCCCAAAGCTCAAACTCCTCATTTTAGTCCCACATCGAAAATGGGAGGAGAGTTGGTGGTGCTTATATTACATTCCCCCTTTGTGCTTCTTTGAAGTTGTGTGTGGGAGCCTCATGGGCCACACGCGCGTGCCGCCGCCGCCGCCCTGCCCGGCTCAGTTCGGTTCGGCGCGCGTAACGGGTGCGGACACGTGCCCACATCTGCGGGCACCGAATGCCAATTCGATTTCCTCTACGGGTTCGGGCCGAGTCCCTAAAAGATTTTTGCTCCTCTCAAATTTTTTTGACCGTTACAAATCTTTTAAATTCAGTAACGTTTGGATTTTAAATTCCGTCCAAGTACAATGTATCACATTTGTAACATTCAAATTTCATTGCTGTCATTTAACATCCGAATTAAAATCTTCTTTAATATTCTGTCCATTGGAGAAGCTTGCTACAGCCTATATATTGATCTCCCTTTTCTTCATTCGATACACAAAAAAAATATCATTCCGAAACTCTCTACAAAATTCCTCTTCCCGAAATTTTGGTGCTCTTTGTTGTTGCTCTGGGCAGAGCTAAGTACGTGGTCACTCTCTCCGACGTCGTGTGCGACAACGAGATTCCGGTGGAGCGGAAATTTTACCACTAGGAGCGTTCGGATACGGTCTGCACATAAACCCGAGCAAACTCTTAGGGCAGTGCTACGTGCACGACTGCCCCGGAGGCCGGTAACACTTATTTATTTAATTTTGTTTGCAGATTTTATTACAAGAAAATTGAAGAAATATTCCTAACATATACACACACACACACATCTTGTTACATATGATGGTACATGGCTAACAGAGAACACAATTTATCATGAGAAATCCACCTTTCGAGCATAGCCAAACAATTACGAGGTTGATACTCTGGTGCATTATATATATATATATATATATATATATATATATATATATATATATATATATATATATATATATATATATATATTTTTTTTTTTTTATATATATATATATATATAGTTTGTTGAGTACCTCAAGACTGAAGTACTATATATACATCTTGTTACCCATGATATAAGATGGTAGATTGCTAACACAGAACATCACAACTTATCACGAGAAATCCACCTTTCGAGCATAACCAAGCAATTTCGAGGTTGATACTCTGGTGCGGTGTGGCCAGCATTCTTCATGAGATAAAAAAAATACTTCAGTAAATGAATATACATATAAAAGAAATACTAAATCAGTTTAGTTACCTTAACTGTTGCAAATGTGAGATCATTGTCATACTTTCTTGTATACCTAATGAAACAAGAAGAGCAATCTTTTGATTCAAGGTTTCCGGTAGAAAAACATACAAGTCATAATAATGAATAACTAATTAAAGTATACTAGTTTTGGTTTAAAAAAAGGCTCACCCCGCTACTTGTCCATCCACATGCCATGATCTCCAGTCGTCAATAATGGTGAAATTAAGGGATCTTATCCATGCCTGTGTGCCCACATGTGGTACAACAATATCCTGATCTCCACTATTTTTATAAGATAGATTGAACTCCATCAGAAATTAGAAACCATGAGGAAATTGATGCCCAAATATCAAATCTAATTATTGGTTTCTTTACCTATATACTAAAGCTCGGTATCCGCTTCTTGTGAGATTGAGATGATATTGAAGGGTACTCTTGACGTTTTTTGTATAAGATAAGCTATTGTTGCACCTCACCCATTCATCCACTGTTCCCTGCATAATTTCCATCAACATTTTTCAAGTATTTGATGCTAAAACTAATGGAATTCTGGCACAAAATAATAATGTCTATGTACAAGATTGCATGATAGTTTACTTCTAAGAACATGATTTGCTTGGTGCTAGCATTTGCATAAGAACATTATAATAAAATCAAATTAATTATCCAGAGTCTTTGATTATTTTATGTGTTTGTCTACTTCTACTTCTTCGTACATACCTATATGATCTTTTTGTGTTGGGAGGAAAATTTCAACATAACTCTTACCTTCTTGATATGGAGAGCCTCTTTAGTGGCATCGTTGTTTGCCCAGTGATAAGATAAATAATATGCATAACTCTGTGTACAAAAATATAGAGCGAGTAATTAGTAGAGCAACCAAAAGTAGTAAAACAATGTTGTCTTTATCAAAAGAAGTAGGTGTTCAACATTTATATAGGTGCATATATGTTACAAATTATTGAAATATCCTATTGGTATTTTTGGTATGTTGGAATATGCCATAGGATATTCCTATAGAGAGTTAATATAATGAGAATATGTCATAGGATATTCCTATAGAGAGTTAATGTAATGAGGAGGTTGTAAGACTATAAATAGCCAAGAGATTATCAATAAAATATAACAACTATTTCAACATGGTATCAGAGCCACCTTTCCACAAACCCTAACCCATCTTCTAACCTTCCCCCTCTTCTCTCTCTCTCTCACTCTCTCTCTCTCTCTCTGCCACGAAACCCTAACCCGCACACAGCAGCCCCCCCTTTCCGTGCCTGCTGCGCTGCTGCCCGCTGTGGTACGTGCGTCGGACACCCCTCCCACGTGCGCGCCGTCCCCTCCTACCGCACGCAACGGTGCCGTTGTTGTCGTTATTCGGATCATTCCGAAAGAGGACACCGATGCCTAGATCTGATAAAAATAGACATGTTCGGATCTAAGAGCGGACGGCGAGGATGAACGTGAGCCGTGGAACGGACGTGACATGATCGGAGAAGAGAAGCATCGATGAAGGAAATCATCAAGAAGCTGGATCCTGCAGAGGTTGCGATGTTGATGAATTTGATGAAGATGTCGGCTGGTGAGAGCACGACACTAACGTCACCGAAGTTGAGCTTTCCTCCATCGATCTGAAGCTTGATGGACCAACTACCTATCTGAGTTGGCCACGACGGGGAAGGAGAACCCTCGCAGAGAAGACATAGCCGAATGAGGGCTCGACAGAACGAAGAGCACCGTCAGGACATTAGGGAGAGCCCCGACAGTGCTACAACTGCGGGGGGGGTGGATCATCTGAGGTATGCTTGCACCAAACCACCCAAGGGAGATTCAGGCGGTAGACGTGGACAGTTTGGAGGATGTGACCGTGGTTGTAGGGGTCGACGGGGCGGTCGAGGAGGTTGTCGGGGGAACCTGTTTGTAGCAGAAGGCGATGAGACAGCTAACTGTGCCTATACTGAGGAGGATCAGGTACTGCAGGATATGTTGGAAGTACTCAGGAGGCAGAGAGCGTCGAGCAATGGAGACAAGAGGAGTAGGACCGGTGAGGCGTCCACCTCATTCTTCGCCAGAGACAACGCTGTCATGTATGCCCATCCGTCGACGGAAGGCACTGATAACTCGCTCGTCCTTGCATCTATGTCTTCCCTCAGATCGTCGGATTGGATTATCGATTCGGATGCGTCTCGACACGTGACAGGGAATGCTAGTGAGTTTTCTTCCTATACTCACCTAGCATCGACGGGCAGCATTCAAACAGCTGATGGTACTTTCCAGCCATTGGTCGGTAAGGGTACTGTCGATTGTACATGTTCAGTAAAATTATCCAATGTTTTGTATGCTGCTTCTTTTCCAGTCAGTCTTTTGTCTATTAGTTCTATAATCCTCCAATTAAAATGCACTGTCTGCTTTGATATTCCTAAGGTAATCTTCAAGGAGAAGAAGACAGGACGAAAACTTGGGACTGGCACTTGGCATGATGGACTGTGGTACCTGGATCGAGAAGGGCTGGACTCAACATTAGTATCTATAGCGGAAAAGGCAGGGATGGAAGGACTGAAGAATATGAGTGCGGAAGATACATTGCGACTCCACCACAGGAGGTTGGGACACTCTTCATTTGGTATTTTAAGCAAATTATACCATGCAATTTATGAATAAGTTAATAAAGAGAAACTAGTTTGTGATGCTTGTGAGTTAGGCAAACTTACTAGGAGTTCATATGTGAGTAGCGGTCATAGGAAGTTGTCTGTTTTTGATGTAGTAAACTCTGATGTCTGGGGGCCTTGTACTACTCCTTTGAATGGTTACATATATTTTGTTACATTCATAGATTGTTTTTCTCATACTACTTGGCTGTATTTGATGAAAAATAAGAGTGATGTCCCTCCTGTTTTCGGAACTTTCACAAATATGTCCAGACTCAGTACAAGGCATTGGTGAAGGTACTGAGGTCTGACAATGGAACGGAGTACACCAACAAGATACTTGCAGAATACTTGTTCGTCCAAGGGATACGACATCAGACCACTTGTGCATATATACCAACACAGACGGAAATGAAGAACAGACACCTCCTAGAAGTGGCGAGAAGTATGATGATAGACATGAATGTCCCACAGAATCTGTGGGGATATGCAGTGTTGACAGCAGCTCAACTGATCAACGGGATGCCTTCGAAGGTGTTGGGATGGAGGTCTCCATGCGAGATGCTACAGGAAAATAATAGTGAGATGCTCCCACTAAAGGTGTTTGGCTGCGTATGCTTCGTAAAGGACAACAAACCGTCGGTAGGGAAGCTTGATCCTTGAGCAATCAAGTGTATCTTTCTGGGCTACTCGGGAACTCAGAAGGGCTACGTATGCTGGAGTCCAGTGGAAATTTTTTTGTAAGTATGGATGTTCACTTCAGGGAACATGAGCCACACTACAGTCAGGAGAAAAACCAAAATATTTCACCTGATACTGCAAGTATGAGACGAGAGGGAGAGTTGTTGGAAAGCATTTCGACTGATCTCGGAGTATGGCTTGGAAGAACAAATAAGGTACGGGAAGGTGAAAAGGGACATGAGGAGGAAATAAGAGGTGTTATGCCCACAACTCAGGGGGAGATACTTACCTACAGCAGACGAGAGAAGCAACTTGCAGGACCAGTTCCTACAGTGCCAGTGCTAAGTCCCTTGCCTGCGTCCGTCTTGACTCCTGAGACACCTACACCACCACCTTCCTCTTCAGGTGATATCCTTCCTTCTCCTCCTCTACGACCATCATCAGTATGGCGGTCCACTTGGGACCTTGCTAAATTTGTCTCATATGATCATATATCTTCTTCTCATGGAGCTTTTATTGCATTATTGGATAGTGTTACTGTACCTAACAATTGACAGGTAGCCAAGAACGATCCAAAGTGAAAAGCAGCGATGCACGAGGAATTGGAAGCTCTGGAGAAGAACCGAACTTGGGAGCTGGTAAGACTGCTAGAAGGGAAGAGAGCAGTCGGATGCAAGTGGGTTTTCACTGTTAAGAAGAACCCAGATGGACAGGTTGAGCGCTACAAAGCTCGACTGGTAGCAAAAGGATACAGTCAGACGTACGACATTGACTATGACGAGACCTTTCCACCAGTGGCAAAGATGAGTACTGTCAGGACCTTGATCTCTCTGACAGACAATGGAGGATGGAAGCTACACCAACTGGATGTGAAGAATGCATTTCTTCATGAGGATCTAGTGGAGGAGGTGTACATGGAGATACCACCAGGATTGGGCACCAATCAGATAGAAGGCAAGGTCTGCAGGCTGAAGAAGCCCCTCTATGGACTGAAGCAGTCTCCTCGAGCGTGGTTTGACAGGTTCAGGAGAGCAATGGTAAGGATGGAATATCAGCAGATCAATGCTGATCATACTGTGTTCTTCGGACGAAGTGGAGGCCACATCACCATGCTTGCGGTGTATGTGGATGATATAATTATCACAGGCGATGATGAGCAGGAGATCGCCCAACTCAAGGAGAAGCTTGGCAAGGAGTTCAGGTGAAGGATCTTGGCCCTCTTCGATACTTCCTTGGGATTGCTCGAGATACAGAGAAAATTGTTCTTTCTCAGAGGAAGTACGCACTGGACTTACTTACGAAAACAGGAATGATGGAATGCAAACCAGCTACGACACCGATAGACTAGAAGTTCAAGTTGGATGCTGAAGCCGGAGAACCAATTGACCGGGATAGATATCAGAAATTAGTGGACAAGTTGATCTACTTGAGCCACACTCGACCTGATATCAGCTTTGCGGTCAACATAGTGAGCCGCTATATGCATGACCCCCGGAAGGGTCATATGGACGCAGTGTACCAGATTTGAGGTACTTGAAGGGAGGTCCCGGGAAGAGACTAATTTTCAGAAGGAATAATCATGTGAGCATCAAGGGTTATTGTGATTCTGACTGGGCTAGCTGTGCTGACGACAGGAGATCCACCTCGGGATACTACATATTTGTAGGAGACAACTTGGTCTCTTGGAGGAGTAAGAAGCAGTCAATGGTGGCCAGATCAACAGATGAAGCAGAATATAGAGATATGGCCTTGGGAGTCACAGAGCTATTGTGGTTGAAGAATATGCTGATGGAGCTGAAGCTGGATCAGGGAGCCAAGATGAAGCTATGGTGTGACAACCATTGAGCTATTAGTATTGCCAACAATCCAGTACAGCATGATAGGACCAAACATATCGGGATTGACAGATTCTTCATCAAAAAAAGCTGGATAGTGGACTACTAGAGTTGGGCTATGTTCCAACCAAAGATCAGGTAGCAGACGGACTGACCAAGGGGCTTAGCTCTGTCAGCATGATGAGAGGATGTGACAATATGGACTTAGTGAATATCTTTCGTCCATCTTGAGAGGGAGTGTTGGAATATCCTGTTGGTATTTTTGGTATGTTGGAGAGTTAATGTAATGAGGAGGTTGTAAGGCTATAAATAGTCAAGAGATTATCAATAAAATATAACAACTATTTCAACACAAATCAACCATAATCAACAATCTGTATATGAGTTGGACCTACTCTGCAATGTAGGTCAGGAGCTTCTGGCGCTAGGAGTAACTCTCCTTTCTTCTCCTCTAAAGACCTTCTATCTCTGTTGAGATTATCCGGCTTGGGGGATACAAGAGGACACTTCTGCTCAAGAATATGGGCTATTTCGAGTTCATTGTATAACTGCACGTGGAAAAGAACACATCACCTTTACAAAATGGGAAGTATGTGATTTTTGTATAGCAATATTTTATGCTCTTTCTTCCTTTTTTCCAAAAGTAGGTGCTCACCTGTTGGAATTTGTCAAGTGCACTGCAACAAAGAGAGTTTTTTGGATCAGGATTGAGATAATCTTCTCCTTCGCAATGTCCTTCTATTTCCTAATAAACAAGGAAGCACACACATTAAAGAAAATAGAGTATGGTCCATATTCAGTGATAAGAACTCAAAATAAGAACCTGCAATATGGACGTGACACGTGAAGTTTACTAACATGGAAAGTGTACTTATTTTTCTCTTTAACCCCTTGAAAAAATCAAGAGATGAGATGCATGTAATACAACGGGTTTTCATGGCCAAGTTTTAAAAATTAAGAACTCATGAGTTCCTCTAGGATTTTTGAATAATAGTATGTATCAAAGACAAACTTTTAACTATTTCTAATACTGTAATTATAAAGTATTACATAATCTATATGTTGGACCAATTGACGTTGCCTTTTTTTTACTTTTTATAGTATATATTTTGGGGGGGGGGGGGGGGGGGAGGTCTAGGCTCAAAATTCAGGACCTTCCTAATAATCGTCACAAGTTCCAACTGTTGGGGGACAGTGTTGGCTGCCCTTAGATTCTAAAGATTTGGGAAAAAGCTTCAAACTTCATTATCCTAATTGCTTCACCTTATTATTCGTAACCCTTCAAAAATCAAAATTATAATTTACATTGTCGAACTTCTTTATAGCATCCTAGTCTCACTCTGCTATACGGGAACTCCCAAAAATTAACTCATTTTTTACCCATTTCTCCTGTATTTTTTTTTTTACTTATATGAATAATTATGATATAACCTGAAAGTTTTTTTTCTACAAGGTAGTATCTTCTCATCTCCTCTCTACTTTGTGTTTAGTCTTCTCCGTTATATTAGTCCTTAGTTTTAGTCGAAATAAACAAATCTGATAGGCTGATCTCTCTTATATATGTACATTCGACAGTCATGAAATATTCGACGTCAACAACACATTCTTCTGTGTCCCTGAATATTGACAGCCCTACCATTTTGTTTTAACGGATAATAATACCATGATTGATGCGCTCCACTTGGAACAACCTTCTAGATCACATCTCCTTTGCTATTTATGCATCTATCATCTTCCGCATTATTGCATAGTTGAGCTCTTTCATATTATGGATTTCTATAATACACTAATTGTGGCTTACTCATCACGACACCTTGGAAATGACATGATTGCGGCTAACTCGATTGTACTCATTATGACAGATCGAACCATATATTATACAGGTCGCTTGCTAACATAAGCATGCCTATACAAGGATTATAACTTATAACAACGGTCGACAAACTTTTATACCTGCTCAATGGCAGTACCTTGACATCACATCCTTTAGCAGCTCTCTCTCTCTCCTCCATGGATATTCATATCCTTCAGTGTATCCTCTATATATACTTCCTTCCGATTTATCTAATACTACCTCAAGTATCACACGTCTTTCTTATTTAACTCCTAGAATCCCAACTTCTGAGGTTGTTGATGAAACATCTCATACTGAGACTAGTTTTTAAAGCCCGTTTCTTACACGCTTAATGTCTTGAACTTTTTTACGGTTAACCTTTATTTTTCCTCATTCTTACAAAAGATTTAACTATTCCATAACCTTTTGTCCTTTTGTGGTGATCCATGATCTGAACATGCAGGCAGTGATTGATGGGGTCATGGGGATAATGGTTGTACAATTTAGACATGGGCTGGTTTAATTAGCTTTAGTCTATATGATTGATGTAAATCCCGTATCTTGAAATATGGTATTTTACACCGATACCCTATTGTATATGTATTTTCATACTTGTACTTCTTGGTTTCAATCTTGTTTCATAGTTAGTATTGGCTTTTATGATTTCCTGGAGTTTTCGTGGAGTTTTGGTTGTTATCCTTGGTAGGATACACGAGAGATACTTAATCGGATTAACTACTTAATTTATTAATATCAGTTTCATTGATTTATAATTGTCTGGAACATAGTATTGGACCACCCTAGACTTGTGGAAATCCATGGCAATGCCATAAACCATGGCTAGGACCTGCACCCATATCAAGAACCCTGACCACCAGAAAAACTGACTAGTATCATTCAACCGGAATTTCAGTTAAGACGATACAATCAATCAGTAGTGCTTACTCGCTTGATTTGCTAGTGATTGGGTGTTGCACCAACACATGGAGAAGAGGGCTTGAGGTAGTGTGGGGATGGTGTGGTAGCCAAGTTTGGTGCCAGTTGGCCCCATCGGTGAGGGTATACCTCGGTTCTCTCTCACCTTTCCTCATTCACTCTTCATTTTCTCTTCTTCTCTTTGTGTGGGATGAAAAAGGAGGAGCTAGGAGGGGTTGTAGTGGTGGTCATGGAGCATTGAAGAGGAAGTTTAAGGCTAGCATTCACTCCCTCTTCCTTTACTTCATTCTTTAAGGCCTAGGCAAGTACATCTTGCCCTAAAATGATGAACTTGTGTCCAAATCATTCCTAAACTTGGTATGATGTTCTTCTCAATTTTCCAGAGCTCCAACGCATGCTAGATTAGAAGCTTACAATGTACATTTTTTATATATGTTAACATTTGGGACAAAAATGATATTTTTTTATGATAAATGTGTCGCATTGCTTCAATACTTGTTGTGATCATGTTTTCCTTTATCTAGTTTACATCATATAATAACTATCACATGTGTTAGATTTTGATTTTGGTTTGTAGTAACAATCCCTTGCACTTGCTCTCAAAACCGAAATCCAAACACAATTTCGATTTTCATAGAATCATTGAGGCATTACACTTTGAGTGTTGTCTCGGTTTCTCGTTGTCTTCAATCGTGGCTTGAATAGTATAGGTAAGTAGACAAAACATATCGGAGAAGAAACGATATTTATGGACATGTCTGTCATATGCGAGCCTCTTTACACACGTGACATGATGTTGTTTACATTGAAAGATGTAAGGATAGATATGGATTCATTATAGATCTAACCTATCTACAAGTCTTAATCACCGCGCTCATCTCATGAGTCGAGATGGATCTTCGAGTTGACACGATTCCTTATCTATCTCATGAGTTGATACAATCTTGATTCGATGACAATGAGCATGCCATAAACCAACAATTAACTATTACAAACATGCTACAAATAGAATAACTAATCTACTAACTTTAGGGTATATTAGTATACCGCTGGCAATGTTTTAACCACACACTCTCCGGTATCCAATGGTATGCAGAAGAGGGTGTTGGCCACCAAGAAACCCAAGTCACAAACACCATCGCGATCACCAAAATTAGAAACCCATATTATCTCGGGGTCTTCTCTCAGCAACCTTCCTTATATAGCACATGTCAATACAGTTGACTCGAGTAAATCGTTCATTGTCCCATCCGTATTGGGCCAATACAAACCTGAGCAATTCTCAAATAATCGACAAGTCTAAGTCCAATGGCCAAGATCTCATCCACTCTTTCATTCATTCATATATACTATACTTCCATATTCTTGATCTCCCATTTTCATTACCATAACTCCCAAGCCTTTACTACCTTCATCTTATCCCTATATTTTTGTAGATCTAGTTCATATTCCTAATTCAACTCTACCAAACTCTAGATCCTAAGTCCTAGAATTTCCCGAATTACTTAAAGTTTTTCCTAATAATTTATAGTTTTTACATATTTTCTCCTCTTAATTTACAATCTATTTATCCTCATTTTTACCTTTTTCTTTTGATTTCTTCACTATAGGATCCCTAAGTCTATCCCCAACAGGATTTCTACAATTGAATTTCTATCATACTTGGCATTGTACTATAAGAAAATTTATATCATAGTTTTGTAGAAGCATGAAAAATCTCAGCTGAAGACATCCCTTCGCCAAAACGCAGAAGATCCAAAAGACTGAGGCTCACAGTCGAACTCCCTAACAAGAACATTTGCATACTTCTCAAGGGCAACGATGGCTCCTTCTACACAGAGTTCTTCCATAAGAACGTGGCTCCTACAAACGAGAAAAGCCTCAACCAACAGCCAACTTACACAAGGCCGATCGCCGCTCGAAGTTAAGTTTGGATCTCGCATGGTAGTGAAGGATGCCGAGAAGAAGACAACGACTCTTCAGAGGAGAACTTGCCCTTTTATAGGACCGAGAATGGCCCAGAGCGCACGCCACATGGTCGACAGTCAGAATTTCTGTATTAATGGGACGAACCTAAGACTCAACACTTTGAATGTTAGTCTTAGACCCTGGGAATTCCCCATATTACGGTGGCAATTAAGAGGAAAGTTCCTTAAAGAGCGAATATTTATTGCTCTTTGCTTCAGAAGCCAAAGCCTTCAAGCTAGAGGCGCAGCCACCTGCCTGCGCCAACCTCAGAAGCAAGATGGTGGTAGGCCCCCTTCCATTCTTTTACTTCAGAAGCCAGTGTCTTCACTCCAGAGGCGCAGCTACCTGCCTGCGCCAATCTCTGACGCGCAAGGTGTCATACCCTTCCCTTCGCAGCCAACGCCTTCAGTGTTCAGAGGCGCAGCTACTTACCTGCGTCCGCATGAGGCGCAGGATGGTGATATGCTCACACCATCTCCATTCCCACGGCGCAGTCGTCTGCTCCGGTTCAGAAGCTTAAGTCACTTCTCTATAAGAGACTTGGGAACTCCCATCGCAACCAATACAAGTCAGCCTGTCGCTCCAAAAGCACAGTAACCTCGCTAACCTTAAGTACAAGCTTACTTGTCGCATATAGCACAGTGACTCTGGTATCCCGAAACACAGCTTCATAAGTTGCTCTATATGCACAGAAGTATCGTCGTCATTCGAAGCCAAGTCCACTCGTCGCCTGAAAGCACAGAGGTTCCATCGTCTCCAGAAGCACGATCTACTCATCGCCCCAGAAGCACAGCAGTACTTAATCCTCACCAGAGGCGCAGGAAGCATGGGTCCATCCCAATTGGTTTGTTTAAACCGCCTCTTGCAGAGAAGATTGGGATTAAATCATAATTTATATCATATCAGATTGATTTAAATCTTAGACGATGGTCAATTAGACTCCAAATCTAAGATGAAATCTCGAGATTTACTCGGCTGTATCCGAGCAAGCAAATCGGCATGTGCCACGTGTCACCTCCTTCGGTTATGTTTATAACCACCAGAGATCTCGTTTGAGAGAAATCTCGATGTCCGCCACGTGTTGGAGCTTCTCAAGACATGTTGGTCGTACGCTTCGACCAGCAGGCTTTTGAAGATCTCCTCTCTGGTGAAAAGTCGAAGACTTCGAAGCGGTTCGTACAAACAAAGAAGACTCGACGTATCTAGAGGCCTAAGGCGGCTGCAGCCAGCAGTACGATGGCGTGAACTGTGTCTCAGGACCCCCTCAACGTCAAAGCCACAGAGAAGATTCCGGCTGCTACAGCCTTATCCCCTCGCCCGATTCCCGTCCCAGGAAAGTATGGCAAGGAAAATGGTGGTTCCATGGTTGATCTAACGAAGGAACGATGCTAAAGGAAGAGCACACCGTCCAACCCCTCACGACGGGAGTATTGCCGGTAAGGATATCTGTCTTCGACAGAATCGCTTTCCCCTTCATGTAAACCTTCGACGGACTCTGAATACTACTCGCCCGCTGGGGGTAGTAGGAAGAGATCCCAGGCGGCTCACGCTTCGTACAAGAAACGTGCGGCACCAACGGCAGACCAGAGGCCCGTGTTGACAGTTACACGTGCAGCCGACGGAAAGCTATACAAGACTGGCTCTCGCGCTCCGATGCCTCAACCAGTCGAATCTTCCTTCCACTGGAGGACTCCTGTACGTAAGCCAAGCCAGGGGTACGGCCTACGGAGAGGGAGCCACGCGAGCAGCGTTCCTGCAGAAGCGACAAGAGGCTTCCCCGCCAGATCCGCTCTGACCGTACTTACATGCAGCTTCCCTGCATGTACAATGGAAGTGCTACGACAGAAGATCCAACCCTCTCCCAAGCGGAAGAAGAATCTGTGGCGCAAGACATGCCTAAATCAAGGTACTCTTTTACCTAGATTACCATCAACTGTTGTTGTCAGTAGACGGCTACGCCATCGTCGAGCAGGCGTTCCGTCTTCCAGAGACTCTACTCCACGCCGACCCCACGCCAGAGGCTTAAGGGGGTCGGTGAGCCATAGGGAAGACGAACCCAGCATCGCCACATGCTACGCGGCGCAGAGTTCCAGAGCTTTCAAGAAGCTCTCCCAGAATCCTTCCATATCGGTTGCTAAACCGAAGAGGAGGTCAGGGAGCAGTATAGCTAAGGTACCCGATGCAGGTGTGTTCCAAGGCATTCGTTCCAGATCTGCATTGGGTGCCTTGTCAAAAACAGCTGGTAGCCAGCCTCCTACCATGCACGACAACCCTGTGTTCCAATCTGAGGAGATGCAATACGACACGGATGTCTCCATTGGCGCAGCCAGTCACCAGGCTGGGGGTAGCAACCATACCGAGTCCGAAGAAGATCACAATCTTACGGTATATCCTCAGGAAAGCAAGGCTCAGGCGTCTGAGCCAGAAAGTGAAGGATCCACGGCTCCCTCGAGTCACCCTCACACTTGGTCTGTGTTCATGACCGATGGCAATGAGGAAGACAACAATGAAGCTCTCAGACGTATCGAAGTCCTTGAGACAAAATTAGATACAGTGACGGACACCATGAAGACCATGTCCTCGGTCATAATCGACCTCAAGAGTAGCATGGCCCCCGCTGCCTCTACACCTGCGCGTGATCCGCCAACCAATGACAAATCCAACAGGCTGCCTACTGCCAATCAGGCAGGACCATCCTCGTCTACTACATCGGCTACAGGCTCCGCAATTCCGGCCGAAATACAGCAGGCCATTAAGGAGTTGTATGCTCGTCATGATGCCAAGGAGAAGCAAGCAACGCTCCGGAAGATGGGGATCCAGCAGCCATAACCTGCCGAGTGGGACAATGTCGTCTATCCTCCCAAATATAATCCGCAGACGCTTACACCCTATGAAGGGAAGGGGTCTTTCCGACAATACTTGAGGTACTTTGCCTCAGTAACGGAGCACCTGCCAAATGATGACGCCCTTATGTCAAACATATTCATAGGAGCCCGGCTGGGGATAGCCTATGAGTGGTTCTGCAGTCTTCCGGACGATTGTATCTCGTCATTTGAAGACCTGAAGACTCGATTCGTAGACCGATTCTATGAAGGAGGCATGGATATGACAATGTCGACCCTCATAGAAATTGTCCAGAAGGAGAAAGAGCCTGTCCGCACATATATCGAACGCTTCCGCCAGGCAGTCCTCAGATTACCACCCGGTATGTCCGAGCCCATGCTTATGGACTCCTGCCGCAAGAACGTGTTGTCTGCTATAAAAATGTGGCATAGTGCTCCTTGCACGGAGTGGACGTCTTTCATTACAGAGGCAGATGCCGTACAAAGGAAAGTCCAGGATGCGCAGCTCCTGGGGCTACACTTTCCTGCGCCCGAAGACAAGGGGAGATACTCGTCTAGCAACAACCCTAAAGACGAAAAGGGCAAGCAAGCCATGACCGTCAACATCTCCAAAGGTTCAGCAACTGTGAACCCCAAGTTCGCGGAAGCGCAGAGGCCGAGGAAGACTTACTCCTTCAATGACGAGGATACGCTGGAGCTCTTCGAGATGCTTACGAAGAGTGGCAAACTGTCCATCCCGGCACCCAGGCGTCCTGATGAGTTGGGAAAGGTGGATCATCCCAAGTACTGCCATTATCACCAGTACAACCATCACTCAGCACAAGACTGCTACGTGTTGAAGAGGCAAATTCAGCGCCTCATTAGTGCCAACATCATATCGTTGGATTACGAAGAGAAGACCGTCACGGCCAACATGGTTAATCTCCAGTCTGAGAGTAGTCCAGCCGCAGAGGTGCAGCGTGACGTCATTCATGTCCCCGAGGTGGCAGTAGAAGTGGTCAACCTTCTACCAGCATCGGGCTACGAGCAAGAGTGCACCCTGTATTCTGATGCCAGGGCCATTCGGGACTTCGAGGAAACGCTATCCGCCAATATGGTCTCTCTAAACCCCCAGTCGAGGATGAAGACCAAGCGTTCGAGTACTCTGAAGACGAACCCTGGGCGCAGCGCTTAGGATCCCAGTAGGAGTGGCATTTCGAGCAGCGCGAACCTCCTACGGAAGATGAAGTCGTCCAGGTCGAATTAGGACTCTAGGAGTTGAGGCTTCATCTAAGCCCATCTTCATCAGCAAAAGTCTAACAAAAGATGACAAACAGTCCCTGATACAGCTCATCCGCGAGTATATCGACGTCTTCGCCTGGAGCTACGAAGATATACCAGGGCTACACCCGCAAGTAGCTATGCATCGCCTCAATATCCTGCCCCATGTTAAACCGGTCAAGCAGCAATAGCGTCGGTTCTGCCCCAACATTATGGATATTGAGGAGGAGGTCGACAAACTCATCGAGAGCGACTTCATCCGCAAAGAGCAGCATCCAGATTGGGTCACAAATGTCGTCCTGGTCACTAAGAAGAACGGAAAGATACGAATTTGCATAGCCTTCAGAGACCTCAATTCGGCCTGTCCTAAAGATGAGTTCCCTTTCCCGATCACCGACGTGATGATTGTCAACACCTGTGGCTTCGAGCATATGTCCTTCATGGATGGGTTCTCCGGCTACAACCAGATCAAGATGCTCCCCGAAGACGAAAAGCATACGGCATTCCGGACTCCAAGGGGGTGTATTGCTACACAGTAATGCCTTTCGGATTAAAGAACGCGGAAGCTATCTATCAAAGAGCTATGAGTACCATATTCCGTAAGCATCTCCGGAAGACAGTAGAGTGTTATGTTGACGACATCGCCGTCAAAAGCAAGTACAATTCCAACCACTTGGATGATCTACGGATGGTGTTCGATTTAATGCGGACATATCAGCTAAAGATGAATCCAACTAAGTCCTTCCTGGACGTTTCCAGCGGCACGTTCTTAGGCTTCATCATCACAGCAAAAGGAATTCATATCGACCCGGAGAAGACCAAAGCAATTCTGGACATGGCACCTCCAAAGAACCTCCGAGAGCTTCGAGGTTTGCAGGGGCAACTGGCATATGAGGAGGTTCATAGCAAATCTCTCTGGTAAATGTTAACCCTTCACCAGACTAATGAAGAAATGGGTCACTTTTGTATGGACCGAAGAATGTCAGCGCGCGTTCGACGATATCAAGAAGTACCTCACCAGCCCTCCTGTATTGGTAGCCCCAGTTGTGGGGAAGCCTTTCCTGCTGTACGTCCGAGCCATGGATCATTCTCTTGGTGCCTTATTAGCCCAAAAGAATAAAAAAGACCACGAACAGGCGAGGTATTATCTCAACAGGACCATGGTTGGAGCCGAGCACCGGTATAATCCTGTTGAGAAGGAATGTCTCGCCCTTCTCTTCACCATCCAGAAGATACGGCATTATGTTACCGGACAGACGATCCATGTGGTATCCAGGATCAACCCTCTCAGAGTCCTTATGACCAAGCCAGGGGCACTGAATTCACGACTAGCCACATGGGCAATCCTCTTGACTCCTTACGACATGGTATTCGTCCCACAGAAGGCAGTCAAAGGCCAAGCATTGGCAGATTTTCTGGCGGCTGATCCGGTGCCAGAAACTTCAAAACTCTACGAAGAAATCTCCGATGAAGTACTGGAGTCCAACGCAGTTTCGGACAACTCAGTATGGCGCATGTTCTTTGACGGAGCCTCAAGAACGGGGCCAAAGGGTGAAATCATAGCAGGGGTCGGGATCGTCCTTGTCACTCCGAACGGCCTAGTTATCAATCGTGCATATTCTCTTACGAAGTCATGCACCAACAATGTTGCAGAGTATAACGCCCTCATCATCGAACTCCAACTCGCCAAACAGCTGGGGGTTGACCACATCGAGGCCTATGGAGACTCGAAATTGATCATCGGTCAGGTTCGAGGTCAGAATGAGGTTCGACATGAGGACTTGATCCCTTACCACCAGGCGGCAATCGACATTATCTCCACTTTCACAGAATTCTTTATAGAACATGTGCCACGGTTGCAGAACTTGGAGGCTGACGCGCTAGCTGGTCTCACCGCCTTTTTGGCCGCCCCCGTTGGATCTCATCATACCGTTTCAGTAACGGACCGGGAATTAGTCTGTCCAAAGAATGCCCTGCGCGTATGTCAGAACTACTCGTTACAAGTAGGTACGGATGAAGGCACTAGGGATTGGCGGTTCCCATTTGTAGACTATGTAGTTTATGGGATTCTGCCTGAAGACCCAAGAGAAGCAACTTCTATCAGGAGGCGCTCACTCCGTTTCTTCTACGATTCGGACACCAAAATGCTATATCGTCGCTTGTACGACGGACTTCTCTTACGCCGTTTGTCTCGTCAAGAGGCCAAGAAGCACTCAAAGAAGCGCATGACGGAACTTGCGGAGCCCACAGCCGGGCCCAAGCTACAAGACCGGCTGCGCCGTATGGACTATTACTGGCCCACTATGACAGCAGATGTCGTTGAGTATGCAAAGAAATGTCGGGCGTGCCAATTTCATGCAGATTTCATCCATCAACATTCGAAATATTTACACCCCACGGTGGCCTTATGGCCATTCGAAGCCTGGGAAATGGATATCGTGGGGCCAGTCAGCACACCCTCCTCCAAAGGACACCGGTTCATCCTCGCCATTATGGATTATCTCCGAATGGGCAGAAGCAGTACCATTAGTAGAGGTAAAGACTTCCAACGTGATTAGTTTCATCAAATATCACGTCATTTACCGTTTCGGAGTTCCCAGAAGGATCATTCACGATAACGGCCTCAGTTCGTAAGCCATGCATTCCACCGGTTTTGTGACAAAAGCCAAATTCAGAATATAGCGTCAACAGCTTACAACCCGGCAGCTAATGGATTGACACATTCAACAAAAATCATTGTCAAACTCCTCAAAAAGGTCGTCTCCTCGAACAAACGCGACTGGAATGAGAAGTTAGGCGAATGTCTATGGGCCTACCGTACGACTGTTCGTACACCTACATGCAGTACACCATTCTCCTTGGTCTATGGGAGCGAGACTATCCTCCCTTTGGAGATTCAAATCTCGTCCTTACGGGTAGCGATCACTAATCAGTTAATCGTCGAAGACAATCAGAGCACGCGGTTACAAGAGTTAGAAGCGCTGGATAAAAAGTGCTTGCTCGCGCAGCAAAGGATTGAGCTTTACCAAGCTCGCATTTTCGGGGCCTTTAACAAAAAGGTCCGCGAAAGATCCTACCAGGTGGGCGACCTCATCTTGGCAGTACGGAGACCGATGGTGATAACCCACAAGACGGCTGGAAAGTTCGAGCCCAAGTGGGAAGGACCGTTCGTCATAGAAACGGTATACTCCAACGGTGCTTATCGACTAGCTAAGCCTAATGGTGACTTGCTAATGATGTCCATCAACGGCAAGTTCCTAAAGAAGTATTACGTCTGAAGACAGAACCAACATAGGCACCTACATCCCCTGAAAAGGGTGTCCATGAGTTCTAGTAAGGGGATCTCTCTCCCTCCCTCCTATATATTCTCTCAAGTAGATGAAGTACTTCACGTCCACGTTACCTCCGAATTGCTTCTCTACGCCTGGAAGAGCGACTACCATGTCAACATTACCTCTGAGTAGTCGTTCTTCTCGCATCAGTTCTATGATTATTCCGACGGTCTAGAAAATAGTTCACGTCCATATTACCTCTGGACTGTTGTTCTATACCTCAGCAAAGACCTATTACAGACTCTTCGTAGTTTCATACACAGAAGCAAAAAGAGAGCTGAAATTGCGATACAAGCTCTCAATAGCACGGACGAGGCGGTGATAGAGCCAATCACTTCCTGGTTAAAAGGAAGCCATCGCCCGAAACTACTACTGGCCCGAGTCGGGGATGAAGACCAGCACAGGACTCCCCTATCTCCCCAGCTAGCCGGAGAGAGCAACTACAGCAGCAGGCCATGCCATTCCTCGGTCGGCATGGTAACCAATACGAATTCAGGAAGCAAGGGTTCGAGACACCATTGACGTCCACGACATCCAGGACGGAGGAAGTCTCGAGATCCAGTAGTAGTTCTACTACAGATTCTTTGGATGAAAAGATTTGCCATCGACAGCGGCCTCAAGCAAACTCCAGGGTCGTCAGGAGCCGAGCATCGGGCAAGCAAGGCCATTGTTGAAGCAGCTGAGTCTTCTCTTGAAGGGGATAGTCCTTTATATAGGCTGTTCGCGTGGTCCAAGCACGAGCCAGACATCAGTCAGAAGGAAACTTTCAAGTTAAGCTACAACACTACTCCATGTCAGATGACAGTACTGCAAGTGACCGAAGGAACGTGACTCTGAACCTCCTATGCTAAAGAGATTTGCGATCCCTGCAAAGACGCAAGAGGCTCCAATATCAAGAAGCCATCAGGAGCCCATGCTCTGAAACGATAACTCAGGACAATTAATGCTAAGAGCTAGGCGTGACACCAGCCATCACCCAGCTCGTACAGTCCTGACACGTGTTCATGCTTCTGTTCAAAGTATCCCGAGCTTGACTCAAGTTCAGGACACTTTGAAGGGGGTCTTGCAGAAGCATGAAAAATCTCAGCTGAAGACATCCCTTGGCCAAAGCGCAAAACATGCAAAAGACTGAGGCTCAGAGTCGAACTCCCTAAGAAGGACATTTGCATACTTCTAAAGGGCAACGATGGCTCCTTCTACACAGAGTTCTTCCATAAGAAAGTGGCTCCTACAAACGAGAAAAGCCTCAACCAGCAGCCAACTTACACAAGGCCGATCGCCGCTCGAAGTTAAGTTTGGATCTCGCATGGTGGTGAAGGATGCCAAGAAGAAAACTACTCTTCAGAGGAGAACTTCCCCTTTTATAGGACCGAGAAGGGCCCAGAGCGCACGTCACATGGCCGACGGTCAGAAGTCCCGCATTAATAGGACAAACCTAAGACTCAGCACTTTGAATGTTAGTCTTAGACCCTTGGAATTCCCCATATTACAGTGGCAATTAAGAGAAAAGTTCCTTAAAAAGTGAATATTTATTGTTCTTTGCTTCAGAAACCAAAGCCTTTAAGCCAGAGGCGCAGCCACCTGCCGGCGCCAACCTCAGAAGCACAATGGTGGTAGGCCCCCATCCCCTTCTTTTACTTCAGAAGCCAGTATCTTTACTCCAGAGGCGCAGCTACCTCCCTGTGCCAATCTCAGACGCGCAAGAGTGTCATACCCTTCCCTTCGCAGCCAACGCCTTCACTGTTCAGAGGCGCAGCTACTTACCTACATCCGCATGAGGCGCAAGATGGTGATATGCTCACACCATCTCAATTTCCACGACACAGTCGTCTGCTCTGGTTCAGAAGCTTAAGTCACTTCTCTACAAGAGACTTGAGAACTCCCATCGCAACCAATGCAAGTCAGCATGTCACTCCAAAAGCACAGTAACCTCGCCAACCTGAAGCACAAGCCTACTTGTCACCTACAGCACAATGACTCTGGTATCCCGAAACACAGTTTCATAAGTTGTTCTATATGTACATAAGTCTCATCGTCATTCGAAGTCAAGTCCACTCGTCGCCTGAAAGCACAGAGGTTCCATTGTCTCCAGAAGCACGGCCTACTCGTCGCCCCAGAAATACAGCAGTACTTAGTCCTCACCAGAGACACAGGAAGCATGGGCCTATCCCAATTAGTTTGTTTAAACTGCCTCTTATAGAGAAGATTGGGATTAAATCATGATTGATATCATATCAGATTGATTTAAATCTTAGACTAGGATCAATTAGACTCCAAATCTAGGATAAAATCTCGAGATTTACTGGTTGTATCCGAGCAAGCAAATCGGCACGCGCCACGTGTCACCTCCTTCGGTTATGTTTATAACCACCAGAGATCTCGTTTGAGGAAAATTTCGATGTCCGCTACGTGTCAGCGCCGCAGAAGTCCGTACCGTGCAATGACGGCAGAGGAAAATCGACAATCGACAATCTTTAAAGGATAAAAAATCTCTATCCACGAAGAGTCAACCACCCTCATCCACCGATCAACCAAAGAACCAACCAACCAACCATCTTCAAGGGATCTTCTCCTCCAGACAGCCTCTTGATCGATGACCCTAGATTGCCATCAAAGGCGCCAGAGAGCCATAGCAAGGTTGATTCGTCGTCAGATCGCATCGGAGTAAAGGAGCCGCTGCAGTACTCGATCTCCACCGTCACACTTTTCCAGAAACCTCTTCTCCCTGTACTTAGAATATCCTGTTTAGGCTTCCTTCTTTGTACACGGATACCTTGTACGTTCAATAAAGCAAAAATTTTACTCAACCTTTTGTTATGTCGAACAAGTTTCTAGAGGTTCGCATTATTGGTATCGGAAGTATCGGGATCAGCAGGATCAACGGTTTCGGATCGACGTATCAAATTTTTTGGTATTGAAAAACAATAATTATTAACATTTTAGAAAATATATTTTGTACATTTAGACATAGTTTTAAGTATTTCCAGTATTTTTTGGTAGTTTTGAAATTGAATGAAATGTTACTCACCATTACCAATTGGTTTACATGCGATAGATAAGTTCTCTTTTACATGCTTTTACAACCTTACTATGTTTTTACACTGTACTAATTGCTCTTTTTTGTTCAATTTTCTTTGCCGAATTAACCAAAAAGGCGAACCCCAATGTCAGTATCGATCAGTATTGGATCTGATCATACCAAATCGTATCGATATTGGCCATATAGGATCGGTAAAATAACTTTCTACATAGAAATTGTACCAAAGAATGCTCTCCAATGGTTGGCACGGCCTAATATTAAGGTGGAAAAAAATGCTCTCCAATGGTTCTCAATTTCTATCATCCGTGGCGCTGTCTAATATTAAGGTAGAGAATATTAAATGGAGAATTTTATGATTTAGTTTGAAAGTGGAGCTCAGTATTAATATGGAGAAATTTTATGAGCGTTTTTACGTGTAGAAATCTCTCATAGAAATTCTCCATCCTACATCAACGTCACGTAGGATGGAAATTGGAATATAAACTATTGTTGGGAGATGTTTTTTTCTAAAAATATAGTTCCTACCGTAGAAATAAGGGAGATAGAAACCCCCATTGGAGATGGACTGATAATCCATCTCCTCTCATTTCTCAATTAAAGCCCCAGAGTTCCCTAAAACTATTCAAAGTTTTCTCAAATATTCTCATTTTTTGATCTCCTCTCATCGTTATGCACTGTTCAAGCTGGCAAGATGCCAACCCAAGCCACATTTGTACCTGCACCCACTCCACACTCTCTCCCTTCCTTCCTTCCTCTCTTTGTTGAACAAAGCCCTAACCCTAGATTCACCGCCGCCAAAGCCTTTGCTACAGCCGAGGGATATTGGATTTGGAATACTAAGGTTACTTTGTCAAAATTTTCGAAAATCTTGGCATACTAATCTTAAGTTAGGGTGACTTGACTCAGGATTACATTGAGGTTATGGTTCTATTTTTTTTAGATATCACAACACGAACTCACCGGACACTTGATACACATTTAGCTTGGGTATGGACCATGGTAGATTCCATGATTTGACATTCTTGGATTGGTTATGAGATTGTAACATGATGTTAGACCCTAGTGGAGTGGCTAGTCGCAGTGGTTATTATTATGTTTTGGCGTTCTTTTCATCACACAAATGTTTCACAAAGTGCATCGAGTTGGGAATGAGATCAAGAATGGGATTGGAGTCAGGATACGAGATATTACGGTTAGAGATGCATGATTTGAGATATATAATGCAAGGGATATATGATTCTAGATATCAGATAAGTTATATATGATTCAAGAGAAGGAAATGATTTTTGGCACAATTAAGCTACAAGTTTATATGACTTGAGTACAAGTTACATGATCCTTAAAGATAAAAGAGCAACGTGATTGAATGGTATATATCATAAAGATTAAAAAAAAACATGGATGTCTATGACAATGTATGCTTTGAGATGCAATAACTAGAATAGTTCACTACAACGTGCAACATAATTATCGAATGTACGGCTCATAGTTCATAATTCATAGCTTATAGTTCCAGTACAGATTATAGTTCATAGCTATATATTGTTTTTAATTTTTGTATTATTCATAGTTTATAGTTTGTTCACAATTCATGATTGTTTGGGTACAGTTTACAGTTCATTATGTTCATAGTATGTGTACACTTTATCGTTTAGTACAATTTATATATATTCAGCTCACATGCGGGTACAACTCGTGCTTTTCTTAACTCACTTTGTTACCTCCACCTTGTCTTTATATAAGTAGAAAATGAATAATGGATGATTTTATTGATGGGCTACTACTTGCTACTTATAGAGGTTCCAACTTCTCTTCATACTACATTTTCCAATGTGGGACTAAAGTCCCTTATTGATTCTCAACACTCCCCCTCAAGATAGGCGATAGATATTAATCATCCCCATCTTGTTACATAGCTTTGACAGACTCAATGAACTAAGACCTTTAGTCAGACAGTCTGCAACTTGTTCTTTTGAGCGAACATGGTCAATCTTCAGTATCCCTTGTTCCAGCTTCTCCTTGATGAAGAACCGATCGATCTCGATGTGCTTCGTTCTGTCGTGCTGAACTGGATTGTTTTCTATACTTATTGCAGCTTGACTATCGCTCAGAAGATGTAACGGTGCTCCCTTATCCAGCATCAACTCTGTCAGCAATGCTTTCACCCACAGTAATTCTGACACTCCCAGAGCCATTGCTCTGTATTCTGCTTCAGCTGACGACCGTGCTACCACTGACTGTTCTTGCTTCTCCACGAGACAAGGTTTCCTCCTACAAAGATACAGTACCCCGTGGTAGACCTTCTGTCGTCTATGCAACTCGCTCAGTCTGCATCGCAGTATCCCTCAACTTCTATGCGTCCATTCTTCTTGAACTATAGCCCTTTTCTCAGCGTCCCTTTCAGATATCTCAAGATCTGAAACACTGCTTCTATATGACCCGTTCTTGGATCATGCATGTAGCAACTCACTACACTCACCGCAAATGAGATATCAGGGCGAGTGTGCCCCAGATAAATCAATCTCCCTACAAGTCTTTGATACCTTTCACGATCAACTGGCTCTCCTGCTTCTGCTCCCAACTTGCACTTCTGGTCAATCGGAGTAACTGCTGCTTTGCATCCCAGCATCCCTGTCTCCTTTAGCAGATCTAGTGCATATTTTCTTTGTGAGAGAACAATTCCTTGTTCGCCGTCACACACCTCGATACCCAGAAAGTTCCTCATCGCTCCTAAATTCTTCACCTCAAACTCCTTCGCGAGCTTTGAATTCAGCTTAGTGATCTCGACCTCATCATCACCTGTGATTACTATATCATCCACATATACAGCAAGTATAGTAATGTTGCCTCTTGCATGCTGAAGAAAGACTGTATTATCTGCATTTGTTTGATGGTATCCCATGAGTAGATAAATACTCAGCAACCCTCTTATTAGTATACTCCGTCCTATTGTCAGACCGGAAACACTTAATTTTAACGTTATATTGTGTTTCCACCCGTCGATGAAAATCCTGAAAAGCCTCAAGGACGTCACTTTTATTCTTCATAAGATAGACCAAGGTCACGCGGGTATAACAGTCAATGAAAGTGACGAACCATCTAAAACCGTTAATACCGGTTGTAGGACAAGGGCCTCATACGTCCGAATGTATCATATCAAATGCAGCGGAACTTCTATTCCATGAGCTCGCATACAAGCTCCTGATATGTTTGCCCAACTCACATGCATTACAAAATAACTTCTCTTTATTATCCCTTTGATATAAGGACGGATACATTCGACTAATAACTTGAAAGGAAGAATGCCCGACACGCTGGTGGTGGAGTAGTAATTTGTCTTCTACACTGCGACGTGAAGCGTCCAGTTGTTCGTCTGCTACTAGAGATGCCAATGCTTCGTCCAATCCAGTCCTGTCCAAGTACCACAGCCCCTTATGCCATGTGCCAGTCCCTAGTCGTCGTCCTGTCCCCTTCTCCGAAAAGTCACTGTAGGAATGTCAAAAGAAACAGTACAGTTTAGGTCAAGAATATGGCACTAATAGACATAAGATTGACAGGAAAAGATGGAGCATGTAAGACATTGGTGAGAGTGAGGGAAGGGGTGCATGCGACAGTGCCTTTACCCATTACAGGTCTGGAGGTACCATCAACAATCTGAATGCTCTCCGGCGTCGGTAGGTGAGTATAGTCCTGGAACTCACCGCGGGATCCCGTGACATGGCGGGATGCCCCAGAGTCCATAATCCAACCTGGCTGATGGATAGATGCAAGAGCACGCGCAGGTATACCTGTGCTGGTCTGGGCAAAGCAAGTGATATATGACGTCCCAGGAGTAACTTGACTGTCGTCCGAAACCAGCTTCGTGCCTCGTAACCTCGCGATGAACTCCCTCTCAAGAGGGGTTATTTCAACCAATTGAATGTCTCCCCCTTCTTCCGTCAGATTTGCTTTGTGTCCTCCAAAATATTTCCCTTCTACCATCATATCCTCCTCTACCACCAGGACGTCCTCCACGGCCCCGTCCGCGATCATTTGACTGACCTCGCAGGGATTTTGGACAAAATCTAATGTAATGTCCTGAGTCACCACAGTTGTGGCAAACACCGTCCGCAGAGGGAGGCTGATTGAAGACGGCAAGGGCAGACTTTTCAACAACAGCTTGCTCCCCCTGGAAGTAGCCTTTGTTGGACATTAACTTCAATCGAGCTTCTTCTTGTGTCATGGCAGCTATGGCTTCTTATAAGGTTGGAAGCGGGGGTTGTGCGAGTAGTACATTCCTTCTCTGCTCAAACATAGGGTTGAGCCCCTTCAAGAACTTCATCATCCGTTGCCGCAAAATATACGCCAGGAACGTCTGAAAATGCTTCGCAAACGCGGTTCGACTTGTGCATTCTATCGCAAGAGGATCATAGTGATCCAGATCAGACCAGTACTTCTTCAACAGGGCTGCGTACCCAGAGATGGTACGTTCGTCTTGTGCCATCCTATCGAGTTCATCCTGTAGTTGAAAGACCCGTATAGGGTTGCCCGAGCCTGAGTACATATCCTTCAAAGTCCGCCAAATATCAGCAGCACCCTCCATTGCCTCAACATTGCCCGACACCTGGTCGATCAAGGCGGCTGGCAACCACCCAGCCACTACGTTGTTGACAATCTCCCAAATAGTAAACTCCTTTGAGGAGGGATCAGCGGGCGCCTTGGTTTAGCCATTGACATATCCAACCAAGCCACGTCCCTTCAACGTCCGCATCGTCTGCCGCGACCATTTCAAGTAGTTGGACGTTCCTTCTAACTTCGTCTCAGCTTTTCCAACTTCCCCATTTTGTAGAGTGACGGATCCACATCAGTATGCGTCACACTAGGGGTCGCCTCGGTCAATCTCTTCGACAAGATATCATCAACGAAGGCCTTCATCTCTTGTGATGTCAGTTTTCCAACGATCGAATCCATGGCCTCTTCAACTGTAGCTCTAGTCGTCGTCGGCGGCGGCTGCTAACTGCTAGTCGTCGTCTTCGTCGGCATCTTCGTCGTCTTCTACTTTACGAATGCGCTATAAACGTGGCCAACACCGGCGCGTGCATGTAAAGTGAACACGTCAGGACACAGGAGAAAATACGATCATTCTCCGTGGAAAAAACACGATCATTCTCTGTGTAGATCCCGATGTGAAGATCGGAAAACAAATAAAGCATTTGTTCATTCCAGACGGTGTAATCTAGGAACAGAGAGGGGACAAATAAAGCATTTGATGTCCCTCTGTCTTCGAAATATACCGTCTTTTTTTTTACAAAACAACAAAAAAAACAAAATTACATGTGAAGATCAGGGGTATATAAACAAAATACAAAAAATTATATGTGAAGAACAGGGGGGTCCCCGCTGGAGCCGGGGGGGCGCCGCTGGAGCCGAGGGGGCGTCGCTGGAGCCGGGGGGGCACTGGAGCCGGGGGGGAGGACGCTGCTGGAGCCGGGTGAGGGAATTTTTTTTTTTTTGGGGGGGAGAGAGGTGGATGGTTATGTCTCTGATACCAAGTAGAAAATGAATAATGGATAATTTTATTGATGGGCTACTACTTGCTACTTATAAAGGTTCCAACGTCTCTTCATACTACATTTTCAATGTGGGACTAAAGTCCCTTATTGATTCTCAACAATATATCATGTACTTTTTACCGTCCTATATGTACAGTTTTCATGGATATATAGTTCATGGTCTGCACTGATCAATTCCATCTCATGATTTATATCCTGATTTAATTCATTACACCTTATGCTCTCATTCTGTTGATGTATTTTACTTTGATGTTTATTCCATTTTTATATTATATGTGTATGATGTACTATTAATGTTGTGGTTCTTATGGACCCTTGCTCTTCCCCGATACGAGGAGACGAATTGAGGTGAACGTACTCAAGGATGTGGTGCACTCATCCGAGAGAGATTATATTTTATCTTTCATGTTTTTTTATGTCATTTATTTTCATGACCAATGACTTGTGCGGCCCAAGGTTATCCTGCGGGTCTTATATTTATACGACCATGTTATTCTTTATTGGGCTTATTCGGACATATGTAGGTAATAAGCTACATAGCCAATAGTGGCAAACATAGGGGTTGCTTGATTGTCTTGGCTCTTGAATTGATACTGTTGATATATGTGTTAAGTGTTATTGGGCTTTAGTCCCACATTGCCTAGAATAATATGAGAGGAGGCTAGCCTCTCCTATATATGTAGTCTCTATTGCAATAATAATCATTTAAAAATCTCGACATGGTATCAGAGCCTAAACTTGCTTAGAATACCGTCAGAGCCACCCTCTCTACACAAACCCTATCCTTAACCTCGCCCTCCCTTCCCCCCCACGCCGCCGCTGTCGCTGCAGCTACTGCGCCGCTGCTCTCGCTGCCGCTGCAGCCGCTGCCGTTGCGGCTGTGCCGCTGCTGCGGCTGCTACTGCGCTGCTGCTGCGTGGTGGTGCCTCCATGTACACCACTTTTAGGGCTTCTACTGTGTAGGTAAGCCTAAACTTGAGATTTATTTCATCTGTGGCTCCTACTGTGTAGGTAAGCCTAAACTTGAGATTTATTTCATCTGTTGCACCTACAGTGTAGGGAAGCCTAAAATCGTTCTTGAAGATTTATCTCATATGAGATTCTCAAGGAGATGCCGATGATGTCTAGATCCGATGAAACCAGACATATTCGGATTTAGGAGAGGACAAGCGTGAGTTGTGAAGCAAGTGTAACGTGATCGAGAAAAGCATCAATAGAGGTGTTCCTCAAGAAGCTGGATGCTGACGATGTGGCGACGTTGATGAAGTTGATAAAGGTGTCGGCTGGTGATAGCACGACACGAGCGCCGCCAAAGTTGGAATTATCCTCCATCGATCTGAAGTTGGATGGACCATCCACCTATCTGAGTTGGTCACGGCGGGTGAGAAGAACCCTTGCAGGAAAGAACCTAGAGGGATTCTTGACGGGCGAGAAGACAGAGCCAGAGGGCTCGACAGGACGCGACGAGCAGAAATCCACTCATATGGTGATTTACATCTGGCTTCTCAATTCCGTAGTCCAGTCTATTGCTTCCACAGTAGATGGTATTAAGATAGTAAAAGACGTATGGAAGAAGTTGAGGAGAGCCTATGATGGCGTAGGAAACAACCTACGATCTTCCAGATAAAAGGGGAGATCGATGACACCGTACAAGGGGAGAAGACGGTGCAGGAGTACGCTACGGAGTTGGAGCGTCTCTGGCTGGATTATGATCACTCCTCGAAACGGGCAAGCTGCGGGGACCCGAAGTGCAAGGAGAGACATGTGTGCCTGCATGAGAGGACGATAAAATTCCTCAAAGGGCTGACTGCAGCATTTACACAGAGGACAGCCTTACTCCTCACCCAACCAGAGATCCCTAGTCTCGAGGAGGCTATCTCAGCATGATCCAGGAGGAGACGCGGATTAGATTACAGACAGGGACAGGTGGTCCCCCCGAAGCAAAGTCAACACTAGCAGCTGCTAGCTCGGGGCACAGGATCCAAGAGAGAGCTCTGGCAACACAATCGACAGTGCTACAACTGCGAAGAGATGGGCCATCATCGATATGCTTGTACCAAACCACCTAAGAAGGGAGACTCAGGTGGTGGACGTGGACGAGGACGAGGATATATTGGACGTGGACATGGTCGAGGAGGCCGACGAGGCGGCCGAGGAGGCTATTGGGCAAACTTGCTAGTGACAGCTGTGGCAGAAGGAAATGGAGGAGCTGGTGGCACCTTTACTGAGGAGGATCAGGCACTGCTGGACCTGCTGGAGAGAAAGCAAATAGCGTCGACCGAAGGAGACAGGAGGAGCGGAGCAGAGGAGACATCCACCCATTCTTCGAAGGCAATGCCGCTATGTATGCTCATCTATCAGAAGGTACTGACGAGTCACTCGCTCTTGCATCTATGTCTTCCCTTAAAACGTCAGACTGGATTATCGACTCATGAGCATCTCGGTATGTGACCCGGAACGCTAGTGATTTTCTTCATACACTCACCTAGCACCAGCAGACACCATTCAGACTGCATAGTACTTTCAACCAATGGTCGGTAAGGGTACTGTTAATTGTACAGGTTTAGTAAGATTATCCAATGTGTTACATGCTCCATCCTTTCTAGTCAGTCTCTTGTCTATTAGTTCTATAATTCTCCAACTAAAATGCACTGTTTCTTTTGATATTCCTAAGGTGATCTTCCAGGAGAAAGGGATGGGACGAAGACTTGGGACTGGCACCTGGCATAGGGACTGTGGTACCTAGATCGGGAAGGACTGGACTCAGCATTGATATCTATGGCGGAGAAGGCTGGAATGGAAGAGCTGCAGCAGAGGACTAAAGATACTTTGATACTTCATCATAGGAGGATGGACATTCTTCTTTTGATACTCTAAGTAAGTTGTATCCAGAGATGTATGCAAAATCAAATAAACAGAAATTAGTATGTGATGCATGCGAGTTAGGAAAGCTTACTAGAAGCTCATATGTTGGTACTGGTCATAAGAGTTCTCTTGTTTTTGAGGTAATACATTCTGATGTTTGGGGTCCATGTGCTACTAACACTATGAATGGATATAAGTACTTTGTCTCCTTTATTGATTGTGCATTTCGTGTCCTGGCTGTATTTAATGAAAAATAAGAGTGAAGTATTTGCTTGCTTTCGGGACTTCCATAAACATGTCCAGACTCAGTACAATACAGTAGTGAAGGTACTGAGGTCTGACAATGGAACGGAGTACACCAACAGGACACTTGCAGAGTACCTGTCAGCACATGGAATACAACACCAGAACAACTGTGCATACACACCAGCACAAAATAGAGTACCAGAAAGGAAGAACCTACACCTTCTAGAGACCGCAAGAAGTATGATGATCGACATGAATGTCCCACAAAATCTATGGGGACATGCAGCATTGACAGCAGCTTAACTTATCAACATGATGCCTTCAAAAATCCTGGGATGGAAGTCCCATGCGAAGTATTACAAGACAATAACAGTAGGATACTCCCACTAAAGGTATTCGGGTGTGTGTGCTTTGTGAAAGACAACAGACCACCAGTTGGAAACTTGACCCCAGAGCAGTCAAGTGCATCTTCGTGGGCTACTCAGCGACTCAGAAGGGATATGTGTGCTGGAGTCCAGTAGAGAAGAAGAAGTTCGTTAGTATGGATGTCCACTTCCGAGAGCATGAGCCATATTACCGCCAGGAGGGAACTTCGTACGCCTAATACTACCAGTATAAGGTGAGGGGGAGATGGAGAACTTGGTGGTAACCGATCTAGAAGTATGGCATAGAGACACGGTTGAGGAGAAACATGAAGGTGAACAGAACATGGGGAGGAGATAAGAAGTACCAGGCCTACGACTCAGGGCGAGTTACTTACCTACAGCAGCAGAGAGAAGCAAACTGCAGGACCAGTACCTACAGTGCCAGTGCAAAGTCCCTTGCATGCGTCTGTCCCAACTCCTGAGACACTACCATCCTCCTCATCTACACCACCACCCTCCTCAGGTGATATCATTCCTCCTACTTCTCCCATATCACTACCTACACGAAGGACTACTCGCAGTAATGCAGAAAATCCTCCGGACAGATATGGTTGGGACCTTGCTAAGTTTGTTTCTTATGATCATATCTCTTCTTCTCATGGAGCATTTATAGCATCTTTGGATAGTATTACTGTACCTAACAATTGGCAGGTTGCCAAGAACGATCCAAAGTGGAAAGTAACAATGCATGAGGAGTTGGGAGCTCTTGAGAAGAACCACACTTGGGAGCTGGTGAGACTGCCAGAAGGGAAAAGAGCAGTCGGATGCAAATTGGTTTTTACTGTGAAACAGAACCCATATGGACAGGTTGAGCGCTATAAAGCTCGACTGGTGGCAAAAGATACAGTCAGACGTACGGCATCGACTATGACGAGACCTTTGCACCAGTAGCGAAGATGACACTGTCAGGACCTTGATCTTTCTGGCAGCCAATGGAGGGTGGAAGCTACACCAACTGGATGTGAAGAATGCATTTCGTCATGGGATCTAGTGGGAGGTGTACATGGAGATACCACCAGGATTCGGCACCAAACAGACAGAAGGCAAGGTCTGCAGACTGAAGAAGTCCCTCTATGGACTGAAGCAGTCTCCTCGAGCATGGTTTGACAGGTTCAGGAGAGAAATGATAGGGATAGAATATCAACAGAACAATGCTGATTACACTGTCTTCTTCAGACGAAGTGGAGGCCACATCACCATGCTTGCGGTATATGTAGATGATATGATTATCACAGACGATAATGAGCAGGAGATCGCCCAACTCAAAGGAAAGCTTGGCAGGAGTTCGAGGTGAAGGATCTTGGCCCTCTTCGATACTTCCTTGGGATTGAGATTGCTCGAGATAATGAGGGAATCGTTCTTTCTCAAAGGAAGTACGCACGAGACCTGCTTATGGAAACGGGATGATGGGATGCAAACCAGCTACGATACTGATAGACCAGAAGTTCAAACTGGATGCCGAAGCTGGAGAACCAGTTTTGACCGGAATAGATATCAGAGATTAGTGGGCAAGTTGATCTACTTGAGCCACACTCGACCTGATATCAGCTTTGCGGTCAGTGTAGTGAGCCGCTACATGCATGACCCCCGAAAGGGTCATAGGACGCAGTATACCAGATTCTGAGGTACTTGAAGGGAGCCTCCGGGAAGGGACTGATCTTCAGAAGAAATAATCATGTAAGCATCGAGGGCTATTGTGATTCTGACTGGAACTAGCTGTGTTGACGACAGGAGATCCACATCGGGCTACTGCATATTTGTAGGAGGCAACTTGGTCTCGTGGAGGAGTAAGAACAGTCAGTGGTGGCCAGATCAACAGCACAGAGTATAGAGCTATGGACTTGGGAGTCACAGAACTATTGTGGTTGAATAATATGCTGACGGAGCTAAAGCTGGACCAGGGAGCCAAGATGAAGCTATGGTGTGACAACCAGTCAGCTATTAGTATTGCCAAAAATCCAGTGCAGCATGACAGGACCAAGCATATCGAGATTGACAGATTCTTCATCAAAGAAAAGCTGGAGAGAGGAGTACTAGAGCTGGCTACGTTCCAACCAAAGATCAGGTAGCAGACGGACTGACAAAGGGCTTAGTTCTATCAGCATGATGAGAGGATGTGACAAGATGGGTTTAGTGAATATCTTTCGCCCATCTTGAGGGGGGAGTGTTGATATATGTGTTAAGTGTTATTGGGCTTTAGTCCCACATTGCCTAGAATGATAGGAGAGGAGGCTAGCCTCTCCTATAAATATATATGTAGTCTCTATTGTAATAATAATCACTTAAAAATCTCTACAGATACTTGATAGCTAGATTTATTCTTAACGTCATATATTATTATGTTAGCACATTGTACTGTCTTATTGTTACTTCTCTTTTTATTCATTTCATTTCACTTTTCTTTTTTCTTGTATTGTATGTCTTTTGTTATCATTGACTTTGCTTATATACTGCATGTGCTGGGTGTATTCTGACCGATCCTGGCTTGCATCTTAGATTTAGTTTCCGAGCTCGAGGATCTACAAGACTTGCCGCTCGATAGCGTGGAGGGGTACCCGAAGCATTCTGGTGCATGATTGAGTTTCTCTTCCAACTCTTTTTTATTCTGTGGGTATTTAGTAAAGGTAATGTGTTAGTCCTAGTATCCTGAGTGCATGTTCCCTTTTTTATTCAAACCCTTATGTGTAGTCCGTACTTGTTATCTTTTGTGATCATACATCTTAGAGATACTTTTCTTGTAACTCATTTTGCACACTAGTCATGATCATTATATATGCTATCGTCCAAGTGAAATTTACCTTTTTCTTATATATTGTGATCGTTCTTGTATTCTTCTTGCTTGCATGTATTGAAATATAAGATTGCTAGTAGGCCATATAATTGTCTTGCATGCTACTATAATTGATCTTTCGTCGCGTCGGCTGATGCCTGCCCTTGTCATGCAGGCCCCCAACACTAAAAGAAAAGAGAAAAAAATCATTCATTTTTTTCCTCATATTTTTATTTTTTATTTTTTTCTTATATGGATTAGCCCACCCTAATCCATTCTAGCCCAACTCAATTTTAATTTCTGGATCCACCCCTGACCCGACCTCCACTCCCTCCCTCCCCTCTCCTCCTCCGCCTATGCTTCTCACCAGTCCCGTTGGCCTCCTCCCCTTCGCTCCCTCCGAGCCATGCTGGCCGAATCCGCGAAGTAAGGATGGACCACCGTAGAGCGGCGTTGGAAAGGGAAGTCTCCCAAAGGCTCATTGGGTGCAGCCAAGCGAGGGCCCCTTCTGCACAGATCTCCGTCGATGTCTAGGTCATCTTCCTCTAAGCATACGACAGACGTGTCGCGCCCTACCCGAACCCCTCCGGTGCTTTCTCCCCCAACTGTCGGTCCTGCCCACCAAGTGTTTGGGAATATGTCCCATACGACTCCTGCTCCGTTCAAACTATCCAACAGTGTCCCTATCTCGTCGGCAGACAGGTGGAAGTTTGGTATGCTCCAGAAAGACTGAGAGATGCGGTACATAGCTCCTAAGAATGTCCAAGGGAGGAAGGTTATTGCTATAACAAAAGACGGCATGGATGAAACTAAGGAGTACTGGAAGAACACCATTTTTTTATGTCGTGGATTCTAGGCCTTACTTTGGGCAACTGAAGAGTTTTGCTTTATGGATGTGGAGGCCCAAACACAAAAATAGTCTCTCGAGAGAATAGGTTCTACTTTATAAAGATTGGCCTAGCGGATGACCTTAATAGAATCATTCAAAATGGTCCTCGGATGTTTGATGGAAGATTCATTGTCTTGAGACGATGGGATCCTTCTAAATTCGAGAGGGATCGCCTTCACCGGTGCCCATATGGATTAAACTCCCATGGCTCTCACCCCAACTTTGGAGTACCCCATCTATCATGAAGATGGCTACCGCTATTGGAAAGCCTTTGTGCACTGACAGCTCTACCGCTAGGAGGGATCGGTTGACTTTCTCTAGGGTGTTTGTTGAAATTAATGTGGCAGATCCTTTGCCTGAGAAGTTGGAGATAGAGCTTCCATCCGTGATATTATTTTCCAAAACATAGAGTATAAATGGGTTTTACCCTGATGTCGATCCTGTAACAGCTTTTGACACACCAGTACTCAATGTCCAGATAGAGGACCGACTACTGTAGAGACTTCTCGAAGCATTCCTGAGTCTAGCCTAAAGGAAACAAGCCCTCTGAAGGATGTTCTGGCCAATGATGTGGTGATCAAATATATGGGTGAGAAGGTGGGTACTATTGCGGAGGCAGTTGGCATGGATACTGATGTGGTCGTACCACATGTAGAAACAACTACTTTGGTATTGGGCAAGAGATCAAGCAACGTTCTTGTAGGGACGGGACAATTAAACCCCGCGGAGGAAGAGAGTGATAGGAAGGGGATTGCTCGGGACTACAGGCTTCGGTGCTATTCTAACATCAAGGGAAGCATGAGGGCAAGAGAATGGGTTGTAGTCTACGGAGGAATCCAGCTTGGTTATTGTTGAGAGTATTAATGGACTTTTAGTCCCACATCGGGTAGAATAATAGGGAGAGGAGTTAGCCTCTCCTATATAAGTGTAGCTCCACCATAATAATAAACAAGTCAAATATTCTATTAAATTTTATTTGGTATCAGAGCCACCACCTCTCTCTCCACCAAACCCTAGCCGCCATCCATCTCCACAAAATTCTAACCCTACTCCACAAAACCCTAGCCGCCACCCCCTAACCCCTTCCCACATTCTCCGCCCCCACCGCCCCTCCTCCGCTCGCCTCCCCTCCCCCCTCAGCATTGCCCGGCCTCCGCCCGCCTCCCCTCCTTCGCCGCCAGCACCGTCGGCCGCCCCCCACCGTCGCCCCACCCCATCTCCTTTCACGTCGGCCTCCACCCCCCTCCCTCCACCGGCCCTTCTCCTCCTTCTCGTCCGGCCATGCGACCTCCAGTCGCAACCCGCCATTGGACATGACGAGCGACTCTCAAAGATGCCGCTATCGGTGAAGGAGGAACAGTAGATGCAGGAGGACGGTGACCAAAGGTGCAAACGGTCTCGATCTATCTTTTTGATGGAAGAGGAGAAGACAAAGATGATGGAGACGATCTACGACAAGCTGACGCCAAAGAGATGAAGGCTTTGGTGGACGATCTTTTCTCCAGGAGGTTGATCGAGACTAGTTCCCGTCCTACACACACAGATGTGGATCCTTTACCATATAAAATGGCGAAGTTGCAAAAACTGGAAGTAAAGTTGGAGGGTACTTCCAATTATTTGAAGTGGTCGCATCATGTGATGCGAACTCTGAAGGCAAGAGGCTTGGTGGGCTATGTGAATGGCCAAAACCAAGGCACCTGAAGATTACTCCTCACGAGAGTTTGCTGTGTGGGAGATTGTCAACAATGTAGCAGGATGGTTGATCGCCTCCTTGACCGACCAAGTGTCGGGCAACGTGGAGGCAATGGAGGGAACCGGTGATATTTGGATGACGCTGAAGGACATGTACTCGGAGACGGACAACCCTATGACAGTCTTCCAAATGCAGAATGAACTTGATAAGGTGGTCCAAGAAGATCACACCATCTCCGAGTATGCGGCTGTGCTGAAGAAGTATTAGTCAGATCTCGACCACTATGATCCCATTGGTGTGGAAGATGAGCAAGCGAACCAGCATTTGCGAAGCATTACCAGAAGTTCATAGAGTATATCTCGCGACAGAGGATGATGAAGTTCCTGAAGGGGCTCAACCCAGCATTCGAGCAAAGGAGGAATGTGCTACTCGCACAACCTGGACTGCCATCACTAGAGGAGGCTATTGCTGCTATGACACAAGAAGAAGCACGGTTGAAGCTGATGCCCAGCACCACTAACACTCCGGGAGAGAAATCAGCTCTAGCAGTTTTTAACCCAAACCCTTCAGGAGGGGGAGGGTGCTACAACTGTAGAGACGCAGGACACTTCATCAGATTCTGTACGAAGCCTATGAGAGGTCAGTCCAGCGGTCGTGGACGCGCCGTGGAGGACGTAGAGGTGGTAGAGGAGGCTATGTCGGTGGCAGAGGACATTATACTGGAGGACACAAGACAAATCTGGCAGAAGGGGGAGGTGAAAATCAGTCATCCGATGTGACCCCTAGTGAGAGGGAGATGCTAAAAATATGGAGGAACATGAAGCTTGGAACCAGCGACATTCGTGCCAATACTGCTGGGACATCGACTCCAACCACCTCCGGGGGTAACATCACATACTATGCCAGTACAAGCACATGTATACCTGCTCATGCCCATGCATCTACCCACAAACCAAGAAATGTAAATTGGATAATCGACTCTGGGGCATCCTGCCATGTTACGGGTGCCCGTGATGAGTTCCAATATTACACTCACCTGATGACACCTAAAGCATTCAGACTACTGATGGTACTGCTTGACCTATTGTGGGTAAAGGACTGTTGAATGCACCCCTTCGATGTGTCTAACTGATGTCTTGCATGCTCCATCCTTTCCTATTAATCTATTGTCCATAAGTGTCATTGTTTTCAACTTAATTGTGCTGTTTTCTTTGACATTCCAAAGGTTATTTTTCAGGAGAAGAGAACGAAAAGACAGTTGGGGACTGGCACTTGGCATAAAGGTCTAAATACTTGGACAGGGGTAGGCTGGATACAGCTCTGACAGCACTGGTGGATGAAGCACAACTGGAAGAGACGCGAAGTACCGTAGAAGAAGAATTATTACTCCAACATCAACGCATGGGCACTCTTCATTTAGTCTACTTAGTCGAATGTTTCCATCTATGTATCAAAAAGCTAATAAGCAGAAGTTGGTTTGTGATGCTTGTGAACTGAAAAACACACCAGAAGCTCTTATGTAAGTTCTAGAAATAGAAGTTTAGCTGCTTTTGATATGATACACTCTGATGTGTGGGGACCTTGTCCTACAACTAGTTAATGGTTTTAAGTGGTTTGTCACCTTTATTGACTGCCATAATCGTGTCACCTGGGTATACCTAATGAAGAGTAAGAGTGATGTCTTTGCATGCTTTCAAGACTTCCATCGCAGGATTTCAACACAGTACGATAGGTCAAAGTGAAGATTTTGAGGTCTGACAATGAGACAGAATATACCAACAAAGCCATTGAGGAGTACTTATCAGCCAATGGGATACATCATCAGACTTCATGTGCCTATACACCAGCACAAAATAGCGTAGCGGAACGGAAGAACAGGCACGTGTTGGAAGTGGTAAGGTCGATGATGTTTGCTATGAATGTTCCGAAACACTTATGGGGACATGCCGTGTTGATTGCTGCATACCTTATCAACAGGATGCCCTCAGATGTTAAGATGGAAGACACTGTTTGAGATACTTACAGGTGAGAACAAGTACATCGTTCTCCCAAAAGTATTTGGTTGTGTATGCTTTGTGAAGGATAATAGACCTGTAGTAGAGAAATTGGACCCTCGGGCAGTGAAGTGTCTTCGTTGGCTACTCAGGGACTTAAAAGGGATATTCTTGCTGGAGTCCAGTGGAGCGAAGACTCTTTGTGAGCATGGATGTTACATTCAGAGAGATGGAACCATACTATCACAATGGTTTAGGTGAAGGCTCCGCATTTGGTGACAGTCCTAACACAGGAGGTGTTAGGAGTGAGGGGGAGATAGCCCAAGCGTGATTGTTGGTCAGTTCTATGTCCAATGATGAAGTTAGTCCAAGAAAAGCAGGAGGAGATAGCGAGAGTGAGAAAGTGATGATGATGCATACAATCAGAGGAAGAAAGTAATGCTCCAGTGCGGGGGGAGACTACAAAACAGGGGGAGGAACGAACTACAAAGCTCCAAGTCTACAGAAGAAGGAATCAGCAGTCCACTACTGTGCCTATTGTCCCTACTGTGCAAACTGTGCCACGCTTAACCCTGCCCCAACTCCTGAAAATGCTTCTTCCGTACCGGATCTCTCTGATTTGGATGCGGATCCCTCTGATTCGGATGGTATAATCTCTCCTCTACTATCTCATATTCCCTTAAGAAGATATTCTCGCAGTAATGTAGAAATCTTATATTTGTTATGGTTATAAACATGATATTGCTCATTTTCTATCATACTCTAATCTATCCCCTACTTATGGAACATTCATTGTATCGTTAGACACCACCTCTTTGCCTAAGTGTTGGAAGGAAGAGAAAGAAGATCCAAGATGGAAAGCTGCAATGATGGAGGAACTTGGGACACTGGACAGAAATGGGACATGGAAACTTGTTCCATTATCTGAAGGAAAAAAGGGCAATCGGGTGCAAATTGTCTTCACGGTGAATGAGACGCCAGAAGGAAAGGTGGAGCGATACAAGACAAGATTGGTTGCAAAAGGATTCACTCAATCCTATGCATCGACTATGATGAGACGTTTGCTCCTGTAGCGAAGATGAGGACTGTAAGAACCATGCTCTCTCTTGCAACCAACCATAGATGGCAACTTCATCAATTAGATGTGAAGAATGCATTTCTTATGAGATCTACAGGAGAAAGTATACATGGAGACTCCTCCTGGATTTTGCACGAGGCAGTCAGCAAGAAAGTGTGCAAGCTGAAGAAATTATTGTATGGACTCAACCAATTCCTCGGACATGGTTTGAAAGATTCAGAAAAGCTGTCACGGCATGGGGTACAGCTAGACTAATGCAGATCACACATTCTTCCGACATGCGAGAGGCCATGTTACCATGCTTGCAGTATACGTGAATGATATAGTGATCACAAGTGATGAGGAAGAGGAGATTACCCAGCTGAAGAAGAAACTTGCCAAAGAATTTGAAGTAAAGAACTTGGGAATGATGAGGTATTTTCTTGGGATCGAGATAGCTCGAGGAAAAGATGATATCGTCCATCTCAGAGGAAGTATATACTAGACTTGCTCACAAAAACTGGTATGCTGGGATGTCGTCCGACAGTCACTCCGACTGACCAGAAAGATAAATTGGGAGCAGAGGCAGGAGAGCCGGTTGATCGTGAAAGATATCAGAGACTTGTAGGCAGATTGATTTATCTGGGTCACACTCGCCATGATATCTCATTTGATGTGAGTGTAGTGAGTCGTTACATGCACGACCCAAGGAAGGGCCATATGGATGCAATTTTTCATATTTTGAGATATCTAAAGGGGGCTCCTGGAAGGGGGATATGGTTCAAGAACAATGGACACCTTAATGTTGAGGGATACTGTGATACAGATTGGACAAGTTGCATGGATGACAGAAGGTCTACCTCAGGGTATTGTGTATTTGTGGGGGGTAACCTAGTCTCATAGAGAAGCAAGAAACAGTCTGTGGTAGCTCGATCAACCGCTGAAGCAGAATATAGAGCTATGGCTCTGGGAGTGTCAGAATTGTTGTGGGTAATAGCATTGCTGACAGAGTTGAAGCTGAACCAATGAACACCATTGCGTCTTCTGAGTGACAGCCAAGCAGCACGAGTATAGCTAATAATCCAGTTCAACATGACAGAACGAACCACATTGAGATCGATCGGTTCTTCATCAAGGAAAAGCTGGAGAAAGGAACACTAAAGCTCGATCATGTTCGCTCAGAAAAACAAGTTGCAGATTGTCTTACTAAGGGGCTTAATTCATTAAGTCTCGAAACTATGTAACAAGATGGGGATGATTGATATCTATCGTCATCTTGAGAGGGAGTGTTGAGAGTATTAATGGGCTTTTAGTCCCACATCGGGTAGAATAATAGGGAGAGGGGTTAGCCTCTCATATATAAGTGTAGCTCCACCACAATATAAACAAGTCAAAATTCTACTAAATTCTATTGTTATCTCCAAGACCAAGGCAGTTAGGCAGGAGGGGGATCATGTCAGGGTAAGAAGAAGATTAGGTAGCGGGGGTTCTCTATGCATTGTGCCTTCAGTAAATGCCTCCAACAATGATCTAGCCAGAGATTCTTCACGAACCGGTGAGGAGCCACAGTACCAGGAGTCTTTGACTTATTTGAACCCAGTCTGGCAAGCTAAAGTAGAAACTAAGAATGGAGATGGAAAAGCTCCCAAGACTCGGTATGATGGACTCTTTACCACCTTCGAAAGAGTTCGCGTGTTAACAAGGGAATCAACCATCGACTTATATGACTATATTCACATGGAATGTGCAAGGGTCGAACTCGATAGGAAGATGGCGTGACATTATGGAGTATGCTAAAAAGTCTAGGAATTATATCATCAATATTTTGGAGTCTAAAATCAAGTATTCTACTAAGATTACTCAGAGAACTCCTCCCAATTGGGCAAACAACCTTGATTGCGGTGATATGGCCATAATTTGGATCATATGGGACACTAGAGTCTGGCAAGGAGAGCAGCTTCAGTACTCAGAACTTCTTACCATCAAGTTCACCAACAAAGGGGATCTTCAAATTGTGATAGAGCGGTCTATAGGCATAATGACCGAATGAAACGATTGAGTCTCTGGAGAGATATCATTGTTACTAACACGATAGTTGGGGATAGATGGTTGTTGATCGTAGTGGGGGATTTTAATACTATTCTTTATGCCAATGAAAAGAAAGGAGGGCAGTGGGTTCAAGAGGCGGTCCTTGCAGAATTCCAGCGTTGCCTTCTTTCCTCATGTCTTCTTTGCTTGGCCAAGTCGGGTTACATTTAGACTTAGAACAATCGGTATATCTCGAACAAGATTGTCATCTAATTGGACAGAGCTTTCTGTAACGGAAAATGATTAGACATTTTTCCCTTCTCCAGGGATGAATGCTTGGCACTACAGTCCCCTATTATATATTAGATTGTCAGAGCAGGCTATCTTCAAAGGGAGGCCTTTCAAGTTCAACAATTCTTGGGTTCACATGGAGGGATATAAGCAAGTCGTCAACCTTGTTGGTTTCCCTGTGCTTGGTATTGCCCAATTCAGTGTTCTGAATAAATTAAAGTTTATTAAGCTTGGGCTTAAGGAGTAGAGTAATGCGAGACCTTCTCTTCCGCTCCAGGACCAGGAGGCTAAGCTTACCAACATTCAGAATAGGGTTCAGATTGACCCTCTCAACCAGGCTCTTGTTGAAGAGGAAGTGGCTCTGCAGGAGAGGTTCCTAGACGAGATCCAAGTGAGACAATGGACTAAATGTAATTAGCTCAAAGATGGAGATCGGTGTACCAATTTCTTCCATGCTACTCTTAAACAAAGGCAGCACCATAATGTTATTCAGGGGCTTCTTTACTCTAGTGGTAATCTTATTTTCGGGTCCAATGGTTTTCGAGATGAATCAGTTTGGTACTACAAGGAACTCTATAATCAAGACTCCTACCCGTTTATTTTTCCTCACTGTGAGCCAAGGAGGCTTGTTACTAGGACTGGTAACCTCTTCCTGCGGGTTCCGGTTTCTATGGTGGAGATTAAGCTTATTATTAAGAAAGCAGATCCTAACAAGTCCCTGGGGCCGGACGGGTTTTGGGGCCGCCACATTGGGACATGCTGAAAGCAGATGTTCTAGAGAGGGTTAGGGAATTCTTTGATTCTAGTAAGCTGCTTAAGAACATAACCATACTTTCGTGGCTTTGATTGCTAAAGTCGAAGGAGCTACTTCGTTGAGTGATTTTTGGCCTATTGCATGCTGCAACTTTGTTTACAAAATCATCACACACCTTATGTGTTACCGGATGATGGATGTTATATAGGAGCTTCTCTCTCCTAAGCAATCTGCTTCCATCAAAGGTCGTTCTATCGTTGAGAACTGCTTGTAGGCTCATGAGCTAGTGAGGGATTTCAACAAACAAGGAGGGAACAAAGTGTGTCTAAAACTGGATCTAAGGAAAGCCTATGATATGGTCAATAGGGATTTCTTGTGCCACATAATGTTGTGTATGAGGTTCGACAAGTGGTGGGTTGATAGAGTGCGGGAGTGCATTTGTTCTCCTTCCTTTTCCATTCTTGTTTGGGGATAGCCTGAGGGATTCTTCAAAAGTTCCGGAGGTCTGAGACAGGGTGACCGTCTCTCCCCCTACCTGTTTCTCATTGTGATGGATTACTTTATGTGTCCGCTAGATGGTACTGTCTTGGATTGGCTTATTACCTCTCTCTTCAGGAATCTGAGCCAGTAGTCTCTCACCTGATCTATGTGGATGATCTGCTAGTGTTCGTAGAGCTTTCTAATAGAACCTTGATAAGAACGATGGTCAGGTCTTCAACTTAATAAGAACAAGAGCTAGATGTTCATGAACCGTACTTGTAGTAATAGGGACGGTTGGCTTGAAAAATATGGACATTGCAGAGGGTGCTCTTTCGGTCAAATATTTGGATCTGCTACTTTCGATCAACTATGCCACTCATGCTGATTGCAAAGATCTGCCCAACTATACTCAGTTGAGGTTATAGGGATGACAAGCTCAAATATTGTCTTTTGGGGGGTACAGATTGAGCTTATTAGGTCGGTCATTTCGATTATTGCCATGTACTTGTTATACGCCATCATGCTTTCTAAAAGTACGATTAAGAAGATGAAAGGATGTGTATGTACTTTCTTTGGCGAGGAAGGAAGCATCCTATTAGTTGGGAGGATCCGTGTCGTCCTAAAAAGGCATATGCGTATCTATACATATATGTGTGTGGTGGTGTCTTGGACAGCAATAGAAGAAGAAGAAGAAGAAGAGGGGGTTGTGATGCTTAGTTAGAGTCTCAGATCTCTAACTTTACTTAGGGAAAACTTTTTTAAACTTTTATGAAGATTCATCAATGGAAAGTCTCTTTGGGCAGATTGGGTTCGAGGGAGGTATTTGCTGAAGAGGGACTTCTAGACGAGCAGAAGTGATAACAACTTTTCGGTTATGGTTACGGTTAAATCACTTCTAGTTTTGCGAGGTAAGGCAAAAGGTAAGCTCCTGAGGGTGATTGCTCTGGCAACTAGACGAGCCTTTGGCTTGCCCTTGGATCAAACACTCTAGCTTGATTGATATGGAGGGTTGGCCAATCTATAAGCTTATGGGAACCTCGGAGAATGACAATTGCCTTATTCATAATGGGGATTGGAACCTTCAAGATCATCTCATTGAGGCTACTCATGCAGATGATATTCGTGCTGCGGAGATCGATAGGGAGCAGGAGTAGGACTACTGGGTGTAAGAGGACATGGATAAAGGCAAGTTTACTTTTAAGATTGCATTGAACCAAATTAGTGGAAGAGGTAGACTGGGTAGAATTCGTGTGGGTTGGGGGGGGGGGGTCAAGAAAAACTTGTTCCTCTACAAGATGGTGAGGAATAGGATGCTTACTCGGGACAGACAGCATGCTTGGGTTTGCCTGCTCAGACAAGAGTTGCAGTCTATGTGGTAGCACAGTCAAGTCTAGGGATCACCAGTTCTTTGCTTTTGACTTTGATTGGGATATTTGGCACAGCAAAGAATCAAGTGTGGTCTCCCTACTACGTCTCACAGAGATCTTGGATCAATCATGAATGAGGTTAAAGCGCAGAAAGGGAAGGGAGTGGTCGGGTACAGCCGTACAGGCGGAAACGACTCATTTTTTGGGTGGTGGTCTGGCATATTTGGAGGGAACAAAACAGACGTACCTTTGAGGGTCTCTCTCAGTAAATATGTTTTACAAATAAATATAGAAGCTAACATAGATATCCTAGACCCCAGATGAAGTTTTTGTGTTCTAGGTGGGTTATAGGTTTGTAATTTTGGTGTTCTTGGCTACATTTAAACAGTGACAAAAGTAAAGTATATTTTGATGCACTGTGTCCTAACAAAGAAGCGAAGGCGGGGAGTATTGGTTTGGAAAAGGGGGAGCTGCCTGTCAAGTACTTAGGTATTCCTCTATCAATTATGCCAGGGAGGTCAACTGCCAAAGCCTTGTTGAGTATATTTGCAGTGAAGAGTGGAGGGGTGGCATAGCCAGTGCTCGTCTTTCGGGGGTCACATCGAGCTTGTCCGATTGGGCATTACTGCTATAGCATTATACTGGTTGCTATATTACTTCTGACTGCAACCATTACTAAAATCGAAAAAATATGTGTCAACTTTGTATGGCGGTGAGGTATTCACACTATTGGTTGCGATTCGCTATGTTGTCCCAGAAAGGAGGGTAGGGTGGGCCTCTGTTCTCTACATGTGTTACTTGACATCGCAGACATGAGACTGACTTGGAATTTTCTCACGAAGGAGACTTTGTGGGCTACAACGACGAAACGTAAATATCTAAAAGGGAACAACTTATGGGCTCGATGACCCAACAATAATGATTCAGTCATCTTTAAATCCATTCAGCAATATCGTAAAAATGTGAAGGAGTCGATCTCTTGGGTTTTGCGAGATGGCGAGGAGACTAATTTGTGGTTAGACCCTTGGCTTGAGCACCAGATTCTGGTATAAAGACTTCGGTTGGCGGGATTTGACTCACAACATTGGGAGGATCGGGTGAGCAGGATTATTCGGTTGCGTCAGTAGCGACCGAGCCGCCTCCTTGCTAGGTGGAGGTTCATCTCGGTGATCCACAAAGTTCCGTTGGACCACGTCCGACCGGTGGATACTTGGACGTGGGATGGCACGAAGAGCGGTAGGTTTGAACATAGGGCCGCCATTGATTGTGTCCGAGTAAAGCATCCACAAGTTCATAGATACAAGTTCATTTGGGTAAAGTGGTTGTCCCGGAAGATGCAATTGTCTATGTACAAAGTGCTAATGGGATAACTGCTCACTCTTGATCGGCTTGGCCGGTTTGGCATCCAGACAGGGGGACATGGTTGCATGCTATGTAATAGTCATGGGGAATCGATGGAGCATCTCTTCATTCCGTGCCTATTCATATGGAATATCTGGACTCAACGAAGACGCATTATTCCGCTTACTGGTGTGGGAATGCAGGGATTAGCGACTGTATGAAGGAGCTCAGTAGTTCGAAAAGCCGAGGTAGTAAGTGGTCCTCTGAAGCACGCATTCGCTTCGGTCTGGCATGTATTGAAAGAGCGTAATAACCGCATCTTTGAAGGTCTCATTACATCTAGTATTGGCATCAGGCACAACATTCAGTTTGATGTAAAGGCATGATAGCTAGTTATTCTTGAGATAGGAAACTAGTTTGTACAATGATCTATTAATACAATTACCTTTTTCAAATATATATATGGGCACGGATCAAAAGTCCTTCCAATGCCCCTCCTACACCATCGGATCGGGGGGCTCGTGTGGGGAGCGTGCGCCCACTCGATCTAACGGTCGAGGGCGACGGGACACCCACGAGGCTCCGGATCCGGACAATTTATATATATATAAGAGGAAAAAAAATATCCGGGGGATCCTCAGCTGGATCAGAGACCGCCGAGGCATGGTCCCTGGTTGGGCCAAGATGGCTAGAATTAGACTTGCAGCATCAGTTTGGCATGTCTGGAGGGAGCGCAACAGACGTATCTTTGAGGGACTGGCTTCTCCGCCAGTAGGAATTCTACATAATATAAAATTCGATGTATCTGTAATGGCCCCTTAACTGGGGAGGGAGATGTGAGAATAGTGTATTGTAATACCTTTACTGCGATTTGCGTGGAATAAAATTTACCCTTTTTCCAAATATATATATATATATATATATATATATATATATATATATAGGAAAAGGGTGATTCTATTAATAAGAGGAAAAATACAACTCCACCCGAACTAAACAGTTCCACTAGACGATCTCATAAGACACGTCAATTTCAATATTGTGGAGGATACTTCTAACTGTAATCTGAAATATATATATATATATATATATATATATATATATATATATATATATATATATATATATATATTGGAATAAGGGTAAATTTTATTCCACGCAAATCACGGTATCGGTATTACACTACACTATTCTCACATTTCCCTCCCCAGTTAAGGGGCCATTACAGATACATCGAATTCTATATTATGTAGAATTTCTACTGGCGGAGTAGCCAGTTCTTCAAAGATATGCCTGTTGCACTCCCTCCAGACATGCCAAACTGATGCTGCAAGTCTAACTCTAGCCCTCTTGGCCCAAGCAGGGTCCATACCTCGGCGGTCTCTGATCCAGCTGAGGATCCTCCGGATATCTCTGGCACTGCCAACTCCACCCAACAATCGCATGCACTGCTCCTCCCAGATGTTCCAAGTCCAGGGATACTTAAAGAATAGGTGGCCCATAGACTCCACGTCACCCGTACAAAGAACACACTTCGGGTCTGGAATCTGCATCCCAAACCTAATAAGTCTATCCCGCGTCATCAACCTGCCTAGAAGGAGTCTGTAACAAAGCTGCATTTTGCGAGCAATCTCCTTCGCCCAGATAAAGTCATACTCCGCAATCCTGTCATGTGGGGTCCGGACCAGGTTATAACAACTTTTAAAACTGAATATCCCTGATCCTCCAACCGAACCAGGATCCACCCAACTCCAGGAGTCCGCACTCAGGCTAGTATCAATAGTGATCCGATGAATCTCCTCCCCAAACTAAGCCGTGTATGGATACTCCTCAGGCCTCCAGCTCCCATCCCTGATAATCCGACTACATTTCACTCCCCTGCTCGCCTCTCTGTCCATCTGAGCCCCCAAGTTCTCCAGAAGGGAGCCATTTCCCATCCACCGGTCTAGCCAGAGATCAGTATTCGTCCCATCTCTCATAATCCTGCAAATAGCGGACTGAAGGACCGGTCTGCACCTAAGTATAGCCTTAAATGAGACCGAAAAATTGTTATCAATCCTACAAGTCCAGAAATTCATCCGCCGCACATATCTGCTAGCCAGCCACTCTGCCCAAAGGGAACCTCCCTTGATGAACCGCCACGCCATCCGCACCCCAGATGCGTCCCTAACTGTCCGAAGAGGTCGCAACCCCACTCCTCCTTCCTTCCGGGCCCGGCAGAGTTGTTCCCAAGCAATCGCATGCATACCCCCCCTCCAGATGAAATTAGCACAAATGGACTCCACCTTCCTAATGGTAGCTACTGGAATCTGAATCGACTGCAACCAGAACATAGCGATGCCAGAGATAACAGACCGCACTAGCTCAATACGGCCACCAAAGGACAGACCAGCTGTCTGCCAACCTTCCACTCTCCTTTGGGCAAAATCCACCAGGCTGAGACAATCCTGATCCCTGGCATAATTGACCGTCAACGGTACCCCAGATACTTCACTGGTAACTCTCCTTTCTCCACTCCCAGAGCAAGAGCTCGTTCCTCCTTGGGTGTGCACTGAGAGCTGAAATAGACCCTACTCTTCTCCCTATTCAGCTGCAGGCCGGACAACCGTCCAAACTCCTCCATAATATCTGAAAGCGCCCTCAACCCCCTCATAGATGGATGCAGGAATACCAAGAGGTCGTCATCATATATCAAGTGAGACACCATCGGCTTGACCTGCCTGAAAAGAGGAACAATCTTCCTACTATGCACCGCCAGGTCCATCATACAAGTGAAGTACTCCATCACCAGAGTGAATATATATATATATATATTATATATATATATTATATATATATTATTATATATATATATATATACTAGCACCGCCAGGTCCATCATACAAGTGAAGTACTCCATCACCAGAGTGAATATATATATATAAATTATATTATATATATATATATATATATATATATATATAGGAAAAGGGTGATTCTATTAATAAGAGGAAAAATACAACTCCACCCGAACTAAACAGTTCCACTAGACGATCTCATATAAGACACGTCAATTTCAATATTGTGGAGGATACTTCTAACTGTAATCTGAACCGACTCAAATATACGAGTGTTTCGTTCCCGCCAAACATGTCATACTGCTGCAGCTAATCTAAGTCGAGCCTCTCCATACCACTGCTGCCCCCCCCCCCCCCCGTGTCTGACTGTTGATATTCCGCATCACTTCATATATATTGTATGCAGTAGCAGTAGGAATTTGTAGCTGCATTTCCTGTGCCCTCCAGATCTGATTTGTAGTATCACACTCAAAGAATAAGTGCCTCATAGACTCCGGCTCTCGACCACACATCACACAGTTAAGCGAGTCAATCTGTACACCGAACCGGGTTAGCCGGTCCCAAGTAAGCAACCGTCCCATGACCAATTTGTATAAACACATCTGCATCTTCCTGGGGCTGTTCCTACACCACACCAGATCCACATGCTCCCAAGTGTCGTGTACGTCCCTAATTTGATCATACACGAATTAATTTAGAAATAAATTCCCCATTTGGGGAGCCCACCCACTTAACGTATTAACATATTCAAATGATACTTAAAGAAGTCTCCGAGTCAGGTTCTTATCTAGAGTTCCCCCTCTTATTTTCCACGTCTTTCTTGATGATGACAATCATGTTGTATATTGATGGTCGTCACTCACTAGTAACTCTTGCACTTTCTTTATAGACATGGTTATCTATAGGAGAAATAAAAATGTTCTTGTTGCATATTCGTATGCTAAAGCTAAGTATCGCAACATGCACAAGCGGTTTTCCAAGCTTTGATCAAGGACCTAATATGGTATTTTGTGTAAATTTCCCACCTCTCTTTATTGCAACAAAGCATTTCACATGGCTAAGTCTGTATCAAAAATATCATGTTGATCACTCATTCAAGATAAGGTCAAACAATAAATTTCATCTTCATCAGGGTCGGTGATGACCACGGCAAAGTAGGGACAATTTCCCCCACTCATTTAAAAAAAAAAATTACTTATAGATATTTTTCAGTAATACCCTCACTAAAATTCTCTTCTGACCCACTATCCCCATTTTTCCCCTTACTTTCCTATAGGCTATAGACTAAAAACTACACAGATTAGTCTGGAAGCTTAAAAAGTCAAATCCTTTTTGACAGAACTCTCCTCCTTCTACTCTACTTTATTCTAGATTTGGTATGTATACGTTTGAATATATTGATTGGCTAGGTACTAAAATGATTATAATAATATATTATTGTTTAATTATTTGTCTTTTTCAATACAGTTTTTATTTGTTATTACTTTATTTTCTAGTGCATAAGGGAATGAATTCTAACTCGAGTAATTTTTAAGTTTGCCTCCACCCAATACACTTTCTATCTCCGCTACTGGTCTTCATCATGTTTTAGCGACATCCTAGTTAGTCATTATCCTCATCAAGGCACTTTCTCGACCATTGTTCATACACTTTCTCACAAAACTTGGTTACGTGATATCAACTCTATAGTTTGTACAGTTTCGTATGAGAGTGTCTCATTATATACTTTCTATTTATTCTCCTCGTGTATATTAATATCTAGTTTTAGTTGACAATAGGTGGGAGAGAAAGTGACATGCTCATTTTGTCTTGTAAATATGTACTCATTCCATAAAAATGAAATATCCTTAAGTTAGTTTTACTATTCTTTAGTACTCAAGATTCATATCTATAAGTAATGTTTTATTCTTATAATCATTGTATTAAAGTGGGTTTCTTAAATTCAAATAATATCTATATATGGGTCCAACTCTTCCACTCCTTGAATAGTGAAGAATCTCTCCCTAATCTGCTGATCATTATAACTATAGAAAAGAAATATAAACCTAAACTTTATCATTGATGCAATTTAACTATGAAAGCAAACATTTATTTATACATTTGAGCCAGTTACATGTCGGAATGGAAGAACATTACGTGCTGATATTTGTTGTGCATTAGCTTGAACAATGTTCCTATTTTCTAGAACATTATTCGTATTTATCCCATGTTGTAAAATATTATTTGACGAGAAAATAGTTACCTTAAAGAGTTCCATGGATATAATGCCCGCACCATAAGCATATGGAATCCGTGAGTTTGTGTCCAATAATTCACCAGTTGATGGATTGCCAATCAAGTAACCCTGTGAATAATTTGAGTGTATAAATAATGAACGATTCTTGTTAAGCAATTAAGCTTTAATGAATTATTATAATTATAGATAGAATACGTATACTAGCCATATAATATTAACCAATAGTATAAAATGAATAAAGTAATAAACAATATCTATAAAAGGAATTGCTTTCAAAATATGTTACAAGAAAAGAAAAACAAGTGGCATCTTTTATAACCTTTAATAGAACTTAACATTTAAATTACACCTTAATTATCAAATGTATTGTAAAGCCACATCTCATACCGGGAAGGCAAAAAGACTAATTATTTTTTAATAAACAATAATATAATTAGTACAAATAAGTAACAAGTAACGAGAATCTTGTATAACGTAGGGTTTTATATAATAACGTCAGCTATTAATATGGATATATATCAAGATTACATCCTAATAATCTTACCTAAAAAGTGTATATTAAACATGAACTAGCAAATATATTAAACTTGATTTTTTTATTAGAAAATAATATGTACTGCTAAGCTTGGTTGGTTATTGACTAGGAGGTAGATCAAATGGGAGAGCATTATCAATGGTTCATGATCAAATGACAGAGATGAAGCTTAAGCCTCAAAGAGTTGTTATGAGGAAAAAAAAAAACCCATCAAACTCCTTAGATTAAAGCTCATTATCTTTATTATTATCTACTCACGTCACAGACCTATAGTATAATAGATGTCCATGTAGCTCACAAAGAGCATCAAGTTTAGTATTTCCCCATCTTCCACCATAATAAAATCTCTCTTCCACAAATATATCTCCTCTTTGGTTGCCATCAAATAGTATGAGAGCCACAACGATGTGAAGGAGGCATAGGACGTTAGGTCATGCACCAAACAACTCGATGATCCAAAGAAGGTGTACGAAGTAAGGGGCATAGGACGTGAGGCGGCATCCCAACCAACTTGTGATCCCAAGGAGGAGTACAAAGTAAGGGGAAGCTCCAACAAACTGGCAAGGTGATCGATGAGACGTGTTTAGAAGAATACGACAGTACTCGAAGAAGAAGATCATGGCGACAAACAACGACGCTTTTTAACCGCAACTTCCTTTTTTTGGCAAGAATTTTGATCATTGGAGAACTTATGTGGGTACTTATCAAATCGTAAGAATTGTGGGACGTTTGAGACCACGATTGCATGGACGTAACCAATGCGGTATTGATGCCTTCCACAAGCATGTAAGGACACCCAACCTGATTTGCTGAAGAAGAACAAAAAAAGCCTTGTTCTATCTCTATCAAACATGAGAGGGTTCGTCAATCGAGCGAATCGTGAAAGCAACAACCTCCAACGAGGCATAAGACCTCTTAGAGAAAGCTACAAAGACGAAGAATATGTGAAGAGAGTTCATCCTCAAACACTACAAGGAAAACTTGAAGACTTTAAGATGACTGAGACCGAATTCATCTACTACTACTTCAGTCGCATCATCACCGACCAATGTGCATCAACGGAGAGGAGAAGGGAGACATAGCAATCATTGAGAGACTCGTCTCATAGTATCGATTTTTAGGATACATTCCATGAGTTTTATTGACTGTGATTATTTCTAGATTGTTCAAGACTGTTAGAATACCTGTTGGCATTGCCATAGATCTGTGTTAGAATCAGCATGTAGAATGCTGAA
>JANAVB010027597.1:0-86734 GCA_029216955.1 Iris pallida | reverse complement strand
TGGAATTTCGAACATTTCGGAATGATCCTGTGGTTTTCTGATGTGTTTTCGGGAATTCCGAGTCTGTTTCGGGAATTCTGATATGATTCCAGGTTCCGATTTGGCTTAGGAAAATTATTCTGTGGTTGTTTTTATATAAATAAATTGGGTTTCCCTGGTTTGGGATTATTTGCAGGAAAAATCGGCACGTTTCCCAGTTTTGGGTTATCCCGAAAATAGAGGGAATGTTGCCGAAATTTCTATAAAATTTGATTATAATACTATTTTGGATTTATTGGGCGACGACCTTATCGGTCAATGGGCCCCAGTGAAATACAAACGCACCGGTCTGTCCGGACGTTGAGGGTGAGTAGCTGTAAGTGAAGATTGGACCAGTTCTGAGACTCATACTATTTTATTTTTTAGAAATTATTAGTTATATATTATGTAATTTTGTAGGTAATTTACAAGACTAACATTTCTTTCTCTCTCTCTTATTTTAATTCATGGAAATGTAAGGGCATAAGCTCATTTATCTATTTTTGTAAATTTGTAATAAGTAGGAATTAGCTGTGAATTTTCTGGGATTGTGAACGCGTAGGATTAATTAATATTAATATTAATTATTAGTTAGAAATTTATGATTTTCTCATTTAAAGAAAAGAAAACATATTTATAATATAATTATAAAATACTAACTTTTTCCCAATAAATTGATAAAACAAGTTTTCCAAAATAAAATAAATTTAACGCACTAGAAAAGTGTTTTTGATTGTGTTGGTTAATACAAGACTAAAAATTGACTAGGAGACAAAATCTAGAGTTTGTAACTAGATAATTTTAGAGTTGTGGTTTCTGAGACAAATTTCCGGAATGTAGGATTTCAAGGAAGGGTGTGACTGGTCAAATCCCGAAGTACCAATCTCGTCCAAACTGAGAAGTTTAAAGGCAAGTACATTTATGTTGATTACAATTATTTAATAATCACTTCATTGCAAGTTTAAACCACTGTTATACACGGACTCTTTCGAGAGTACTGATCGTACTGTTGGGGACTAGAGGAGTAGAGTAGTGGATATGACCAAATCCAAAATTAGGATAACTGACTGTATTAGCTTTCCCCTCTTCACACGGGGACAAGCCATACCGTATCGCTAGGATACTACTGTAACCCAATCCGGTCATATTCATTACCTATTCATATCACTGTACTGTATTATTTCAAAACTGTTCATCTTCAAACTGTTTAAAAGTGCATGATTTTATTGTTTAAATTAATTGTCAAGATTAGCATAAATTGTACTTTGCTCTTTTCCTGACTGGATCCCCGTAGGTACTACTGATGACCTGGAGATGCTGATCAATAGCTACTATGATCCTGATTTGTACCCGGCGGTACTTCCATCTGAGGAGGATTGTGGCGTCTCCATAGATGCTACTTTAGTATTGAGAGTTTAGTTGTTTCTATGTTATTTTCAGTTTATGGATCTTTTGTATCAGAACAAGGTTAAATTATCGATTAAATAAAAGTTGTGGCAATCTTAGTATTTGTTGTTGATTTACCTGCATATGGATTATAGCTTACTGTCGCCGTCTCATCAACGGTGCAGGCTGGGCATGATCTGATTCGACCCAAGTATTTGGGGACCGGGTCGTGACATGTTTTTAGTGGTGGCCCATGCAGGTCACATCAACAACTTAGGAAAACCTAGTTGAAGACATATAGAACACTAGAACATTAATTTGTCACAATATAGGACCAAATATATTATAAATAAATATTTTTGTTTGATTATAGATAGGCTACCTTGCTTATGTTTATATCCTAAACCTTCCAGAGAATGGCCACTGATAAAACCAACCCTACTGGCGATAGGATGTCAACACCTGATCATACCCCACCTCCCCAATCAAGTCCGGATCCTACACCTCGGCAGCTGGCCGACTGTCCCCTTAATATGACGACGGATCCATCATCTTCTCGAACGGAGATGCAGCCCCCTGTGGTTTCGCCCACTCCAGCTGCCCCACCGGTGCCTGTGGACCCCATCGACCTCATAGGTCTGCTAAGAGGAGTGCTAGAAGCTCGGAGAACTCAAGCTGAAGCTCATCGCGAGCAGACGGCCATTATGAGAGAAGGCATGGAGAATGCCCATAACGTGGTAATGGTTGCACTAGAAAGAGAAGAAGCACTATCTGTATGGAGAGAGAGTGGAGATATACACAGACCACAAAAGTCTGAAGTATGTTTTCACTCAGAAAGAGTTGAACATGAGGCAAAGAAGATGGCTGAAGCTAATGAAGGACTTTGACATCGACCTGCAATACCACCCAGGTAAGGCTAATGTGGTCGCTGATGCACTTAGTCGATAACCAGTGGCGATATTCTTGACCAAGGAACGGCATCTGCTGGAGGACATCGAGAAGCTTGGATTAGAGATCATATTGCCTGGAGATAGAAGGATGGAGCTGGATGTTGATTCAGTACTGATGAAGTTGCAAGTGAGCTCGTATCTGATGGACAAGATCAAGGAGACTCAGTTTCAAGACGAGGCACTTTGCAAACTGAGAGATCAAGTGTTGGCGGGAACACTTGAGGGTTTCTCAATCGCTAGCGATGGAGCTTTGAAGAATGGTACGAGGCTTTGTGTACCATCTGGCGAACTGAAGAACGAACTGATGAAGGAAGCGCACCAGTCGCAGTATTCTATACATCCTGGAGCTAATAAGATGTATCGGGATATGTGCACTATTGTTTGGTGGTTTGGAATGAAGAAAGATGTGTCCAGATTCGTGGCGAGATGTTTGATCTATCAGCAAGTGAAGGCCAGTAGACAGAGACCCGCAGGACTTCTACAACCGCTGGATATTTCGGAGTGGAAGTGGGAGCACATCACAATGGACTTCGTGTCAGGTTTGCCTCGTTCCCAAGGAGGGAAGGATGCCATCTGGGTTATAGTGGACAGACTAACCAAGTCAGCTCACTTTATTCCCTTCAAGGTTGGTTTATCTACCGAGAAGTTGGCGGCACTATACATGCGACACATCTACCGGATTCATGGAGTACCGGTAAGCATTGTATCTGACCGAGACACTCGTTTTACCTCTCATTTTTGGAAAAGTTTGCATGACAGCCTGGGGACACAGTTGAAGTTCAGCACTGCTTATCACCCCCAGACAGATGGTCAATCTGAGAGGACCATCCAGACGCTAGAAGATATGCTGAGATCTTGCGTCTTGGAATTCGGAGGATCTTAGGAGGATCACTTACATTTAGTGGAGTTCTCCTACAACAACAGTTACCAAGCTAGCATTGGTATGACCCCATTTGAAGCACTCTATGGACGTCGTTGCCGCACTCCACTTGCATGGGACGACGTAGGAGAAAGAGTACTGCTGGGCCCAGAGATGGTGACCGACGCAGCAAGAAGGTGAAGATAATCAGAGACAAGCTCAGAATTGCCCAGGACAGGCAGAAGCATTGGGCAGATAGCAGTCGACCACTGGAGTTTGAAGAAGGAGATAAAGTCTTTGTGAAGATTTCTCCTACCAGAGGTACAATCAGATTTGGCAGAGCCGGGAAGCTGAGTCCCAGGTACATTGGACCATTTGAAGTTCTAAGCCGGATTGGAGAAGTGGCGTATAGGTTAGCTCTACCAGCTAATCTAGAGGGCGTGCACAATGTCTTCCATGTCTCACAGCTCAGAGGCTACGTCCCTGATGAGAATCACATCTTAGACCACTCAGAGCTGGAGATTGGACCGAGCCTCACTATGCCTGAGAAGCCAGTGGCGATTTTAGACCGAGGCGAGAAGAAGACCAGGACCTCGGTGACTCCGATAGTTCGAGTAATGTGGAGGCATGATTCCCCAGGCGAGTCTACCTGGGAACGAGAGGATGAGATGCGGAGAAGTACCCGTATTTGTTTGAGACCTGAGGTAATTTCTAACCCAACTCTTTAATTTTCGAGGGCGAAATTTTCTAAGGAGGGAAGGTTGTAAAACCCGTAATTTTAGAAAATTATTTTTTTATTTTCAATTGTTAATTTAGGAAATTGAATTTTAGAAACTGGGGATTTTATCAAAACATGTAAAATTTCCTAATTAATTAAATACAATTATTATTATTTTCAAGAAAAATAAATTGATTTGACGTTTGTAGGTCAGCCTAGACATGAACCCGGTTTGAATTTAATTGAACTTAAAATATTTTGAATTAATTAAGATTTTTTTAAGAAAACAAATTATTTTTCTCAAAGCCTTAAAACCATTTTTTGTTCAGACCATTAAAATTTATGGTAGCGCATTACTTAAACAACTTGGACCCATAGCCCTAAGCCCAAACTAAATGGTTTTAACCATTAACTCATATTTTCTAATAAACCCAACCCATTAAGATCAAACATTTCTTAAGTCCATTTATTTTTCTTTCTCTCTTGTTCTGGTGAGAACTTTCCCTCTTCCCCAACGGCCGATCGGTCGGCCGATGACCATTCCTTTCCCTTCCGAAACCGACCAACTCTTCGGTTTCTCGAAACCCCAGTTCTACTCCTATTTAAACGTTCTCCACTCTTCTCCATCTTCCCATCACCTACTTCACCATATTTTTTTTCCCCAAAATTTTGTGCCCTAACCCAGCCCGACGCCGAAGTTTCCCGGCGGCCTCCGCCATCCTCGGCGAACTCGCAGCAGACGTCGCCGATCCCCCGAACCCCCAGCGCCCCTTTCCAGTGGTCGCCGTCGCCAAGCCGACCCCGCGCGGTCTGTTCCGGCCGTTCGCTGCCGGCGCCCGACCCCGGCGTTCTTTCCATTGCCCCTGTTTCGCTTCTCGGTGCAAACCCGCGTGGCCCGTGCACCCTGTCAGTGTTCCGTTTCCGAGCAGTGACGTTTCGTTCCGAGTTCCATTACTGGATTTTCGTTGTCAATTGGGTAACTTCTAATCCAGTAGTTTTCCCATTATTTTAAGTAGTCCATGATGATATCTGGTCCAAACCAAATTCTTCGGGAATTCGGGATTTCGATAACGTAGTAGTTATGTTACCGTTTCAGTTTTTCCGAAGTCTCTTCGGAAATATGGTTGCTGTTGATTTCTGGTTCTGAAATAATTTGGATTTTTTTGGAAAGAACTAAGTTCTGTGCCTATTCTCGGGTTTTTCGAGAATACTGAGGAATAATTCTGTTGGTTAGAGATTTTTTTTCATATATTAATTTGGCACTTAGCTTTTGAAGAATTCTGTAGCTATTTTCGGGAATTCTGGGAATTAGTTCTGTTGCGAAATTTCCGAACATTTCGGAAATGATCCTGTGGTTTTCGATATGTTTTCGGGAATTCCGAGTCTGTTTCGGGAATTCTGATATGATTCCAGGTTTCCGATTTGGCTTAGGAAAATTATTCTGTGGTTGTTTTATATAAATAAATTGGGTTTCCCTGGTTTGGGATTATTTGCAGGAAAAATCGGCGCGTTTCCCAGTTTTGGGTTATCCCGAAAATAGAGGGAATGCTGCCGAAATTTCTATAAAAATTTGATTATAACACTATTTTTGGATTTATTTGGGCGACGACCTTATCGGTCAATGGGCCCCAGTGAAATGCAAACGCACCGGTCTGTCCGGACATTGAGGCAGAGTAGCTGTAAGTGAAGATTGGACCAGTTCTGAGACTCATACTATTTTATTTTTTTAGAAATTATTAGTTATTATTATGTAATTTTGTAGGTATTTACAAGATTAACATTTTCTTTCTCTCTCTTTTATTTTAATTCATGGAAATGTAAGGGCATAAGCTCATTTATCTTTTTTTGTAAATTTGTAATAAGTAGGAATTAGCTGTGGATTTTTTGGGATTGTGAACGCGTAGGATTAATTAATATTAATATTATTATTAGTTAGAAAATTCACGATTTTCTCATTTAAAGAAAAGAAAATATATTTATTATATAATTATAAAATACTAACTTTTTCCCTAAATTGATAAAAACAAGTTTTCCAAAATAAAATATAAATTTAACGCACTAGAAAAACGTGTTTTTGATTGTGTTGGTTAATACAAGACTAAAAATTGACTAGGAGACAAAATCTAGAGATTGTAACTAGATAATTCTAGAGTTGTGGTTTCTGAGACAAATTTCCGGAATGTAGGATTTCAAGGAAGGGTGTGACTGTTCAAATCCCGAAGTACCAATCTCGTCCAAACTGAGAAGTTTAAAGGCAAGTACATTTATGTTGATTACAATTATTTAATAATCACTTCATTACAAGTTTAAACCACTGTTATACACGGACTCTTTCGAGAGTACTGATCGTACTGTTGGGGACTGGGGAGTAGAGTAGTGGATATGACCAAATCCAAAATTAGGATAACTGACTGTATTAGCTTTTCCCTCTTCACACGGGGACAAGCCATACCGTATCGCTAGGATACTACTATAACCCAATCCGGTCATCATTACCTATTCATATCACTGTACTGTATTATTTCAAAATGTTCATCTTCAAACTGTTTAAAAGTGCATGATTTTATTGTTTAAATTAATTGTCAAGATTAGCATAAATTGTACTTTGCTCCTTTTCTGACTGGATCTCCGTAGGTACTACTGATGACCTGGAGATGCTGATCAATAGCTACTATGATCCTAATTTGTATCCGACGGTACTTTCATCTGAGGAGGATGTTGTGGCGTCTCCATAGATGCTACTTTAGTATTGAGAGTTTAGTTGTTTCTATGTTATTTTCAGTTTATGGATCTTTTGTATCAGAACAAGTTTAAATTATCGATTAAATAAAAGTTGTGGCAATCTTAGTATTTGTTGTTGATTTACCTGCATATGGATTACAGCTTACTGACGCCGTCTCATCAACGGTGCAGGCTGGGCATGATCCGATTCGACCCAAGTATTTGGGGACCGGGTCGTGACAACTAGCCATAGTTTTAGCAATATTCTATAACCTATATTTTCTTAAACTAATTTCAACTCTAGGGTCGTGCCTCGCCAGTGCGCTGCTGGCTGAAGTGAATCCATAGTCTCCATAATTCAAATAAATGGCGATAGTGCGCTGCTGTCCTGCCATTATGAGTTAACTAACATTCCTTTAACTAAATCTGTAAAAAATCATGAGCTTCTGGAGATTCAAACAAGTTGACTATGAAATAAAGCGTAAGTATTTGTCCTATCAGTCACAACCCTTAAAATAAAAGATTGAACATGGAGGAAATAACTGAAGACAAAAAAAATACAAACATTCTAGTATCTATTTTATGTGTATTCAAACAATTTGAGGAAAAACTTTGAATCGAAACTAACTCGAGGTTCGTATATGGATAACATAAGCAGAAATTATAAAAATAATAATTCTTAGGACAAAATAGGAACTAAATAGGCAATTCGGACTGAGATATGAGGATGATATCTAAAAGGCAAAGAGAAGGAATTGAACAATTTATCAAGGTTAGATCATTAATTCTATGAAGCCCTGTCTCACCAAGTGAATAATCTATCCACATTGGATCACATCGCCATATCAAGAGCTAATAGTGTACCTATGGGGATCTGACAAACTATCAAAAATTAATAACTCCTCATCTAAATTGCATGGCCTAGACTACCCATCGGTAAATTTGTATAAGGGACTCCTAGTCCTAGCCATTCTCTTAAATTAAATTAACCCTAACTCGTGAATGAGTATTTTCTAGTCGCAGGCTCGCAATAGTACGACTAACTTAAGTACTATCACGAGTTCGCATGATTTGCAAAAATAGACCTGCATGGGCCACCACAAAACTTGTCACGTCCCGCACCTGCTTTACGGGATACGAATGCGTGTCCAAGCCAGCCTACGCCGCAGTATCGACGGTAGAACACTGTATAGCCACATTGCTCAAAATCACAAATAATGCTCATTCACAAAATTAATTTAATTTATAATATTCATAAGTTTTACATTTACAGAAAAATATAAACTCGTACAAACATTGAAATAATTATAACTCATCTATCTAACTAATCTCTAGGTTTTCGTCTGTAAGTACACCCACAACTCCAAATGCTAAGTGAAGCCACAGCTAACCTGAAAAATTAGTTTCTAGTCAGGAATGGAACGAGTACAATTCACTGAATGCAGTTCCAATATATAAAAATGACTATACAACAGAGGTTAGCATTTAAATATATTTGAAAAAAAACAGAAGACAAATAAACTAAACAAAGGAAAACAGTAAATAAATACAAAGACAACACTCCCGACTGACTGAAGTACCTTTGATATGTGATCGGTCTCGGACAATTATACGACACGGTCTACGATATCTATACTGTATAATGTACACGGTCTATACTGCATAAAGCAATAATGAAACACTGTCTAAACTGTATAAAGCAATAATAAAATACTGTATACACTATATAAAGCAATAATAAATCATGGTCTCTACGGTATAATGCAATAATGAAATACTGTCTACACTGTATAAGGTCAGATCACACATCCTTGGTACTTTACCTCCCCGACACGACAAAATATAAAAACATAAAAGACAGAAATTACATATCTATTGACTAACAATGAGGTATAGTAAAGCTCAATATCGAAAACAAACAATAAACTGTACTCGCCTGAGGTCCTTTGTTGGTGAAACCGATAATCCAAACCACTCAGTGTGCCACAACAGTCAAACTCGTACAACGGTCTCCAGATGCTGAAATAGACATCACTAACGTTCTCAGAATATTCAAATTAGCTAGAATTGCATGTCCTTAAGTCCAATTTTGGACACATGGGTAAAACGGTAATTTTGGGCCAAAATGGTGTCCGTCGTTGGACCCGCTTTGCATCGAAAAGCGTGCCAGAGTCAATAGTCTCTAAATTCGTCAAACTACATGTCTACGGATTCTTTTTGACGATATGAACCCAACCGTATGTCCAAAGTTGGATTCCGGCGGGCCGTACACGAAATTGCCCGTTGCGTCGGGATCGTGGGACCCGCGAAACGGTGATCCGGTCAACTCAGAATCGAACCAAACTTGGCATACAGGACCAAAAAAATGATACGGTCCTGTTGGCACAAGTTTCATCTCGATCTGACGAACGTGTACAAAGTAATTGGAAAATTTGCACAGAGGTCGATACGGTAAATTTTGACGGATACACATCAAATTCGTCGTGCACACTCAACCAATTTGAATTCTGTCAAAGTCCACACTGTCAAAGTCCACACGTCCACGAAGCCATTATGCACCTTTCGATGCTTTCGGTTCACGACCACGTTGTCCGGATTGGCGGGACGCACGTCGTATCGAAGGTTTTTCATGAATTTTTAATATTTTAAAACAGTTTTTCGCCAATCTTTGGAATCCGATTTCTCGGCGAGTAGTCGATGAAACCAACTTTTGTAACTTGGGTTGCAGAGCCCTATAGGTTATCTAGGACTACCTTCAAATAGATTTCTAAATATCGCTACGGCTTGGCAAAAATTAGCCTTCCAATATGGGGTTGGAACTGATTTATGTGTCCTATTTTTAATAGATTTTTGATGAACTTCAACTCGATTTCTCTCGAGTATTGGGTCACTAGAATTTAAACTAATTAACAAGGATTAAAGAGGGTTATATCTTGATCATACCAGAGTTTACGGGACGTAAAATGATCGAACGATCGTTGAGATATCGCGATCCAAAGTTGGCTTCTCGCCCTACAACTGCTGCTGTGGATGTGCGCGCGGTCAGGGTTCGGGCGGCGGTTCCCGGTAGCGTGTGGTGGCAACGCTAGCGGCGAGCGGCCGCCCAGATGCTCAGGGGGTCCCGGGTTAGGGTTTAGGTCTTGTCGCTGCTTCATTTCTTTCTCTCGGTCTCGCTTTTCCGATTTATATACGTATATATATATATATATTTCATATATATACGTTTTTTTTTAAAAACCCCTCCATTTTATTAAACAAGGCTCGGAGAACACGAAGCCGAAACAAGTACAAGGCGCAAAATGAGAAACCGGGCTAGGGTAGAAGATCAGACCAGAAATCTCGTGAGCAGTGGGAGCATAAGGTGCTCCGTTTACGACATTGGCGGAACACTTCCCGCAAAAGTTGGTCTGCGGTGTATTGGTTGCCTTCGTAAATCACTTTGTTGCGATTCTTCCAAATCACCCACGTAGCAGCCGCTGCGACGATCTGGTGACCATGGGTAGCAGATGCCCAGGAGGCCACAAGATCGTGGAAGCATCCATCGCTCGGCTCGATACTGCAGAGCCGATTGAGGGTCCTCCAGATATGGCTTAAAAGTTTTCTTTGGCGGAAGAGGTGGTCAATCGTCTCAGACTGACGTTCGGAGCAGCAAGTGCATGCAGAGGCTAAACTAATCCCGATGGTATTGAGGATATCGTCAGTGGGCAGTTTCTTGCGAATGGTTCTCCACATAAGGAAAGACCATTTCTTAGGGATACAAGAGTGCCAGTAGGGGGCGATGGTGGGATGAGGCGTCCCGATCCCGTGGATAACAGTCCGCGCCGATCTGACCAAAAAAACCCCCGAGGCCTCGATTGACCACCGCAACTCGTCAGGAATGCTGCCGATAGTCAACCCGCTAGTACGTAAGCTATCTGCCACTACGCGACCGGACCAAACGCGAACTTTATCCCAGTCCCAGTCATTGGTAGTGGGGTTCCACAAGTCTCTGATCCTGCTGTGCCTCGGGATCTCTGTGATGTTCGGAATCAAGTTGTCCCCGACCCATCGCTCCAGGAATGGGTCAGATTCACCATACCCCGTTGAAGTCTCATCACTGGCTCGACGAGGTTACGCCCGGTGAGGATCCGACGCCACGGCGCCGAAGATCTGCTGTTGTGGGTGGCCACTGACGGGTGAATGTGCTTGAAGTACCTGGCCTTCATAAATGTCGTCCATAAGTTGTTGGTCGTGCGAATCTTCCACCAGAGCTTCATAGAGAAAGCTTTGACGATATTGGAGAGTTTGGTGAAACCAATGCCCCCCTCATCCGAAGGACAAGCCATAGAGTCCCAGCTAGCCCAGTGATGCTTGTCTTGTCCGTTGCTATGACCCCAGAAAAATCACAGAATAACTGTTCGATTGTAGAGAGGACCTTCTTTGGCGGTGAGCACGCGGCAAGGATATGGATGGGGATGGAAGTGAGCACATGTTGGATGAGGATCATCTTGCCGCCCGGGGATAAGGTGGCATTGTGCCAACCTTCAATCTTCTTTCGGATTCTGGAAATTAAGTCTTCAAAGATGCCACTGTTGGATTTCCCGTAAACCAGGGGGCATCCCAGATAGTGGAAAGGAGGGTGAGCTACCGCAAATGAAGTCAAGTTGGATAAATTAACCGCTTGCTCTCTTTTGATGTTGTGGTGGGCGTAGATAATACTCTTGGAGGGATTGATCTTCTGGCCCGAACACCTCGAGTACCTCCGCAGGGTATTGTGTACCACTTCCACCGCTCCAACGTCCCCGGAGAAGAAGATGAGAATCGTCAGCAAAGGCCAGGTGGGTGATGATCGGACATCCACTAGCGGTATGATAGTGCTGGAAGTCGGAGTGCTAACCATGTGGTTAAGGTTTCTACTTAACGCGTCGGCGGCAATGATAAAGACTGTAGATGAAAGAGGGTTGCCTTGTCTAACTCCGCGGCTGGATTTGAAGAATCCATCAGATTGACCATTGATAACCGTAGAAAACCCATGAGTTACTGATGGATCTCCACACAGTGTTAGTCCAGGTTTCCGAGAATCCGAAAGCTCTAAACACCCAAATCATAAATTGCCAATCCAGTCTGTCGTAAGCTTTCTCCATGTCGAGTTTGATGGCAATGTTGCCGCCCTCGCAGGAAACTTCATGCAGGTGATTAACTCATGGGCTATCATAATATTGTCCTGAATGTTTCTCCCACGAACAAAGCCGCTCTGCTCCTCGGAGATGATTTTGGGAAGGATGTCGGCCATTCTGGTAGCGATGATTTTAGAGATAATCTTGTTGGTGAAAGTGCACAGACTGATGGGTCGGAAGTCACAAAACGATTCCGGGTTAGCTTTCTTCAGGATGAGGATCAGCTTGGCACTAGATATGGCTTTGGGGTAGGTAGCACCTTGGAAAAAAGCAATAGCTGCTTCGGTGATATCATGCTTGATAATGTCCCAGTAGGTGCGAAAGAAGACTCCGGAGAAGCCATCCGGGCCAGGCGCACTGTGCTCGTCTAGTGCCCACACCGCTGCTTTCACCTCAAATTCGGAAGGGGGGGTGCTCCAGCTGAGCATTGTCACTGTCACTGATGATGTGGGGGATTTGGTCTAAAAATGAGTTGTCTCTGGTAACCGTTTCTTTAGAAAATAGCTTGGAGTAGTACTCCGCCGCCGCCGCTTGGATACTCTGTTGATCCGAGACGATAAACCCATTATCGTCAGCAATCTGGTGTATCAAGAGCTTCTGTCTGCGTCCATTGACGCATGCATAGAAATTTTTCGAGTTTTTGTCCCCCTCGTTGTCCCATTTTAACCTCGCTTTCTGTTTCCAGAATTCGGTATTAACCTTGATCCTGAATTTGAGAATGGCTTTGGTGAGGTTAAGGGCGGTTCTGGCTTCAGGAGTGCGCACCTCAGCGAACTTGGCTTCGGCGAGAGTAACATCATCCTCCGCAACCCTAACGGCTTGAAAAATATCCCCGTATGCAAGTTTGCTCCAACTCGACAGTGCTTTCCTGGTTGCTTTGAGCTTGTTGCTCACCCGAGCAAGTGGGTCGAGAGATTCCACCCTATTCCAGGCTTCAGCAACGATGTCCAAAAATTGGGGGTGCTCGGTCCAGAAGTTGAGAAATCGGAAGTTCTTTTTGACTGGATTAGAATTAGTTTTAATTTCAACCAGAAGAGGGGAGTGGTCGGATTCGGTAGTGTTGAGGTGGGATAGGTTGGTGGTGGTCCCCATACTAAGCCAGTGAACGTTAGTGAGGGCCCTGTCAAGCCGAGAGTATTGACGCCGATCACCTTCCTGCATATTGTACCAAGTGAAAGCATTGTCGTTGAACTGGAGGGGAGAAAGATGAGCATCAAAGATGAAGTTGTTGAAGTCTTGCATTGCCGAAGAATGTGGGGGGCGACCACCAATTTTCTCTTCTCTGCGGGTTATCGCATTGAAGTCCCCAATACACAGCCAGGGGGTGTTGATGTTGTGGTGATGAATATCAAAGAGGTCACTCCAGAGATGTTTCCGGTCACCGATGTCACAGCTGCCATGAACAGCTGAGATGATAACGCGCTTAGGGAGCGTGGGGTGTTCGAGCCAACAGGAGAGAGCTTGCCCAAAATCTTGGATGGTCCCGAAGCTGATATCCTCGGAGCCAAGGATCCAGATACCGTGGCTACTGGCGATAGCCGAAGGAAGGTTAAGCAAAAGCTGAATTAATTTCAGTCTTTTGGTGGGGATTTGGGTTCAAGGATAATGAGGATATCGATCTTGTGGATTTTTTGAAGGCTGGAAACTCTCCTTAAAGTAGGTTTGTTTCCCAGACCGCGAACATTCCAGGAGAGGATGTTTAACATTAATGAGATTGTGGGGATGGATCTTTGTTCCGCTTGGAGGCGGATCTGGTACAAATGGTTGTTGTTTCGGTAGCCACTTTCTTTTCTGCAATTTTACTTGAGATCGCTGCTTGCCGTCGGCAAGTTCGGAAGGGTCGAATCTGGATGTCTCGCTGGGCTGGGAGAAGGAGCTTTCGGAGGGATCGACCAAGTCTCCAGCGGAGTCCAGGGTGGGTTTCTCGTTAGGGATGGCCAGGGAATCGGATGTGTTGCCAAATAGGGTAACGGCAAGCTGAAGTGGATAACCTGCTGCTTGAACCTGTAATCCGCGCTGAGCCTGGTCCGGTCCTAGGATCGCGAGGGCCGCTTCGATAGAATCTTCATCATTGTGGGGTTGGTCGGCTGCCACCGAGACAGTGGCCGTCTCGGCATCCTTCGAGACTGGGGTGTTTCTGTGAGGGCATAACCATCTTGGATAAGGGCGTTTTCCGTTGGCAGATCCTCGTCATCCGATCCTAGGACGTTGAACTGGTTGGATAGGGCGAGGGGTCGATCGTTAAAGGGAATCATGGCCTTGCTGGGGGATCCGCTTTGACCTTGCTTGCCCTCGCTGGAGCTGAATCGTGTCTGTGAGTTCGGACGAGGTAATAGTGGGGATCTGGGCGATCTCCCCCCTATAGCCATATTATCATTCCGAGCATATTTTTCTTGAGTTCTGGATGGAGACGATGGCAATGCTTTGGGAGGTGTCCACGCAGTTTGCAATGATTGCAAAACAAAATGTGGTTGTCGTAGATGATTTGTTGGGTATGAGTCTGGTTGCCCAGCTCCAGGTTAATGAAATTGGGTGGTTCAGAGGAAAGGTCGAGTTCAACATAGATTTTGGCATAGTGAGTCTTGGTCAGATTGCTAGTTTTTGGGGCTGTGGCGACGAACGTCCCAAAGGAGTTGGTAATACGCCTCAGGGCTGAAGGAACGAAGCAGATGAGGGGTAAATTAGGCAGGGTCACCCATGCGGCGACCATGGCAGAGTCAACTTTGGTATTAAAGTCTGCTGACTACTTGATGATCTTCATCTGGTGGGAATCGACCTTGCAGGTGCCCTTGGACATATATATACATATATCGATATATTGTGTTGCTGTGTATAGCTACACATTTTGGGTCGGTTATACTAGGGTGCTATGGGCTGGGGTTGTTTTGTTGGGACGATGGGCTGGGATTCTTCCCTTTTCTTTTCTTTATTATATCTATACATATATATATGTATATGTTTAGGTGTGAGTATATATACACACCCTAGGTGATAAATGCAAGGGAACATTTATAACTAAAATAAAATAGCCAATAGTTGTAATATACATTAATTTTATTTACCCCAATTTATAAAACAAGAAATCCATTGGTATAGCTATAAAACCTAATATTTGGATCCTACGACTACACTCTATATTTATACACTAATTTATATATATATAGTCTAAAATTCCAAGATAGCATTTTAAGTAAATGCTCATCATAATTTCAAAATAAAATAAAATAATAATTAGATATAACATAACACTTATATATATATATATATATATATATATATATATATATATATATATATATATATATATATATATATATACATTAATTATTCAGAAAGTATCTTCGTAGCCTATTAACATAAAATACGAAATATATATACTCGTACCATAAATGTACACCTACATGGACATCTATGGATGCACTACAGGTCTACATGGGTTTGGGCTTGGTTCGGCCCAGTCCGGACTAGTTTGGTACAACCGGGTTCCCTAAAACTCCATAATATAATTATTAATTAAATCTTCGGTAAGGGTTAAGTCGTAACTTGGTCTGGTTTTCCTAGTTAGGACATCACTATGGCTCGGCCTTCCCTACCAGGGCTAATACACTAGTCAAAGCACTCCATTGCACTATCCGTGCCGCGATTCTTAGTCGTCTTGTATTTCAGAACTCTACCCTGGCTAAAGTCATCTACCGTAACACTTAACAAAGAAATTATTTATAAAAATTCTAAAAAAACACTATTCAATTCAAATAATTAAATAAAAGAAGAATATATTATCAAAATTTCTGGGAAGGGGAGCTACAGAATGCAAATAACTATAGACAAGGACGTGGTCACGGTCGCGGCCGTGGTCATGGTCGCGGTCGTGGCCGTGGTCATGTTCGTAGTTATAGTTATGATAAAAATCGAGATCATGGTGGTCCTAATTATCATGCCTTCAAAAAGAAGATTGGGCCATACCACTTGAAGTGGAATAACAATGGCGGAAAACATGATAAAGGAAAGGGTGTGAAAATAGATTCGCAGAAGAATTATGAAGAGGCTTGCTATAGGTATGGAACAAAGGGCATTAGTCTCGTACTTGTCGTACACCAAAGCACCTAATTGACCTTTACCAAGCATTTATCAAAGGGTAAAAGAAAAGAGAAAAAAATCAATCTTGCAGATTTCAGTAAAATTGTTGAAGATAAAAATGATCTAATGGAATTTACTCATCTGGATATTGATGATTTCTTAAACGAGCCAAACGAAGGAATCAATGGGATGAAGTTTTGGGGTGATGATGCTAATGATGGTAATGGAAAGAATTAAAATGATTGTGTTGGGATTTAGACTATTCGAACTTTATTTTCCTAAGGATCATTTATTTGAACTTTATATGAGCAAGAAGTGAAAAGGATCATTTATTTGCAAAATATCGCAAATCAGTTGCCAGATGCATTCACCGATATTAAAAAGGTGACAAAATCTCATATACTGGCAATACATACACATGCACGGATTGATATCCCTGAAGGACAACATAATGGCACACTATGTCACGATCCGCTACCCAAATTGTTGGGCCGGGCCGAGTCATGTCCAGCCTACGCTTGGGATAAAACGTAGTAAACTGTTCTAAAGATAACAAGATAAGACTAAAGTGTGCTAACAATTCTATATGTAATAAAGAGTCAGAAATGTTCCAAACACAAAAGTCGTCTCGTATAGAAATATGTTCCAAGTACAAGTCCATAATGTAAAACCGGATACAGGTCCAGTTACAAATATATAGTCTAATACATGACTACTCTCAAAAGTTCCAAGTAATTAAACAACTAGACGAGTTTTTCCGCAGGTACATCCTTGTAAAGTATAGCCTGGTCCTCGGCAGCAACTCCATAATAGGAATCACAAAGCAACTCCTTCTCAGAAAGTATACCTACAACGTTATCCTGTCAGGACGGGAGCAAGTACTGATTCTAGCAAACTAAATATACGAAACATGAAATGAACAGAAGTGTAATAAACTGGAATCATGGCATATCATAGTTTAATTTGGTTCTTTAGAAATAGCAACATATGTTTGTTTAAAATTTAAAACCATAGCATGTACGTGATCGGTCAATAGGTAAATAAGATGTACAGTGGTACATATCAATTTTTCTGGAATGTACATACGTGCACTAACGGCATTGGTGTATATCCATACACAAACGCGGGATCAGAACATACGGTAAAGTTACATATAGAATGTTACTGTGTGCGGTAAATACATACGGAGAAGGGGGGCATGATCACGTACTTTACTAACAGTTTCCCCATTACCCGTTTTATAACATATGAGTAGTACAAGAACAGTATAAATCATGGTAGGTACTACAAATAATGTAACATGTGAAGATTTAACTTGCTACCCCAAGGATCATCATTTAACATGTTGGATCACAGTTTTTTGATGTAACAGTATGTAAAGTTTATAGAGGTACTTGCCTTTAGCAAAGCAAGATAGTGATAGAAATGCTATAGATGCCTGGTGACTCGTCACTGTATAAACAATACATAAACTTAGTTTTATACTAAGTTAAACATTAAGACACTAGTTGTGTGACACGACTTTCTGACTGGACACGTAGCCAAATAATGACTTTAGCATAGAAGACCCATATGGGGTGACACAAAATCCAAACTAACTTTCTAGGGTCTTTATACTAGTGTAGGATGAGGTCCAATACTACTATAACTCAAATCAACACAAAACCTTGTAAGTCGTAACTACTCAATAAATAAATCAGACTGTACACTGTGTTCCAATAATTTTTGAGATAGACAAAAAGCTCAATTTTACATAAAGTAAAGTACCAAGATGATCCTTGTTAATTATAGAAATTTATACTAATTGTTCTGGAATTTATAAACCCTCATAGATATTTATTAAAAATCAACAAACATATGTATCCTGAAAATGAGTTCTATTTTCCTATTTTTATAAAATACAAAAAGTACTTATTAAATGTTGGAAAATTATATTAAATTAGATAAATTAACATAGTATTTAAATACAATTTCCCCCAAATTTTTACAGCAATTAAAATATTTATAAAAATTCAAAAATAGCAAGTTACAAATCCTGAAAAAATAAATAATTAATTATTTAGTATTTTGCCCACGTATACGAAATTGAACCGAAGTCCAGATACGGGACCCAAAGCCATGATTCAAGTCCAATATGACTTGTACAGACTCTGAATATATTAGACACATTTGGACCCAAAAATCTATGCTAGATTTGGACATCAAATGGCCATGATTAATAAAATACAGTAACTCAAATATAAATATTAAAGTATTTTAATAATATATTTTAAAGTGGCAAAATATACAAGTCATAAAATTACCTAATAAAATAACTTGTGAATTTATACATAATAATATTTTGCACAAAGTTGAATTTGAAATATATATACATATAACAATTACATTTATATATATACATAAATACATAGTTATTTATGTATACATATATAATGAATATGTATATAATAAATATACATATACATATAAAAATACTAAATATATAATATATATATATATATATATATATATATATATATATATATATATATATATATATATATATATATATATATATATATATATAGATATATATATAAAATACAGAATATACATATATATACTGTATATATATATAGATATATATATAGATATATATATATATATATATATATATATATATATATATATTATATATATATATATATATATATAAAATATATTATATATATAGATTATATATATATTATATTATAATATATATATATATATATATATATATATATATATATATATAGATTACAGTATATAATATATATATATATATATATATAATATATTATATACTGTAATATATATATATATATATATATATATATATATATATATATATATATATATATATATATATATATATTATATACTGTAATAAAAATATATATATATATATATAATAAAACAAAAATAAAAACAAAACAAAACAAAATACTAAAAAGGGGGCTCAAACTCGGGCTATAGGAACATGGGGGGTTTAACATGCTCAGGCTAGCCAGGGGGTCAGCTCGAGTTGGCTTTGATAAGGATAGGTTTTAGTTAGTTTTATAGTGATATAGGTTAACGGATTTTAAACCCAATAACACAGTTCAAACCTGATAATCCAGTTATTTAAAATCTGTGTCCTGACAGTTTAGGACACGGGCACACGAGTCTTGTGTCCAGGGTTTGTACGACACGCACGACACGTAAATGTCATGTCCATGCCCATCACTGGGTTCCTCGTGTTCAGGCGAGTCCACACACGTGTACACGAGATACGATACGACACACAGAGAGAGTAACATGTACGTGTCTGAGAGGCAGTGACTTTCGGGGGCACTGCACGGCGGAGGAGACGTCGGGGTGGTCGAAAAAAATGGTGCTGGGGTCGTCTCGTCGAGGCGCGTCGATTGGTGGTGGTTGGATACAGTGGCGTGGTCCGTATGGGCGGCACTCCTAGATCTAGGGTTCCAGCGAGCTCGTCGGAGAAGAAATAGGGTAGGCGGCGCTGTGGTGGTCGGAAAATAGTATAGGGTTAGGATTTGGGGTCGGGGTCTATTTATAGGGTCGAATAGCGGTGGGATTAGGGTTTTAGATTAGGGTTAGGGTTACAGCGATAATTGTCGGAGATGATGACGGAGAGGGCGGTGGCTTTCGGGTGACGGTTTTGCAGAAACCCCCCCTTAATTAGAGATTTTACAAAAACACCCACCGTCATAGCTATATGCAAAATTAAATTTGCATAAAGCTCCCCCGCTATGCGCTATGCAAATAAAATTTGCACAGACAAAATAAATATTGCATAAAGGCTTTAAAACAATTGAAACAATTACAAAAAGCATTTAAAATATTTTAATAAATTGCAAATTGATATTTTGGCTTTAGAAAATCATTTAAAAATTATTTAAAAATTCTAGAAAATTTCTAATAATCATAATAATTTATTTTAAAGTTATAAATGCTATTAAAATTATAAAAATAATATTTTTAAAATCTAGGGGCTTACACACTAAAACTATGCATGAAACGTGGATGTCCTATTGGCGCTAAAGATAAAAATCCACGAAAGAAAAGGGTGCAAGTAGTTACTTCTGAAAAGAAAATAATTTCAAAACATGAAAGCACTATAGAAATTTTGAATGATCGGTCTAAGGTAGCTCCTGAAGAGACACATGACGATAAACAAATTTCAAAAAAAAATCTCTTTAAATTATTTAAGCACAAGAGAAAGCTGGGATAGAAAGAAAATTACTATAGACAATATTTTTACTTATGGTGTCGCACTTAAGATAATAAAATAAGGATCCTGAACCAAAATTCATTGAACAATGTCGACATAAAAATGATTGGCCAAAATGGAAAGATACGATACATGCTGAATTAAAATCCTTGGAAAATCGTAAAGTATTTGGACCAGTAGTCCAAACTCCTGAAGGTATGAAACCTATTGGATACAAATGGGTGTCTGTATGAAAGCTCAACGAGAAAATTATCACTTTTTGTTCCCAGAATACGTATTTTAATATGTGTACTGCTTAAATGTATTTATTTAATATTTATCATGTATTATTCTGTATTTAAATTCCTTTAATTTTATGCTAACTATTTTCAGTATTTTACTTTCTGCTTTTACTTTGCTTTTGGGTTCTGCCTGAGTTGGTTTATTTCTCAGTACTCTTGGGTGGTTCAACAATTCTCCACCTACCACCACTCCTTCATTTAAAGCCCCAAACCTTTTCTCTCTCTTTATTACTCCTCCTTTTACATTACTCTTCTTCTTCATCCTCCATAAACTCTCCCCACCTATCCAGCCGCATAGGCAAGTGCCAACTTACTTCATGATGGAACTCCAGTATTATTGTTTCATCATCTTTCTTACTTGATTTTAAGTCCCTTTAGTATTTAGCATTTTAATTTACATGGCTCACTTCTTGTAGATCTAAGTTTAATATATTTTTGGATTTCTTAGGTTTTGATCTAGCTAACTTTATTATTTCTAAGTTTTTGATGGTTTCATGTTGTAGAGAATTTTGTTCTACCCAATTTTGACCTATGGAAGTCCAGATTTGGGCTTGGAATGAAGGATTAGAAGGGCTTGGAAACAATGGCTTCCATGGTTCTGTTCTCGGAATTGGAGAAGACGAATAGTACTTGGCAGCATGAGTTTTCATGCGACAAGTCTCCTGGCCGCATAGCACTTTTCCAGCCGCAGGACTGAGCAACCTCCAGCCGCATATGGATTTCATATCCCGAGCCGCATGAGCGCGTGGATCTTACAACCGCATGAACTTCTCGTGGCCGCATGCGACTATTTCGTTCCAGCCGTATGGAATCATTTTTGTTCAGCCGCATGGCTCTGCCGCATATTTTTGGCCGCATAAGCTTTGGTAAATTTCAGCCGCATGAGTCGAGTTCTACCCGGCCGCATGAGTTGAGTTCTACCCGGCCGCATGAGATTGTATTCCTTTTCAGCCGCATAGACTTGCACCCATTCCGAGCCGCATAAGGCTATGCTAATTCTATTTAGCCGCAGCTGCATGAACTCCCATCTTTTCCAGCCGCATGGGATTTGTTATTTCTAAGCCGCATAAGGATCAGACCCTGGCCGCATGAGACTCGAGCCACATAGGCCCTGTCTTCCAGTTGCCGCATGTTATTCTCTCCGCATGGAATTAGTTTCCAGCCGCATGAGTTCGAGTCCCGAGCCGCATGGGGTCTCTATCCCCGGCCGCATAGACTTGTTATTTCTGAGCCGCATATGCATATTTTATTCAGCCGCATGAGACCCTATTTCCTGACCGCATGAACTCTAGCCCATAATGCCTTTTTGGCTGATTTCGTCCCGATTTGACATTAATTGACATTGATTGTTATCTTGGCATTAATTAACATTGATGGTTATCTTGATTTATAATTGATCATGCGTTCCTAGTTGGAACTAAGAGACTGGCTAGTCGTCTTATTGAATTGAATGAATGAGACACGTTCATATTAACTATGAACTATTGTAAATCGACTGGTTGATCCTGAACATTGGCATACAGGCACATGCAGGCTTCAATTTATTTATTTATTTTACAGAAGCAACATGTGTACTTTATGGTCAAGGCATGATTATCCCGTAGATAGTTTTAATTATTGCATTACGCTATGTAAGACCTACAACCTAACCGAACGGGTATCGTTGTAGAGTTGTGCATGTCGTGCTTGTACGAAATTACTCATTTTGAATGACCATGATCCACGGTATGGGATTTCACTTAACATAGAGGATATTAAGTTAAATAAAATAATAATTGCATGGAGAGAATGGATTTTTGAGTTCTTACATGGCAGCCCTCTTTAGGACTATTAGTGCCCGACAGGCCGGCTGGTTCCTACAGATACTACAAATCTGCCACACGGGCAGGGTATGGTATCTGCTTATATTATTTATTTTATAATTGTATATTAATGACGGGCGTCCCGCTGGGACTCGTCTAATTCATGATTGGCGCAATTGATTGATTGGATAGACTAGCCTTGCTCGTACATAGTAAGAACCGAGGAATCCTTATTGCATATTTCCAGGGTATCTTGGAACTCACAATAGCAAGCCGTAGTAGTTGAATGGCCGTTTAAATTGATTTGTTTGTGTACTATACCTACTCTGTTAACTAACTAAGATGATCAGAATGTCAGGACATGACGGGCCAACTTCTGTCCTTGTTTGGTTGGAAAGTTGGTTCGAAGTGTGGTGATGTTATGAGAATCCCAGTAACAAGCAGAGATCTATATATCACATTCTCTTATTACTGGTTTTAATTCCTCATATCGTGCTTCCTTGCAGTACTTGCTATTAGAGGTCTAACCTCTGGTTTTGCATGGCCAGATTTAAAGCCGGTTCCCGAGGACTCAGCTTACTTCTACCTCCAAGATGGTCAATATTAGAGCAATGATCGCAGGAGGACTCGAGTGGGTTCCTTACTTCCCGCTCATTTTGTTACTTACATTATACTTTGCCGTTTGGCACCGATATGTTAGTCGGATCGTCTTGTACTTACTTTTACATAATTATAACTAAGTCAGGCTGCTGCTGATAAACAATTGTGTATACCTTGCTACATCATCTGGCTATGTTTTGTAAAGCCAGATATCAAGAACATTTTGACTGAGCGTTTGGGACGCCTTACTGCTTTATCTTACATGTTCTCTATTTCTGTTTCTTGTTTGAATGATTGAGACAATACATATAAAGTAAGCATAATGAGACTTTCATGTAGTATGCACCCCCTTGTCTTTTAGACAGCATTGATCATATTATACGGTATTCATCTACCCGTAATACGTAGCTGGCTGTGTCATTCCTCCGCTCTCCAGTATTCTGGTTCTGGGGCATGACAAGGTTTTAGTGGTGGCCCATGCAGGTCTGATTTCAGACTTGTGGGGTGTTTTGATTTATAGGATGTCTCAATCACACATGTTTCTCCCTTGATCTCATAATTTATTACTCTCGACTCTAGCTTGACATTTCGGTACCCTTCGACTTCAATAATCCTTCATGTCAGGTCGTTTGATTGCTCTCTTGTCCCTTTTCTTAGGTGCACCTCGTCCGCATCTGTCAGGACTGGACAGCAACAACAAGTGCTATATGGGCAACATGACCAGGTTGGTCAGCAACAAGGGCCAGTACTACCCCAAGAGACTATCCAAGAAGAAGTGATAGTGGAACCAGCAGCTGGACCACAGTATCCGGAGGTTCCGACACCGCCTATAGTTCTACCTACCCCTGTGGGAGTGGACACACCAGCCCTTCTGGAGATTATGAGAGGGATGATGGCTACTCAACAACATCAGATGTTGACCCAGCAATGCATGCACGCTCAGTTGCAAGAGCAGAATGTGTTGCTCAACCAAGGATTGCAGACGGCTTTGGAGAGAGGGACGAGGCCAGATTCAGGAGCGTCAACCAGATTTTGTAAGTTCAACCCCCGCCGTTTCGAGGGAACGGAAGATGCCATCTCAGCAGATGCATGGCTTAAGAATATTGAGGCTATTCTGACAGCAGCTAAGGTGCCGGCAGAAGAACGTGTGGATCAAGTGAAGTTGTTTTCAGGATCTCGTACGTGATTGGTGAGAATCAGAGGAAGTAGGCATCAGACGTCCTGTTACTTGGGACGATTTTTTCTGCAAGACTCAAGACGAAGTATTATGGGGTTGTGGCACAGTTTGAGCTACAACAGAAGTTTATCAACCTCAAACATGCCGGCAAGACAGTAGATGCTTATGCAGCAAAGTTCTGCAGATTGAGTAGGTTCGCCCCAGAGATGGTAGCAATAGAGAGCCAGAGGGCTATGAGGTTTCAGCAAGGGTTTCATCTTGAGCTCTTGCAATTGATAGAGGGGCACAACTACCAGACTTTTGACGAAGTGTTGACGGCAACCCGGAGGCATGAGATCACCATTCAGAGGATCACGGCAAGGACTGGAGGCCAGAAGAGATCCCACAGTCATATTGAAGGAGGATGGGGAGTAGCGCCCCGAACAACAGCACCATCCTCTGGCGTTCGCATTTACGATGTGGCAATACGAGGACCAGCACCACCAAGGCAGCAGCAACAGAGGAAGAACCAGCAACCCCCAGCGGGCTGCACTTATTGTGGGAAGGTAGGACACACTAGAGATGTGTGTCGGACATTGAACGGATAGTATTTAATATATGGAAGTCCAGATCATCGGGTTACCACCTGTCCCACGAATTCGAGGTCTGGAGGACCAGTATAGCAATTTTCTGCTCTGCTAGCACCAGGGGCAGGCCAGTATCGAAGACCAGCGGTGGCAGTAAGACCGTTGGCACAGCGCCCATTCATGACACAGGCTCAGATATTTTGGCAGCAGGGACTGCCGATGCAGCAACAGTACAGACCACCCCAGCATCACCAAGGTAGGGGACAGCAGCAACACCAGGCTAGGCCGCAACATGGGAACCAACAAGGAGGTCGAGGGCAGGCATTCACTCTGTCCTTGGAAGAGGCATTGGCATCGGGAGATGTTGTGGCAGGTAACATTCTCGTCGCCTCATATCCCGAAGTAGCATTGTTTGATTCGGGAGCATCATACTCATTTATATCTGTACAATTTACGACACGACTAGGAATGGAGTTCGAAGCATTGCCAGGGAGGTTGAATATACTCACTGGTAATGGGCTCGTAGGAGTTAGTAGAGTTATTCCAGCGTGTAGCGTTGTAGTTACGGGCATTCCTTATCCGCCCGGTTGATAGAATTTTCTGTCGGAAATTTCGACGTTATCTTAGGCATGGACTGACTGAAAGACAGTCATGTGATAATAGATTATCGTAGAGGGAGTATATCTTTTGATATTCTAGGCATGAAGAGGTTCACCTTAGTCAGATCAGAGGCAACTCAACAAGAGCAGGGAGTAGTAACGGCAATGGAAGAAATTCAAGTTCCGAAGGTAGTTGAAGAGTTTCTAGATGTATTTCCTGAAGAACTTCCAGGTCTACCACCGGTTAGAGATATTGAGTTCAGCATAGAATTGGCACATGGAACTAAACCGATATCAGATAGAGTTTACAGAATGGCGGATTCAGAGCAGGCCAAGGTATATCAGCAAATAGGGGAATTAAAATAGAAGAAGTTCATCCAAGCTAGCATATCACTATGGACAACACCAGTGGTACTTGTGGGGAAGAAGGATGGGTCATCCAGATTGTGTATTGACTACAGGAAGCTTAACGCGGCAATAGTAAAGAACAAGTACCCACTACCCAGGATCGACGACTTGTTTGATCAATTGAGCAGAGCTAGAGTTTTCTCCAAGATAGATCTTCGTTCAGGGTATCATAAAGTGAGGGTTCGGAAGGAGGATAGTCCCAAGACAGCGTTCATGTCGAAGTATGGACATTATGAATTCTTGGTAATGTCGTTTGGTTTGACCAATGCTCCAGCAATATTCATGGATTTGATGAACCGCATCTTTATGCCATACTTAGATCAATTTGTCGTTGTGTTTCTTGACGACATTCTCGTATACTCTGCTAGTGAAGAGGAGCATGAAGACCACCTCCAAAAAGTGTTACAGGTTCTGAGAGAGAACCAGTTGTATGCCAAGCTCAGCAAGTTTGAGTTTTGGACGGATCATATTTTATTTTTGGGACATATCATATCAGGAGCTGGAGTAGCAGTAGATCCCAAGAAGGTAGAAGCAGTAGAGAGTTGGCCAGTACCCAAGACCGTAGCAGATGTGCAAAGTTTCTTGGGATTGGCAGGATATTACAGAAGGTTCGTATCAGATTTTGCGAGACTTTCAGCACCCATGACCCGCTTGACACGGAAGGATGTACCATTCGTCTGGTCGACAGAATGTCAGTCATTATTTGAGAATCTGAAGAAGAAGTTGATATCACCGCCTATTCTTACATTGCCAGTTGGACCCGAAGGTTTTACTGTATATTATGATGCATCAGGTAAAGGACTTGGATGTGTCCTTATGCAGCATAGAAAGGTGATAGCATATACATCTAGACAGCTTCAAGACCACGAAAAGAATTATAAAACTCATGACTTGGAGTTGGCGGCAGTTGTATTTGCTTTGAAGCTATGGAGGCATTACTTATATGGTGATCGAGTAGACATGTACACAGACCACAAAAGTCTGAAGTACATCTTTACTCAGAAGGAACTGAACATGAGGCAGAGAAAATGGTTGGAGTTGATCAAGGATTATGACGTGGAGCTTCAGTATCATCCAGGCAAGGCTAATGTGGTAGCAGATGCTCTTAGCAGGAGAGACGGCGCATTTATGTTGACAACGCAGAAACATATCTTAGAAGACCTTCAGGAGATGGGCATCGAAGTTATACTTCCTAGTGATGTAGAAATTCTGGCAAGTCTACAAGTTCAATCTGACTTAGTAGACAGGATCAAGGCAGCTCAGGCATAGGATCCAAGGATTCAGAAGCTTAGGGCATAATGTGAGTCAGGACTCAGAAAGAAGATAAAGATTCATGAAGATGGAACACTTAGGTTTGGATCACGCTAGTGGAGATATCAGGCAGGAGATTATGATAGAAGCTCACAGTTCTCAGTATTCTATACACCCTGGAGGGACCAAGATGTACCAAGATATCAAGCAGCACTTCTGGTGGAACGAAATAAAGAGAGAGATAGCTGAATTCGTTTCCTGTTGCTTGATATGTCAGCAAGTGAAGGCAGAACAGCAGAGGCCAGCTGAATTATTACAACCGTTTTCTATCCCGGAATGAAAGTGGGAACATATTACAATAGACTTTGTGACCGGTTTACCGAGATCGCCAAGTGGTAAAGATGCTATTTGGGTGATAGTAGATCGGCTTACAAAGGTAGCACACTTTCTTCCTTTCAGAGTAGGGCAATCTACAGAAAAGTTGGCAGAGTTGTATATGCAACAAATAGTCAGACAGCATGGAGTTCCTGTCAGTATTATGTCAGACAGAGATACCCGCTTTACATCACATTTCTGGAAGAGCTTACATCATAGTCTGGGTACCAAGTTGAGATTTAGTACGGCTTACCATCCACAGACAGACGGGCAATCAGAAAAAAACAATTCAGACTTTAGAAGATATGTTACAAGCTTGCACTCTGGATTTTGGAGGATCTTGGAAGAGTCACCTGTACTGAGTCGAGTTCTCATACAACAACAGTTATCAAGCCAGTATCCAGATGGCGCCATTTGAAGCACTATATGGTAAGAAGTGTAGGTTGCCACTAGCATGGGATGATATCGGGGAAAGGAAGATGCTAGGCTCAGAAATGAATGTTCAGACAGTTGAAGTGGTTAAGGGAATTAGAGAGCGACTTTGCGTTGCACAAGATCGGCATCGTCATTGGGCGGACCAGCATCGTAGACTGCTAGAGTTTTCTGTTGGGGACCACGTGTTCTTGCGGATCTCACCTACCCGTGGGGTCATTAGATTTGGCGTTCGCGGGAAGTTGAGTCCGCAATACGTGGGTCCATTTGCTATCCTTGATAGGATAGGCGACGTTGCTTATCGTTTATCTCTTCCACCTTCATTACGGGAGGTGCATGACGTGTTTCATGTATCTCAGTTGCGAAGGTATGTATCGGACCCAAGTCATATCCATGATCATTCCGAGCTGGTTGTTGGTACCAACCTGTCTTACGAGGAATAGCCTGTATCCATTTTGGACCGAAGAGAGAAGATACTTAAGAACCGAATAATTAGCCTTGTCCGAGTTGCTTGGGGTCATCACTCTTTAGGGGAGTCAACGTGGGAACGTGAGGATGATATCAGATCACGATATCCGCACTTGTTTGACTCACAAGATATATTTCTTTTGTATACCTTGATTGTCTCAACTTCTCATGCTTGTCACCTTATGAGTAGAATTGCTTGATGTCGTAGAATGTTCAACATGGATATGTTACTTATTGTTAACATTGTAGAATGATTGCTTACTCAAATTGCTTATACTTAGATTAGTTTAGCTCCGACGTTTCTATCCTGCTTGGATTTGAAATTCTGAGGACGAAATTTTTCTAAGGAGGGTACAGATGTCACTTCCCGTTCCCAGAATATGTATTTTAATACGTGTACTGCTTAAATGTATTTATTTAATATTTATCATGTATTGTTCTGTATTTAAATTCTTTTAATTTCACGCTAACTATTTTCTACATTTTATTTTCTGCTTTTACTTTGCTTTTAGGTTCGGCCTGAGTTGATTTATTTTCCAGCCTTGGGTGGTTCAACAATTCCCTACCTACCACCACTCCTTCATTTAAAGCCCCAAACCCTTTCTCTCTCTTCATTACTCCTCCTTTTCCATTACTCTTCTTCTTCATCCTCCATAAACTCTCCCCACCTACCCAGTCGCATAGGCAAGTGCCAACTTGCTTCATGATGGAACTCCAGTATTATTGTTCCATCATCTTTCTTACTTGATTTTAAGTCCCTTTAGTATTTAGCATTTTCAATTTCCATGGCTCACTTCTTGTAGATCTAAGTTTAATATATTTTCGGATTTTTTAGGTTTTGATCTAGCTAACTTTGTTATTTCCAAGTTTTGATGGTTCTATATTGTAGAGAATTTCGTTCTACCCAATTTTGATCTATGGAAGTCCAGATTTGGGCTTGGAATGAAGGATTTAGAGAGCTTGGAAACAATGGCTTCCATGGTTCTGTTCTCGGAATTGGAGAAGACGAATAGTACTTGGCAGCATGAGTTTTCATACGGCAAGTCTCCTGGCCGCATAACACTTTTCCAGCCGCAGGACTGAGCAACCTCCAGCCGCATATGGATTTCATATCCCGAGCTGCATGAGCGCGTGGATCCTGCAACCACATGAACTTCTCGTGACCGCATGCGACTATTTCGTTCCAGCCGCATGGAATCATTTTTGTTCAGCCGCATGGCTCTGCCGCATATTTTTGGCCGTATAAGCTTTGGTAAATTCCAGCCGCATGAGTCGAGTTCTACCCGGCCGCATGAGATTGTATTCCTTTTCAGCCGCATAGACTTGCACCCATTCCGAGCCGCATAAGGCTATGCTAATTCTATTTAGCCGCAGCCGCATGAACTCCCATCTTTTCCAGCCGTATGGGATTTGTTATTTCTAAGCCCCGTAAGGATCAGACCCTGGCCGTATGAGACTCGAGCCGTATAGGCCCTGTCTTCCAGTTGCCGTATATTATTCTCTCCGCATGGAATTAGTTTCCCAGCCGCATGAGTTCGAGTCCCGAGCCGCATGGGGTCCCTATCTCTGGCCGCATAGACTTGTTATTTCTGAGCCGCATATGCATGTTTTACTCAGCCGCATGAGACCCTATTTCCTGGCCGCATGAACTCTAGCCCATAATGTCTTTTTGGCTGATTCTGTCCCGAGTTGATATTAATTGACATTGATTGTTATCTTGGCATTAATTAACATTGATGGTTATCTTGATTTATAATTGATCATGCGTTCCTAGTTGGAACTAAGAGATTGGCTAGTCGTCTTATTGAATTGAATGAATGAGACACGTTCATATTAACTATGAACTATTGTAAATCGACTGGTTGATCCCGAACATTGGCATACAGGCACATGCAGGCTTCAATTTATTTATTTATTTATTTATTTATTTTACAGAAGCAGCATATGTACTTTATGGTCAAGGCATGATTATTCCGTGGATAGTTTTGATTGTTGCATTACGCTATGTAAGACCTACAACCTAACCGCACGGGTATCGTTGTAGAGTTGTGCATGTCGTGCTTGTACGAAAGTACTCATTTTGAATAACCATGATCCACGACATGGGATTTCACTTAACATAGAGGCTATTAAGTTAAATAAAATAATGATTGCATGGAGAGAATGGATTCCCGAGTTCTTACATGGCAGCCCTCTTTGGGACTATTAGTGCCCGACAGGCCGGCTGGTTCCCACAGATACTGCAAATCTGCCACACGGGCAGGGAGCGGTATCTGCTTATATTATTTATTGTATAATTGTATATTGACGACGGGCGTCCCGCTGGGACTCGTCTAATTCATGATTGGCGCAATTGATTGATTGGATAGACTAGCCTTGCTCGTACATAGTAAGAACTGAGGAATCCTTATTGCATATTTCCAAGGTAACTTGGAACTCACAATAGCAAGCCGTAGTAGTTGAATGGCCGTTTAAATTGATTTGTTTGTATACTGTACCTGCTCTGTTAACTAAATAAGATGATCAGAATGTCAGGACATGACGGGCCAACTTCTGTCCTTGTTTGGTTGGAAAGTTGGTTCGAAGTGTCGTGATGTTACGAGAATCCCAGTAACAAGCAGAGATCTATATATTATATTCTCTTATTACTGGTTTTAATTCCTCATATCGTGCTTCCTTGCGGTACTTGCTATTAGAGGTCTAACCTCTCTGATTTTGCATGGCCAGATTTAGAGCCGGTCCCCGATGACTCAGCTTACTTCTACTCCAAGATAGTCAATACTAGAGGAATAATCGCATGAGGACTCGAGTGGGTTCCTTACTTCCCCGCTCGTTTTGTTACTTACATTATACTTTGCCGTTTGGCACCGACATGTTAGTCGGATCGTCTTGTACTTACTTTTACATAATTGTAACTAAGTCAGGCTGTAGCTGATAAACAATTGTGTATACCTTGCTACATCATCTGGCTATATTTTATAAAGCCAGATATCAAGAACATTTTGACTGAGCGTTTGGGACGCCTTACTGCTTTATCTTACATGTTCTCTATTTCTGTTTCTTGTTTGAATGATTGAGACAATAGATGTGAAGTGACCATAGTGAGACTTTCATGTAGTATGCACCCCTTTATTTTTTAGACAGCATTGATCGTATTATACGGTATTCATCTACTCGTAATACGTAGCTGGCTGAGTCATTCCCCCGCTCTCCAGTATTCTGGTTCTGGGATGTGACAAAAATGAAATTGTGAGATACAAAGCATGACTTGTTGCACAAGATTTTTCACAGAGACCTGGAATCGATTATGATGAAACATATTCCCCTATGATCGACACGATCACATTACGATACTTGATCAGTTTAACAGTCACAAAAAAAACTTGATATGCGGCTTATGGATGTTGTTACCGCATATTTATATGGGTCATTGGATAATGACATTTTTATAAAAATCCCAGAAAGATTCAAATTGCCTGAAGCAAATAACAAAAGGTATAATGGGTTATACTCAATCAAATTACAACTATCCCTATACGGATTAAAACAATATGGAAGAATGTGGTATAACTGTCTTAGCGAATACCTTGTTAGAGAAGGATACATAAATAATCCAATTTGTCTATGTGTTTTTATCAAAAGATCTAAAAATGGATTCTCAATTATTGCGGTATGTGTTGATGACTTAAATCTTGTAGGAACTCCCGAAGAGCTCACAAAAATCGCTAATTATCTGATGAAAGAATTTTGAGATAAAAAATCTTGGAAAGACAAAATTTTGTCTTGGCCTGCAGATCGAACATTTATCAAATAAAATTTTTATTCATCAATCTACCTATGCAGAAAAGATTCTAAAAAGATTTTATATAGATAAAGCTCATCCACTGATGTAACACCCATATTCTGAATACGTATTTTGTCAAGCTTGCATGTATTTCAGACCTGTATTTATTTTCTCGGATTTTGGCATGTACTTGTAATTGGCTTGACTTGCAGATTTTGGTTCTCGTAATTGGGTTTTACCTGGCTTGGTTTATTTTGTGGAGGAGAATTGGTTTGATTTGGTTTGGTTTAACATGCATTGGAACACCTTAGCCTATGTTCAACCCTCATTCCACCATAACCCACCCTCTTTATTATCCCCACCTAACACTCTCTCTCCTCATTACTTCCCTCCATTAATTTCTTCTTCTTCTTCCTTCCTCTACACAACACTCCACCCATAGGCAAGTGCACCTTGCCACCACATGAGTGTAGAAGCATGGAAAATATTAGAATAATGATCCATGCGGCTCTGAGTAAGAAGCTTATGCGGCCCACACAGGAGCGGCCCTATGCGGTTCAAAGAAGACTCTCAATCGCATACGGCTCGGGAGCGTATGCGGTTTAGCAAGGCATATGCGGCTCGATGGACGCTATGTGTGATCCTTTCCTACAGCTGGTCGTTTGAGGAGTGGCCTCATTTATTGCTCCAGCACGATTCACTGTGGCGGCCCTGACATAAAGTTTCATAATGGCCTTGCCATAATGACTGACTCCTCGGGAAAAGAAGAAAATCTCTGACCAAATCCGTCAGAAGTCCCAGATTGCCACGTGGCAATCAGTCATATGCGGCTCCCTGAGAACCCGTTCCATGCGGTTCGATACAACGCTAGCTCATGCGGCTCCCTGGAAACACATTCCCTGCGGCCCAATACAACACCAGCTCATGCGGCTCACAAAGATTACGCATATGCGGCTCGATGAAGCATCGTCCTATGCGGCTTACAAAGAGTATCTCTCTGCGGTTCGAGGATCGTCAATCCTATGCGGCTCTGACAGGACTCACAATTAAGACACGTGGCATGGGATCAATAAGAGATTTAACCGAATCTCAACAAATATATTTGACATCATCGTCATAATTACTGAGATCAGGGCATATCATTTATCATCAAGCTAATGGGACACGTGGCGAGCAATCAGACATTGGCATAATCAATCACGAGGATTTAAAGCAGCTAGCATTAATTGCTCATGAGATACGATGCTATCCGCGTTAATGGCCGAGATTCACTGTAATCAGGATCAAGGGTTCAGATAGAATGAAGGAGCGCCGACATTCCAAACAGATAATCATTAGCAAACCCTAATGATCACCCCCCACTCTTATAAATAGCCAGCATCATCTCCTTGAAAAAAAAGAGAGGTCGGCAACAAAAGAATAAAAAAAATAAGAAGAGAGAGATCTACACAGAGAGAGCTCCCCCTTTCTTCTTGATAATCACAGAGAGAGAGAAGCCAGGAGAGCAATCCGAGGAGAGCAAGAAGAGCGTTTCTTCATCAACGTCGAGCAGATCTTCCCCGAGTCAAGGCTGCATACTGATCGTCCAAGGAGTAAGGCAGAGCGGCCGTCGCTTTCCCGAGCCTCTATCGTCACCCCCCAGAATCAAAAATAAACAATCGTACTTAGTCTGCTGTACCTAGATTTCGTCCCTAGGCTTTCTTTGTATGAGCGAGTTTGTATTGTGAGTCTAAGTTCAGTCCTCCAATAATTGTTCTGTTCTTTTACAATCAATGGCAAACACGATGGCGACTCTGCTGGAGACTAACTTCTCCACGGCTGAGGAGTTGGTGACGCAATCAGATACAGCCAAACTTGGCTCCACACAAAAGAAGATGGTCGTCCGCTTCGACCAACAGGCGTTCGAAGAGATGCTCTCTGAAGGCAGTGCTGGCCCGGCCCAGAAGCGCACCCGCACCACGAAGGCTCGCAAAGAATGGAGACCGAAGTCATTTGCTCCTCCTCAAGCCCTCGATGGGATGCCCTCTGCTGCTCAAGACGGCAAGAAGGATTCTCCTGCAGTCCCACTTCAGATCGTAGACAACTCGGCTGTCCCCAAGTTCGACAGAAGAAAACATTATGATGCTGGACTTGCAGGGACAAAGAGGGGCTCTACGCGGACCGAACCGCAGAAGAGTATTAGCCGCAAGAAGAAAGCCCATGCGGCTACATCCGCCAACCGCATGAAGAAAACTCATGCGGCTACTTCTGTCAGCCGCATAACTTATGCGACTACAGTTTCCGACAGCATGGATGAGACTCATGCGGCCAGTAAAGTCAATCGTTTGCAGAAAACCCATGCGGCCACAGATGCCAACCACATGCGGCCAGCCTGTACGGTCGTGACCCCTAGCCGCATAAGAACTCGTCCGACGACAGGAGACAACCGCATGCAGACAGCCTGCACGGTTTTCGCTCCCAGCAGCATAGCATCTGCTCCATGCTCCTCTCGATCAATTTTCGACCGTCTCTCGTACGGTCCGAACCCTGATGACTCTCTGGATGATAAGCCAGACTCTGTGATGTTCAACTTGGACTCTTCCTATTATGCACCCACAAGTGCTAGAAAGAAGAAGTCTAGGGCAGCGCGGGCTCATCAAGCCCAGACAGCTGCCCCAACCTCTGACTATCAGGGCGTCCCGCTGATTATCACACGGGCCTCTGATGGGAAGTTGTACAGAACCGCTCAAGTCCAATCCCCGGCGGCGAACGGACAGAGTGGTCCCTCTGACCTGCGTGAGGCGATCCTCCACAAGCGCAAGGAAAGAGAAGGGGCCTCGGCGTGCAAAGAATCCTCACATGGACGTCACTGCACCCAGATCATCGTCAACTGCTGCTGCAACAACGCGACAGGGACGGAAGATCGTCCGTCCGTCTTCCACAGACTACAGCACCCGAACTCAGAAGATGAGGCACCCTCCTGTTGTCTCCTGCAATTCCGCTCAGAAGGTCCCCGCCGAGGGGAGAGGGAAGAAGACAAGCATCTCCAGTCCAAAGATATCAGCCACTACAGCTAAGAAGTTGTCGGCTAAACGGTTACCCTCTACCGGAGTATACCAACACACCCGTTCGAAGACAAAATCTGCTGAAGTAGGAGGCTCATCGTCCCCGACCCTGAGGGTCGTAGGAGCTGGGGGTAGTACTCCTCCGAACGTCCACAATAATCCAATGTTTCAAGGAGACGAACCCCGAGAAACAACCCTCCCATCGGGTACAACAAATGTTGATGTCCCCGAGGACATCCATGATTCTCTAGACGAAGCAAGCTCCGAAGCTGGGGGTAGTGTTCCTTCCGAGTCCGAACCTGAAGAGAACATCCCCACATATCCAGATGATTTCTCGACGCATGGGTACGACTCGGAGGGTACATCCTCCACCACTCCCTCCGTCACTCCTCATGTGAAGACGGTATTCATGACAGACAGCAATCAAGGCGGTTCCAGCGATCGCCAGCGCATCGACACTTTGGAGGCCATATTGCATGCCTTGGTTAAGTCTGTAGACGAGATCAAAGCGGCACTTCCTACTCTGCAGGGAGTGACACCTGGCCAGACAAGCACGGGTCCCGCAATCAACGTAGATTCAAATTCAGCGGCGCCAAACCAGGGCAATAATCCTCCCGAGATAACGGCCCCTACCGCGACAGATGAGGCCCGAGAAGTAAGAAGAGAGGTTCAGGAGCTCCGAGCAATGTTCCACGCCCGAGAAAACTCTCAAGACCTCAGAATACGGCAACCATATCCTGCTGAATGGAGGGATGTTCCCTTTCCGCCAAGATATAAGCCGTTCAATATCAACCCATATGATGGCAAGACTTCAGCAAGTCGATACATCACTTACTTTGAGGTCACTACCGACCATCTGCCCCATGATGACGCTATCCTCACACGGTTATTCATTGGGACATTGGAAGGAGTCGCCTTCGATTGGTACCGCAACCTGCCAGACAATTGCATCCACTCCTTCGCTGGCTTCAAACGCTTGTTCTTGGAGAGGTTCTATGAGGTAGGGCAGGACGTTACGATGTCTACCCTCATGGACGTCGTTCAAGGAGAGAAAGAACTGACAAAAAATTACATTGAGCGGTTTCGTCAAACCGCAATGAAGTTACCATCTGGCAACCCGGACTCTTCTTTGATTGAAATTTGCCAAAAGAGACTACTTCCAACAATTAGTCTCTGGATGGGCGAAAGTCAGTTCAAGGATTGGAAGGCTTTTATCATCAGTGCTACAAGTGCTGAAGAACGATTGAAGAAGGCTCGCCAACTGGGGTTGCATATCTCGGAGGGAGAGAACAAGAGCAAGCGTCCCAACACCAGCAACGACAATGGGGGTAGCCCCTCCAACAACCGGGACAACAAAGGCAAGCAGGCTATGGTGACCGATACAGCCCAGAAGCCCGAGCCACAGCCAGCAGACAAACAATGGCCTCAAATCACTTATTCCTTTGAAGACGGTCACGTCAAGCCTATCTTGGACATGCTTATACAAGGAGATAGGATTCAGCTTTCTCCACCAAGACGGGAGCCTCGGCCGGCTGATCTGGAGAACCCAAAGTTCTGCCATTACCATCGCTACATCCACCATGCTACACACGACTGCTATCAACTGAAACGGTATATCCAAAACCTCATCGATTCGAACGCCCTGGCCATCGATTTCGAAGAGGTAACCGTGGCAGCCAACATGGTGTCCGTACAATTCGGCAGCTTCCCTCCAACAGAGACTCAGGACGGGATTATATCCATCCCTCTGGCAACAATGGAAATTGCTAATCTGCCGCCTGCTCGCGATCAAGCCGCTGGTCTAGTACCCCTCACCATATCACGAGGGGAAATCATGTGGGTCCATCCGGACCTAGTCCACGAGGTAACTCAGCCCTCTCCACCTTCTAAAAGGAAAAGTGAAAAAGTCAGATCCTGCCGTACTGCCTCGGCGGAAGAAGAGGAATCTCGGCCGTCACTACTCGATCTGGAACACAAGTCCAATCGGTGACCGAAAGTGCGACTGATCATTCGCCCACTACCATGATGCTCCGGGACCGGCTCAGCCTTCGACGACCGACAAGCCTAGGCCGAGGAGACTCGTTTTGACAAGTCCCTCCGGAAGGACACCTCAGGGGCTGGAGAGGCCCTACAACTTCGACATCCTGGCGCAGCTGGCCAACACACCGGCCAAATTGTCATTATACGAGCTCTTGAGGCTCTCAAAGGATGTTCGTGCAGCTTTGAGTGATGCACTCCAAAATGCCGACGCGTATCTGGCACAGGTCAACCTCACAGGAGAGAGCCCGCCTGCAGATCTCGAAGACAGCACTTGCACGAGAGCGATGCCAATATAGTCTTCATTCACTCCACAGGACATGCTCATCAAAACCAATCTGCACGATCGTCTGTTATATACACCGGATACATCGGGGACGTAAAGGTAGACCGAATGCACATTGATCCTGAGTCTTCCATAAGCTCATCCCAAAGGGTCTGCTACATCATCTCCGCATCCCGATGCATCGCCTGACGCCAACAAGCATCGCCATCAGCGGTTTCAATTCGGACAGCTAACCAATTGGGAATTCGTTTGAAGTGCCAAATTGGCGATCTCCAGTCAGAAATAACCTGTTACGTCATAGATACGGACACTTCTTACAACATCCTCTTGGGGCACCCCTGGATACATGATTATATGATCGTGCCTTCCACGCTGCATCAGTGCTTCAAATATGTCGACAAATACGGCTTCGTGAGGATAGAATTTGCCGACATCGATCCCTTCAAAGAGTCGAGTCCTACTACTCGGATTCTTGCCTATACGAGAAGTCGAAGAGGTACCTGGATAAGATGTACAGGCTCGAACTGGGATGGCCTCAGGATCAGAAGAACCTCTGACGATCCACCTTCAAGCTCGCAACCTGGCAGATCTGCACCCCCTTACGGCCGCTCTGCGTAAGGATGCGATCAGCCTCTCGGCACAAGAAGGGCAAATGATAATCCGGCTGCCAAGGTCCGGCCAAGCGCCGAGACCCACAACGGAGCCACTGACAATCAGGTTACCGAGAGTCGGCCAGCCACAAGCAGAGAAGTTCAACCCCTTGACAAGCCAATGACGATTTGTCTTCCATGAAGAATCGTCACCCCAATGCAAAGTCTGGGGCTTCTAGCGAACCAATAACTCCTCGTCCAGCATCGAGTACCAAACTGGGGGTCGCTAGCGAACCAACTACTCCCCGTCCAGCATCGAGTACCAAACTGGGGTCGCTAGTTTGCCAACAACTCCACGTTCGGCTCCACCAACGGAACCCCTAATGATCAAGCTGCCCAGGTCATCCTCTCAGTCTTCATTTATATAGGGGATGACCGAAAAGAACCGGAGCTAGCCAAGTATGTGGCTGCCCACACTGATGTTTCCTCCGCAGATGATGTACCTGCTAGAAAAGATACCTTACTTCATCAATAAAGGGCTATCTTTTAACTACCTCGAGCTTAATAAGCTTGTACCATGTATGCTATGGAACACGGTATAGGCACTCACCTACACACATAGGTGACAAATTTTTATACTGCAACCAGCTTACTCCAGTGGAAGATGCTTACCGCATAATCGAGGGAGGGGACCATCCAATCATCTTCGGCCGGAAGGACGACCCACAGTCCTTCACCCTGGAGAAGGTCGATCTCGAATCAGATGTCGGAAGACTGCTCTGTATCTTTACAGCCCCCAATCCAATACCTCATGCAAAAACAGGGATATGATCTGGAGGCTACGCCAGGCTTGAATTACGGCACCGGTCGACGATTGCCTTTGAAGCCACCAGTCCCGGCTGGCAAACCACGGGACTACTACAGCAAGACCCGATGCGGATTAGGGTATTTATGCCCACAACAACGACCCCTGAAAGTTCAGATGACGAATGCGACTGGCATCCACATTGAACCGGGTCACCAACTTCTAATTCGGATACCAGCATCTGCGACGTATTCAGACAAGTCCTGGCAGTAAATATGGCATTCGCCGACCCTACGAAGAAGATGAAGACATTCCCGAAATCCTCGAGTTAGAACCGTGGGCCCAACAGCTGGATGCACAATGAGAAAAGCGGTTCGAACAGAGGGAGCCTCCTACTGAAGACGAGGTTATACAGGTCGACCTCGGCAGCAAATCTTCTCCAAAACCAATCTTCGTCAGTAAAAGCCTAACAGGCGAAGGGCAAGAATTACTGGAACTTGTCAAAGAATATATTGATGTGTTCGCCTGGAGCTATGAAGACATGCCAGGACTAAACCCTGAAGTTGCCCTTCACGAGCTCAATATTCGGCCAGATGCGAAGCCAGTCAAACAACAACAGCGACACTTTCGCCCGGGTATCATGGATGCAATCGAAGCTGAAGTCAACAAACTAATAGCCAGCGGCTTTATTCGGGAGGAACAACATCCTGACTGGGTCGCCAACATAGTACCGGTCCTCAAAAAGAATGGGAAGATTCGAATCTGCATCGACTTCCGCAATCTGAACGAGGCATGTCCCAAAGATGAATTCCCCTCCCATCACAGACATCATGTTCGACAACACATGCGGCTTTGAACGTATGTCATTCATGGATGGATTCTCGGGGTATAATTAAATCAAGATGTCTCCCGACGACGAAAAGCACACATCATTCCGAACGCCGATTGGTACATACTGCTACACAGTCATGCCATTCGGTCTGAAGAATGCTGACGCTACATATCAGCGGGCCATGAGTATTATTTTCCGAGAACATTTATGCAAAATAGTAGAATGCTATGTCGACGATATCGCCGTCAAGAGTCGCCATAAGGAAGATCATCTGCAAGACCTGAGAACGGTATTCGACCTGATGAGAGCCCACAACCTGAAGATGAACCCTACGAAATCATTCTTGGGCGTATCCAGCGGGAAATTCTTAGGCTTCATCATCACGGCACGGGGCATCCATGTAGCCCTGAGAAGACGAAGGCAATCATGGAGATGGGTCCCCCGAAAAATCTTTGCGAACTCAGAGGCCTCCAAGGGAGGCTAGCTTACATCAGGAGGTTCATTTCCAACCTCTCCGGGCGATGCCGATCGTTCACACACCTCATGAAGAAGGGATTCTCATTCGTATGGGACGAGGAATGCCAGCGTGCTTTCGACGACATCAAAAAATATTTGTCGAATCCCCCAGTCCTGGTGGCCCCGGTCCCCGAAAAACTATTCCTGCTCTACGTACGAGCAATGGAACACTCTCTTGGTGCCCTGCTAGCACAAAATAACGATGCAGGCCACGAGCAGGCCATATTTATCTCAGCCGAATGATGATCGGGCCAGAACATCGATACACCGCCGTAGAGAAGGAGTGTCTCGCCCTGGTATTCGCTATTCAAAAGACGCGGCACTATGTCACAGGACAAACCATACATGTGATCTCGCGAGTCAACCCCCTCAGAGTCCTCATGACTAAACCAGGGGCCCTCAGCTCTCGCCTCGCCACATGGGCAATATTGCTGTCCCCCTATCATATGATCTTCGTCCCGCAAAAGGCTGTTAAGGGTCAAGCCCTAGCAGACTTTTTGGCAGCCCACCCAGGATCGGAGTCATCCAGAATCTATGAAGAGATCCCAGACGAGGTCGTCGATTCGAATATAGCTGCCCACGATAACATATGGCGAATGTTCTTCGATGGCGCCTCAAGGACCAGACCCAAGGAAAACATCGTCGTCGGGGTCGGAGTGGTATTAATTTCTCCTACTGGGCTGGTGATCAATCGCGCCTACTCCCCACGGAACCCTGCTCCAACAATGTGGCCGAATATAACGCTCTGGTCATTGGCCTCCAACTTGCAAAAGAGCTGGGGGTAGAATACCTTGAAGCATACGGCGACTCCCAACTAATCGTCAATCAGATCAGGGGCTCATACGAGGTTCGCCATGAAGACATGATCCCCTACCATCAAATTGCGATCAACATTATCTCATCATTCGAGGGATTCTTCATCGAGCACGTCCCCAGACTCCAAAATATCGAGGCCGATGCCCTAGTAGGCCTTGCCGCTTCCTTAGCAGTGCCGAACCAAGCTCATCATTCGGTTGACGTAATAGGTCACGAACTGGTCTGTCCCAAGAACAACGTTCAAGCCATGGCAAGTTATCCCGCCCAGACGATCGACGACACACTGGACTGGAGACAGCCGTTCATCGACTTCGTCGTATACGACATCCTTCCAGAGAATCCAAAGGAAGCTACCTCTATCAGACAGCGTTCTCTCAGATTCTTCTACGATACAGAGACGAAAATGTTGTATCGCCGCTCCTACGACGGATTATTGCTCCGGTGCTTGTCGAACGCAGAAGCTACAGAAGCTGTACGAGAAGCTCACGACGATGTCTGTGGGGCCCATCAACCCGGCCCTAAGCTACAGGACCGCCTTCGCCGGATGGGCTACTACTGGCCCACGATGGTGGCAGATGCGATAGATTATGCCAGAAAATGCAAGGCCTGCCAAGTTCACGCAGATTTCATTCACCAACCATCCGAGTTTCTGTATCCAACGGTGGCATCCTGGCCATCGAAGCATGGGGAATGGATATCATTGGTCCAATCACCCCACCTTCCTCCCGAGGACATCGCTTCATACTTGCGATCACTGATTATTTCTCCAAATAGGCGAAGCTGTCCCACTCGCAGAAGTTAAAACTTCAAACGTGATCACTTCCTTAGCATCACGTTATCTACCGCTTCGGACTACCACGAAGAATTATCCATGATATTGGTCCACAGTTTATAAGCCATGCATTCTAACCGATTCTGCGATAAGCACCGCATTCAGAATGTCGCTTCGATACCATACAACCCGGCAGCAAACGGTTTGCAGGCATTCAACAAAACAATTATCAAGCTCCTCAAGAAGTTCGTCTCCTCCAACAAACGCGACTGGAACGAGAAGCTCGACGAGTGCTTATGGGCTTATCGCACCACGTTCGAACAGCCACCGGGAATACACCATTCTCTCTGGTGTACGGAGCGAGGCAGTCCTCCCTTTGGAGACTCAGATCCCCTCACTCCGCGTCGCCCTCACTTATCATTGACGACGGATGATAACTACCGACGACGACTACAAGAGTTGGAGGCTTTAGATGAAAAGCGCCTCCAGCTCAGCAAAGGATCGAGCTATACCAAGCACGCATCTCAGGAGCCTTCAACAAAAAAGTTAAAATCAGAACATTCCAAGTGGGTGATCTTGTTCTGGCAGTCCGGAGGCCGATGGTCATGACTCACAAGACCACCGGTAAGTTCCAGCCAAAATGGGAAGGTCCATTGTCATCGAGACCGTGTTCTCCAACGGCACCTACCGCTCGCTAAGCAGAACGGAGATTTGCTCATGTTGCCCGTCAACGACAAGTTCCTGAAGAATACTATGTTTGAACATCATTCTCCAGATTATCGAGTCATGTACTCCTTTAGTACCACTGAACTCTCATCCATCATTCTCCAGATTATCGAGTCATGTACCCCTTTAGTACCACTGAACTCTCATCCATCATTCTCCAGATTATCGAGTCATGTACCCCTTTAGTACCACTGAACTCTCATCCCCCTATTTCAGATTATCGAGCCATGCACCCGCTGGTACCGCTGAACTCCCACTCCCTCAATAGTCCAAATTACCAAGTTATGTACCAGCTGGTGCCTCTGAACTTACATTCTGGTCACTCTTTCAGATAGTAAGTCAAGTATGATTAACCTCTGAACTTTCTTCCTGGCAGAGATCCTCCCTCAGGATTCACTACCCGCACTCCCAGTGCCAAAAAGGGTAGTCGATCCACCAATTTTCGAAACGACCATGTCCTCATTACCTCTGAGTCGTCTTCACTTCCACCAAAAACAAACCGCCCCCTCGCATAAAACTTCCACGTTCGCCTACCTCTGAGTCGTTCTATGTACCCAATCTTCATTGAGCCCACTCCTGCCATGTCCTCACTACCTCTGAGTGGGAAGGCTCCGTCGAAGAAATCGTCATATTTGCCATGTCCACATTACCTCTGAGCAAGTATATCGGTCCTCTTTAACCTATTATCTGTACCCACAACCGGAGTACGACAAGGATAATAGGTCCACAAATGTCCCATGTTGACCACAAATATCTCTGTTGACCACAAATGTCCTCTGTTGACCACAAATAGCTTTCGTAAAGTCTCTCCTGCCATGTTCTCATTACCGCTGAGCAGGAAGATTTCACGATAAAACCTTCATGTTTGCCATGTCATCATAACCTCTGAGCAATATGATCGGTTCCCTTTACCCCATTATTCGCATCCTGACTAGGGTATGCCAAGGGTAATAGGTCCACAAATATTCATTCGCTAAGCTTCTTAGCATAAATCCACCATCTTACCATGCCCCGGGAGCCCAGCTGCTCTACGGCATTCCTTCCCCAGTACCGAGAACATCCATGACCATTTTGCCGTGGCTGTCCCGGACATCCTATCTAAACTGTTATCCGTACCTAAAACCAAGGTACGCCTAGGATAACAGGTCCACAAATAAATCCCCAGCAAGTCCAAATTCCATAAACACCCAATGCAAGAAAGAAAAGATGAGTTGAACATGCTCATTTATTCAAAAATCAAAGGGCTACATCAGCAGGGATCACACCCCCTTGCAAAAATTAAAAAGAAAAAAAAGAGAAAGAGAAGAAGAAGAAGACAGAAAGCCGATCACTGCTCTGGAACACATAACGCCGTAGACGGTCCTTTATCAAGGCAACCGACCGCTCAAGCTTCTGTCTGGCTCGGCGCTCCGCTTCCTGATTCAACACCGCCGCATCCTCCAGATGAGCATGGGCTCGCCAGTTGTCCTCAACTTCTTGAAGGCCCGCTCCAGGTTGACAGAGGATCGGGAAATCCTCTCGGCCTCTCGAGCAATCAACTCTTGTTCTGCACGAGCAGCCTCCCGCTCTGACTCTAAGAAGGCCAACTCCTTCTGGAGTGCGATCCGCTCCTTCGTATCAGCTACTCCACGAGAGGCAGATTCTTCCCGGGTTCTACAAGCCTGACTCCGACGACAGTCGGTCATAAGAGACGGAGAACTTGTCAAGGTCCTCCTGCACAGCCGGTCCGGCAGTTTCTCGAGCGAGCTTAATCCTGTCCCTAGCAGCGACCAGGAAGCTCCGCTCCCGTTCAGTCGCGACGGCAAGCCAGCCTGCCGCACTGCCAGCAGTTGGGTCACAAGCTGATCAGCCTCTGTCAACTTAGGCTCCAGGAGCGCTGCTAACCCAGCCCGCCAGGAAGACCCTTCAGAGTGTCAATTTGGTCCCGAGCTCCCCGTAGAGACAGAGAAAAGGGACCCCCAGTTCTACGGTAGCGTTTACACCCCTCCCTAATGTGGCGATAGAAGCTGTCGACCACATCCTGCGTCACCTCGTTCAGAGCCTCCGAGGAAATCGGTGTCAACGGGAGTGTGGCTGGTAGCATGGAAGAAGACGTGACGGAATCTGCCGCTCCTGCCACAAAGAAACCAACTCCGACGGAAGGACGCTTGAACATCGGTCATTCCTCTTCAGCGGCCCGCAGAATTTGGATGCTCGGCAGGGTCGAGAAGTCATCTCCGGAGCCTTAAGCAGCCGAAGACGAGGCCGGGGCCAGCAACAACTCCATCCCCATATGCCCAGAGCTGACAGGATGCCCCTCAACATGCGATGACGAAGGGGAGGAAACGCTCATTTCCTCCTGATCCGGTAGACCGGGCCTTCCCCAAGAACATCAGCGGCAGGAGATAAAGGGTCAGGACCTGCACGGCCAAGGCAACCATGAATCGACTGACTCAAAGGATATGCTGATAGAGCAAATAAGCCCCCCGGTGGTCAATATGTGGCTCAGCTTACCAGTGGAGGAATGTGGAGGCTGAGGTCGCCTACAGCCATCACAACCTCTTCCCCAAAGCCTCGAGTCAGAATAAAAGACTCATCCGCCCTTGCATCTTGGAGGGGATGCACCGAGGATGACGTCATCTCGCTGAAGTTCGAAAATCTCGAGAGACGGGCCCAAGGAAACTTTCGTCACCCCGGGCTGGGGCCTCAGCAGCTTGGAGTCCTTGCCGCCGCTGAGAGAGCCCCAGCAGAGAGGACTGCGGCACCACATGTCGCTAATCAAAGCGGCAAGGGCCGGATCAACTACTGAGCAGCAGCAGCAGGTGGTTCAGGAGAGCCTGTTCGTCAGATGCCTACAAAGAAAAATGATCAAGTCATACCCAAAGGAAAGAAAACAACAAAGATATAACTCCGACTTGGATTACCTCCGGAACATCGTCTACACCTCCCTTCTCGTAATAAGCAGCCTATGGGGACGACAGTCGCTCTCTTTACAGAAAAAGTTACTCCTTCGCCGGTAGGCTCATGCCTGCCTGCTTACGCGAAGGACCAGGCATGGCGGGCGATAGATCTACCGTACCTCCTCCGAGCAGCCAGGGTAACGGGCCCACTGCTTCGTCAAATACGGCCGACGGTTGTTCCGTCGCCATCTCAGCGCCAAACGGGAGGCTGACCCGCCATTATCCATCACCCGAAGAAAGGAGTCTTCGCCGTCCTCATTATATCTTCCTCAATTGTGTCGAAGGATTCGGAATCGGGCGAAGGAACCCTATTCGTCCCTTTCTTCTTGCTCTCGAGTCATAGCCTTCTCCGCTAGGCGAGTGCCCACAATGAAGCTAGTCCTCAAGTCAAAATCGAGGGGAGGAGGATTCGCCGTGACATGATACAGGGCTACCATATGCAGGATTTCATCCATCACATTTGTGGCAGGGACCAAGAAGCTAGCCGAGTATGACAGGTGTCATAGTAGCTCCTGCTCTGATACCATCAAGAATGCTGCCTTCAAATACCAGGTGAGAACTGGGGCACCCGAGGAATAGCTGACTATACCCAAATTGAGGGCAAACTACTAGGCAAGTAGGGCTCCAAATACACGTGTTGCGATTCCGAATAAACTAGATGCGCCGGGCGAATGTTGCGCAGCCAGAAATGCATCTTTTCAGGCAAGAAATGAGGAGGTCCGACCCCATCAACATGAACACTCCTCACCTCTTGATCAGTGAAACGAGGAAAGATACGAAAAAATTGTACCCATCCACCCTCGCCAGCATCCTCCGACACGCCGGCATGGTACTACATTCCTAAGGCTGGTGGTGATACTTGAAAAGAAATGCGTCATCACCTGTAACGCCATCTCCCGTCCCGGGTCTCATCAAGGATTGATAATGCAGCAATAGCCATCCCAGCAAGTAATGGTAAGGCAATTCTACACGTTCAAAATCCATTGACACGTCACGAGCAATGACCTTGGACGAGAAGGCGCGAAGACCATGTTGAATACTGCACACCATGGCAGAAAGGAGGGCCAGCCTGACCCCAAAGGCCAACTTCATGGCAGGAAGAATGAAGTGGCGACTGATCCTCTCAATAGAGCCTGCCCCTCCTGAGACCACGCAGTTGCGCAGCCACACCATTAGAAATCCAGCCAAGAGTGCCTTCTTTGACAACCGCCGAGTACCATAATGAAAGTAGCTAAAGGAGTCAATCTGGCTCCCGAACCTGTCACTTTGAGACTTCGACCTCCTGGCAGTCGACATCAAGACCTCCACTTCTTTAGGAGTTAAACGATCTCGGGAAGTAACCCGGCCAGCCGCGCTAAATTTGAAAAGGTATGCACCCAAGATTTAGTATGGGGAGAGTCCTCCTCCGAGCTGTCATTTTTCTGGATAGTCGTCTGGTGACGGTGCTATGATGGCATAATAATTCTTGATACACGGTGACGAAACCGGGAATCGCTGATCCAAATCTTGGAGCTCCTCATTCGTCGGCGTATACACTTCGAAGGGTTCATCCCCCTAGGGGAGCTTGGAGACAGCATACATCTCGTGAAGAGCGAGCCCTAATTCTCCAACAGGGGTAAAAAAGGTCCCCGTTCGATGATTGTACATCTCCAAAAGGGCCATGAACAGTGGCTTATTAACGGGCAACCCGTGGCTGGTACCCCGTATAGCTTCATAAAGGTTGACCCCGCAAAAACTCTTCATACTTTCGTAGGATCCATGAGGACAGATTAGCCCACGGAGGAATGGGGTGTAACCAGCTCGGCAGGACCAACCTACCAATATGATAGGACCTTTTGCGAGCAAGCTGACTCAGGAAGGTATCAGCCTGGAAGAATGAAAAGTTAGGACCAGGGGTGTTGATAAAGGTACCTGGAACTAACCCCATCACGGACCGACTGGCCGGATCTTTGACTGTACACACTGACCCAGTGGCTCTGTTATAACGGATATTACCAAAAAACATCCCCGGTCTGGTTGGAGTGAGGGTGTCCGACATCTGCCTATCCAGAACGATCATATTGAACCACTCAAAAGGGAAATGGCACTTCATAATAGGGATGTGAATCGGCATCCCGTCCAGGTCAAAATCCCAACTCTCCGAAAATCCAACACTCGGGAGTTTTCTACAACCAACACATCCCCAAAGAGGAAGACCGGTTTCAGATACTTCCCGTCAGACTGCCCAGAGCTTATCATATCAACAAGGAACTGAAAGGATTGAACCCTGATAGCATTTAGTCGCTCCAAAGGTTCATCAACAAGTAGCTGTTCGGACACTTGACGAACTAAGTCATCCCGATGAACGCCCGAGGCAAACTGACGCGAGCCTACCATAAGTTCCCCAGCAGGATTCACGGGCAGAGTCACTGAAGAAAGGCAAAAGAAACAAGGTCAAAATGATAGCTGAAATGCAAAAACACATGATGCTTATGCGGCTCAGCATAGGTGCGGCTCGGTTTATACAGGTCAGTTCAAATGAGCCTATGCGGCTCAGTTTGAAAGAGCCCATGCGGTCCAGTACGAAAAAAACTCATGCGGTTCCGTTCGAAGGGAACTCATGCGACTCAGTACGGAGGAACTTATGCGGTCCGAAAGGAGTATGTTCGGCTCGAAAACGTTTATGCGGCCCTGCAAGGATGAGTTATGCAGTCCAGCGAGGATGAGCTTATACGGCCCTGTTAAAGAAGTAGTTACGCAACCACTTTCATGCGGCTCAAACCTGGGTCATACCCCATGCGGCCCAGGCATGAGTCGGACACACAGTGTGCTTTGGAATATAGGCTCACGCATAAAATATGCGGCGTAGCCATGGCAGTTCATATTAAGGGACCCTTACCAGCGATAGGCGGGTGGACGTCGGGGTAAAAAGCGGGTACGTCAGTCAATAGAGGAGCCGCCATGTTCGCCGTCGCAGTCGATGAAGACGCGGCTTTCTTGCCCTTCGCTGTCGCAGAAGATGAGGCGGCCTTCGATGCTGCAGCCTTCTTGGGAGCCATTGTCGGTTGCTAAAAGACGAAGAGCAAAGACAGCAAATAGAGATTCAGAGCAAAGAGAGAAGGTAAAGAAAATCCCCAAGAGACTAGAAGACTCCTATTTATAGGCAAAAGAGACCCACGAAACGAACGGACGTCTCGGAGTATGCCTCGGATTACGCGCCGCCCCCAAAGAATAAAGGCAAAACGCTTCGGTCAAGGCAAAAACGACTCTTGGGATCCTCCCCCAAAAGGCGACGTTAAATCAAATCAAAGGCACTTAATGAAGATTTTCACACGTGATCAGGACACGTGGCAATAAGTTTATGCGGCCAGATGAATTTATGCGGCTAGGAAGCTCAGGCAGACAGAAAAATCCTATGCGGCATGAACGGGGCCATGCTTCTTGTTCAAAGTATTCCAATTTTTACAAATTGAAAACTTTGAAGGGGGTCCTATAGAAGCATGGAAAATATTAGAATAATGATCCATGCGGCTCTGAGTAAGAAGCTTATGCGGCCCACACAGGAGCGGCCCTATGCGGTTCAAAGAAGACTCTCAATCGCATACGGCTCGGGAGCGTATGCGGTTCAGCAAGGCATATGCGGCTCGATGGACGCCATGTGTGATCCTTTCCTACAGCTGGTCGTTTGAGGAGTGGCCTCATTTATTGCTCCAGCACGATTCACTGTGGGGCCCTGACATAAAGTTTCATAATGGCCTTGCCATAATGACTGACTCCTCGGGAAAAGAAGAAAATCTCTGACCAAATCCGTCAGAAGTTCCAGATTGCCACATAGCAATCAGTCATATGCGGCTCCTGAGAACCCGTTCCATGCGGTTCGATACAATGCTAGCTCATGCGGCTCCCTGGGAACACATTCCCTGCGGCCCAATACAACACCAGCTCATGCGGCTCACAAAGATTACGCATATGCGGCTCGATGAAGCATCGTCCTATGCGGCTTACAAAGAGTATCTCTCTGCGGTTCGAGGATCGTCAATCCTATACGGCTCTGACAGGACTCACAATTAAGACACGTGGCATGGGATCAATAAGAGATTTAACCGAATCTCAACAAATATATTTGACATCATCGTCATAATTACTGAGATCAGGGCATATCATTTATCATCAAGCTAATAGGACACGTGGCGAGCAATCAGACATTGGCATAATCAATCACGAGGATTTAAAGCAGCTAGCATTAATTGCTCATGAGATACGATGCTATCCGCGTTAATGGCCGAGATTCACTGTAATCAGGATCAAGGATTCAGATAGAATGAAGGAGCGCCGACATTCCAAACAGATAATCATTAGCAAACCCTAATGATCACCCCCCACCTTCTAAATAGCCAGCATCATCCCCTTGAAAAAAAAAGAAGAGAGGTCGGCAACAAAAGAATAAAAAAATAAGAAGAGAGAGATCTACACAGAGAGAGCTCCCCCTTTCTTCTTGATAATCACAGAGAGAGAGAAGCCAGGAGAGCAATCCGAGGAGAGCAAGAAGAGCGTTTCTTCATCAACGTCGAGCAGATCTTCCCCGAGTCAAGGCTGCATACTGATCGTCCAAGGAGTAAGGCAGAGCGACCGTCGCTTTTCCGAGCCTCTATCGTCACCCCCCAGAATCAAAAATAAACAATCGTACTTAGTCTGCTGTACCTAGGTTTTCGTCCCTAGGCTTTCTTTGTACGAGCGAGTTTGTATTGTGAGTCTAAGTTCAGTCCTCCGATAATTGTTCTGTTCTTTTACAATCAATGGCAAACAATGAGAACCATATTTTATTTGTTTATTAGCTAGATTAGGCCATGGTGATCAGCATTAGTGCTTAATATTTTGTGATTTGGAGTCTCCATTGTTCTAGATCTAGGTTTAACTATTTTCGGATTTATACAGTTTTGATCTATTTTAGTTGGGTTTTTGTGGGTTTTGATGCTTCCATGTGGAAGAGAACTCAATTTTACTCATGTTAGAACTTTGAAATCTAGATTTGGCTTTGATTTGACAAAGATATGAAAATTTGAATTCTTGGTGTTCTTGGTGTTCTTGGTGTTCTTCTCGGCCTGGAGTAGCAGACTGCAGCCTGCGCTCTTTAGCGCAGTGCTGGACTGCGCACCCCCTCTCGGCCTACACTTTTAGCGCAGTGCCGACCGCGCTGCTTGCCCCTGGCGAACTGTGCTCAGCCCCATGCGCCAACCATTCCTGCGTACTTCACCCCTACGCAGTTCATTTCTGCGCAGTCTGCTCCTGCACAATCCACCCCTGCGCAGTTCACTCCTGCGCAGTCCGCTCATGCGCCACCTATACCCCTGCAAAGCTCACCCCTGCACAGTTGGCTCCCTGCGTACTTGACTCCTGCGCACTTGATCCATGCGCCATCTGCCCTGCGCCCTGTGCCCCTGCGCACTTGGCACCCTGCACAGCTGACACCCTGCGCAATCCAGCCCCTGACCCCTTGTGCAAACCATTGGCTCTTGGAGTTTTGGTTTTATTTCTTTAAGCTTGGCTCTTCTATAGCCCTGTATATTGATATTTTTTTAGATATTTACGTCTATTTTATATCCTTACGCCTTTTGTCATGAACTTGATTTTACTTAATATGTTTGGAATGACTATTGTACATGGCATGGTATGACAAGGAACTAGCATAACACGACAGTAACCCGTAGTGGTGCACTCCTGACATGACCAACCTGACATGATAGTGGCCCGTCGTGGCGCACTCCTGACAAGTACCCTGACATGATTTATCTTGATGTTGTTGCGACGGCTAACTTGACTCGTATAATCAATTTGACACCGTGGGTGTTCCTGCTTGCTTGCTTGTGTAATCTACTTGTCTTGTCTTATATTATGTCTAGGACGTGACTCCCTGGTTCCCACGGTCAAGGATTCATACTGAATATGGATTAGGCTAATGACTAGATCAAACTATAGTTCATGGAGAATTTCCAGTCACAGGCAATCTCGTTATCTGGGCGCTCTTAATTGGACTTGTAGCTTGCCGACGAGTAGAGCATATTTCCAGCACACTGTCATGTGTTGCACCCTCTAAGTCACCTAAGGGTATATCGTCTTCGGGGCGATGTACCCAACCATACTCTCAACCCGCGGAAGGATAACTTGATGGTCTGGAGGGCTTGGGACTGGGACATTCTTATTGCATCTTGTTAGTAATTAGGCTTGTGATAACCCTAGTTAGTTAAAGTAGTAAGCCGTAGTATTTTGCTTGGCCGCTTGTGAATGGATGATGTCTAGCCCTGTCTAAGTCTTGTCTAGTCCCTGTACCCTGGTACTCCTGAGCGTGATTGTTTTACTTGCTTTAACAATAATTGGGTAGGGACAAGAAGATATTCAGGCGAAGGGTTACAATCCCGGTCCTTGTTTGGTTTACGGGTTGTAACCTGGCTCCCAGAATGGTTCTACGTCCCTAGTCATTTATTGTCCTAACGTGCTCTTGATTACTTGTACTTTTCTTTCATTTTCTTATGTTCTGATATGCTGGCTTTTGTTCTTATCTCGTGGCCTCCCTTGTGGCACTTGCTCTTTCTGGGATTTGACCCAGCTGGTTTTGTGTGGCCAGATTTCGGAGCAGCACCCGAGGATCTACCGAACCTCCAGCCCGATGGTGGCGACTAGAAGGAACCCGGGCTACGAGTGGGTTTTCTATTTTGTTTCGCTCACTCTATTGTAAATTTATTCTTTTGAGGCGTTTAGCCGACGAGCACCTGTTAGCTCGATGCACCTTTACTTACTGTCTGCCTACGAGATGTAAACATGATTAACAAATCCTAGGGTTGATCATGTATGACTTAACTCTTGCTAGTCCTCGCATTTTGTACGACTAGCTTCATGATCAGCTGATTTGTAATATTTGGGACGCCTTTTATTATATATTTGGTGGTCTTGCTTGAGATTGAGACAGTAGGCTTGGCCTTAAGAGACTGTTGGCTTGTAGTAAACCCTCATATCTAGACAGCCGTGACCGTATAGCGAGATGGACGTCATTTCAATATACGTAGCTGGCTATGTTCGCCCCTGCCCTCCAGTATTCTGGTTCTGGGGCGTGACAACTGAGTATCCCCATGGTTGTTAGATCGTTAGATGTAAAGAAAGATGCATTCCGTCCTCGAGATGATAATGAAGAATTATTAGGTCCAGAAGTACCATATCTTAGTGCTGTTGGAGCTTTGATGTATCTTGTAAATTGTACAAGACCTGATATAGCATTTTCAGTAAACTTACTGGCAATATTAGCTCGGCACCAATAAAACGACATTGGAATGATGTTAAACATATATTATGTTATCTTCGTGGAACAACCGACTTGGGCTTGTTTACTCAAAAAAATTAGAATCACAAGTTGTGGGTCATGCTGATGCCGGTTATCTGTCTGACCCACATAAAGGAAGATTTCAGAGTGGATATATATTACTTGTGGCGGTGCTGCAATATTATGGCGCTCGGTGAAGCAAACATTAGTAGCTACTTCTTATAATCACTCAGAAATTCTGGCATTGCATGAAGCAAGTCGAGAGTGCGTATGGTTGAGAACAATGGTTCATCATATCCGAGAATCATGTGGTTACCTTCAACCAAAAATACTCCGACGGTATTGTATGAAGATAATGCTGCTTGTATTACACAAATCAGAAATGACTACATCAAAGGTAACAGAATGAAGCATATATCACCAAAAAAATTCTACACTCACGAGCTACAGAAGTGTCACCCTCACTTTTCCAAGATAGGGGTAAAATGGTAATTTTCTACTTTAGAATATTTTTGGGAATTTTATTTCATGAATATTAATATTTAATGATTATAGGAGTCGGGTTCGAATTTTATCGCATTCCGACTTAATTCGGGACTCCGGAGAATTTCGACTTGAGTTGTGATTACACATTAATTAGCCATGGCCCACCAAACTTAACATTTAGGTTTAGGAGTTTGGACTAGAGAGTATTTAGGCTTAATTATGATTTTTATTTAGTTTTAACTAACCCCAAAACCAAATTAGGAAGCTAACTTAGCATAGAAGTAAAGGGAGGGGAAAACTTGTAAATAGCAAGTGCCCCAAACTTCCTTATTAGGGCTGGCCACTTCTTCCCTCTTTCCATTCTTTCACTTCAAATATTTCTTCTTCTTCTTCTTCTCCAAGTTTCTTTCAAAAGGAAAGAAGTGATTTCCTTAGAAATCATCTCCAAAATAATCTCTTCTTCCCATTTTTCTTCCATCAAACCCTTCCTCTACCCCAAGTGAAGCTTCTCCAAGCTTTTGGGAGCAAGAAGTGCAAGGGTGTGTCCTAAACAATTCCTTTTGTGTCGGAGCCGTGTCGGAGGATTTTGCTTTGGATCCATCTCCCAATAGGTATAACCTATCCTCTAATCTATTCTTTTCATCATGTAAATTAGTTTGGACCCCGTAGGATTTATCTCCGAGGTTGTGTCCCTATTCGTGTCAAGTTTGAGTCCGTTTGGAGTGTCCTAGGAGAAGTTTGGGTTTGTGGTTGTGTCCTAGAATTTTTCCCCAATTTGGACACCCCTAGAAATTAGGTTTTGCCTCTAAATGGTTTAGGCACTTCTATTTCCATATTTGTGTTAGTATTGTGGAGTATTATTATTATTTATATTTAGTGTGTGTGTGAGTGTGTCATATATATATATATATATATATATATATATATATATATGTGTGGTGTGTGTGTGTGTGTGTGTGTGTGTGTGTGTGTGTATACACACACACACACACAACACACACACCACACACACAATATATATATATATATGTGTGTGTGTGTGTGTGTGTGTGGTGTGTGGGTAGTTGTATATATTAGATATGTATGTGTTTATTTGTGTGGAGTTGGTGTTGGTATTGTGTGTGTATAGTGATGGAGAGAGTGAGGGATTAGTGTATATAGAGACTTAGAGAGTGGGAGATGAGAGGATGAAAGTGGGAGTAGTAGTTGTGCTTAGCAGCAGCTATAGGGGAGCACTTGCTGCTGAATTTCAGCAAGTGTGGGGGGGGGGGGAGGGAGGGGGGCAAATCCAGCCCATAAGCTATCCCAAACCTGTCCTAACCAGGCCACTAAATGGATGTCCCAAAGCAGCCCAAAGGCTGTGCTAAACAGCCCTAATCCAGGCCCCTTGGTTCAGCCTATAACAGTCCCATTTAGAGCCTTGTTTCAGCCCCAAAACACAGCCATTAGGCAGTCCCAAACCATCCCAAAACTGTCCCCATCCAGCCTAATGTTGACAGCCATCCAACCCATTGAATCAGCCCACATATTGAACCCAAAACACAGCCCTTGACTGTCCCAAATCAGTCCATTTGTAGGCCCCCATATCAACCCATAAATCAGTCCACTACATGCCCATATGTGTATATATATAAGTGTGAACCTATAAGCCTATGTGTGTGTGAGCTTAGAGTTTGTGTGTGTGTGTAAGCCTATAGGAGTGAACCAAATCCATATGGTGTGAGTCTATAGAAGAGCCTAGGAGTGAGCCTATGGGTGTGGTATCATGGGTGTTATAAGTGAGTGAGTGAATGAGTGGTTGAGTGAGTTAAAATTTGGTGAGAGGGTGATTTTGAGATAGGAGCGTCGGAACGCGTCCAAACTTGGAGGGGACTTGGTTAGTATAAAATAGAGTTTATAGATAGGCTCCTAGGTTGAAGTCAGGGTTGCATGTGGGATTAGGAGGATGGTATCGCACGATACCATTGAGTATCTTGAGATATTCAAGATAATGGATAAACGACCAATATGGACTGTAAGATGGACTGGATGTCCACTTAGCCTAGGGAACTTGGTAGATAATGGTTGTATAGGCTAGTATCCTACTACCCTGGGAAGCCCGGAGTGAAATTCCTAAGGGAAGGCCATTTGGCGTCAAGTTAGAATGGTTTAAGGGTAAGTGTATTAAAGGGGTAATCGGGTAAATTCAAGATACGGGGTTCGGGTATTCGGATTGACTTGAAACTTAGGTGACTTGTTAGGTACACCCTACAAATGTCATATTTGAACCAATTTGGCTCGGTTGACCCAGAGTTGACTTTTTACCCAAAAGTCAACGATGAGTCAACACTTTGTCTAAATTTGACCAAAACCAAACTAGAGTTGACCAGTTGACTAAAAGTCAACTGTTGGTCAACATTTGACCAGTTTGACCTAGAGTTGACATAGAGTTGACCAGGGTTGACTAAAAGTCAACTGTAGGCCAACTCTTGACCCCGTTTGACTTGCTTCGACTTGTTTTGACTTGCTATGACTGGTATAACCTAGGGTTGACTTAGTTTGACTTAGATTAACTTGATATAACTTGATTTGACCTAGATTGACTTGACAGAACTTGGTGTGACTCAGTGAGACCTAGTTTGACCTAGATTTTATATCATTCATTAGAAATCATTCTTAACTTTGTTTAACCTAAATTAACATGCAATATCTCATCTTTAGGTTTTGATTACCACTCTGAGCATGATATACCCTATAGCTCAGGACAACAGGCGAGTACATTCACTGATAGTTTTTATTGTCTTGATATTTGCTATATCCGATTCAGTTGTAGTGTCTTACTTGATTCCTAACACGATGGTTCACGGACTAGTATATGCCGGATCCTGTCATGAGATGTTGTTCCCGGGTTACTTGGTATATTGGTACATGACTCGACTTGTTACTTGTACTTGTATAGACATGGACTTGGGAGTGGGTTGATCACCTGCTTTTGAATCCCGTGTCATGACGTGTTATGTCCGGATCCTTTATACTATTCGGGGATGGAGAGTTATTAGTGGTTGTGTGATCAAAATTTCTACATTGTTCTATTGTACACATTGTTCATAGCTATACCCTCGCCTCACGACGGGTAAAGCCTTACCCTATATCGTTCATAGCTTTCTATGGTGACCGGCCTTACCGCTCTATTGTACACATTGTTCATAGCCGGTCGGATGAAAAGTCTGATTATGTTTCCCAAGCCGATCACATAACGCTCTAATAATTCAAGGCACATTTTATATTTACTTATCATATATCATGTTCTGTTCTACATTCAGTACTTTCTCACTTTGCTATAATATTCAGTGACTCACATGTTCTACATGCCTTTATGTTATACCTTGATTGGAGACTAAGTTCTGCTCGGGAGAAGGGTTACAACTCCGGTCCTTGTTTGGTTTAAGGGTTGTAACTCAGCTTTCGAACGGTTCCCAAGTCTTATATTTTTGTCTTGTAGTTCATTATACTGTCTCTTATAGAATTTGTCAATTCACATGGAACTGCTGTTAGTGTTTGTACTTGCTCATTTTTCTGACAGGATACGTTGATATATTACAGATGATTCTGAGACATATTGCCCGACCTATTATGGGGTCGAGTCTGATGAGGAGTAGACCTGGACCATGGCTTGTTAGTAGAGCCACTAGACTTTGCTCACCCTGAGTAGAGTAGCTTAGTTAGGGTTGCCTGGCCTACGAGCCAGCTAGTACTTTTCAGACAGTAGTATTTCATATTATATTCTGTGACTCTGTGGTGTTGTGTATATATCTGGGCTTGTGTGGATCTCGAACTTATTTCCTGCTTTCATCTATCATATTTCTTTCATGCTATCAATCATAGTTTGCTTGTGATTGAGACTGTATTGCTATGTCACCTCCATTCGGAGTGTATATACTGTACAGGTACCTTTATCTGTTTAGTTGTAGTATTTATAGATGACCTAGACAGCGTTCTACCGCCGATGCTGCGGCGTAGGCTGGACGTAACCACGTACTCGTGTCCCTAATCAGGGTGCGGGTCGTGACAAGAAGAATGGTGAGATTGATGTTCGGCAGATACAATCGAGTAATAATTTTGCAGATTTATTCACTAAAGCATTGCCAACCACAACATTCAGAAAAATGGTTCAAAATATTGGGATGCGTCAACTAAAGGATCTCTTGACCAGGTCACGTGGGATCAGGAGCGAGTCCTAGTTCTGCTTCCTTCAGGTTCTCGGCTGGTTCAGTGGCTCCAGCTCCGGAGGGTCGACCTGGATTCAAATCTTTTTTCGCACAAAAAGCAAGAAATGAAAGCAATCAACAAACTGCCGATAGCAACAATGAACGGAAGCAGCGAGAACAATGCCAGCTTCAGCAGGGATTTCGTCATCGAAAACGAGTTCCGAGTCTGACTAGGATTCTCTCATTCCTCCATGGTTGGTGGGAACTGTTGGACCATTGGCTTCTTGCATTTCCACGAGCGTGATCTAGCAAGAAGCCTGATCGTCTTTGCTGATAGAGAATTCAAGAAATATAAAGAAATAATAATGAGAATGGGTGTAGCAGCAGCCTTCCATTACAAATCTTTCGTCTCATCCAATGATGCTTTTCACTGTATGGAAGGAGAGTTTAAGTCAAAGATTATCATGAATTTGGTCTGAGGTAGTTTCCCCATGGGATTTGTTTTGTTGATTTGATTTTTGTGCTTCTTAGACTTTGACTTAGCTACCCTAGCAGTAGTGGTGCCATCATCTTTTCCGCGTCGAAGATTTGTGCATCAGGGGGAGTGTGATCAATAATTCTCACACTGTACTCTTTTTCTTTGACCAAGTTTTTATCCCACTGGGTTTTCTTGGCAAGGTTTTAACGAGACAGTTTATCACGCTTGCTCATGAATATGTACTCTTTTTTCCTTCGTCCAAGTTTTGTCCCATTGAATTTTTCTTGGCAAGGTTTTAACGAGACATATTCCATTGGACATCCAAGGGGAAGCGTTGTAAATATGGATGTCCATAACTTATGTAACTCATGACTCTTGGTCTTTGTCTTCCATTACATATGGTCCTTGGTTTCATAACTTATGTAACCTATGACATTTGACATTCCATTGTAGGTCTTGAGTATTATGTACATGAAGAAAGAGTACTTTCCTACATTCTCCATCTTGTTATTCTCTATAGTATAATAGGTTTTACAATTTTTGTGGCTTTTGAACTTAATTTATATAGAATTCTATAATATTACACAAATTAAGCTTAGTCTCTTCTTACGTTTGACTTTTTTAGTATCTGTATGGCAAAACTGCCAAACAATGGAAGTCGAACAAGTTTCACTTGGCTTTTCGAAATCTATATAAAATGTCAAAAGTTCAAAACCAAACTAGTTCATAATTTTTTATACCCATGAATATACAAAAAAATTGGGGGAATAGTATTTTTTCTTGTTATAATTGTTTTTTCAGGGTATATTAATTTTTAAAAATTATATTTGATGGATATTTTATTTTTATTTTTATCCAAAGAAACAGTGTATGGTTCTGCTTGGAGTTGGATCGGTTATGTTTGGTTTAAGTCGGATCATTCGAGCTTGGGTCGAAGTAAGGTCTAGACAGATATGATTCGATTTTTGTGTTTTCTTTCTAAATATCTTAAGTAACTACACTGTTATATGATTTGGACGTATAAACAAACTTAATAAATGTAACTTGAAAATTAAGATAAGTAAAAAATGCCATGACATAAGTTATATTTTTTGTCTGAGATGGTGTAGTTCGTTGGGTACAACGGAGGATCCTATAGGATGAGGACGATTAGAACCTTTGACATTGTTTGTCGCACCGAAAAAAAGGCACATTGAAAAATATTAAAAAACTAAATTATATATTTTGACATAAATTATATATTTTGTAAATATAATATCAAACATTTCTACTATATAATGAGGCTTCAAACGGCTCAAAGGTGAGTTGTTTAAGTCGTATGTATATCATGGTCTATTTTATTTAAAAAAATAAATTATATAAAAAATTGTTAAAAAATGTTTAAATTTGTTATATATTTAATATGGAGAATTAAATTCAACCAAACAAGAAGAATACCTCTCACCTTAACCACATGAATTAAAAAATATATTTAATTATAACTGGATAATATTTTATTATACTTTATATGCAAAGTACATACATTTACTAGTGCAAGTATAAGTTTTTCGCACGTTTTATTTCAGGGATTTTTTTAATAATTATTTGTAGAAAAATAGACTTCCTAACTATATACAGCATTGGGTACCTGACGCAAAAAACTCAAACGAAACCCAAATGGATAAGTGAACCACAAACCCGGGAAAAAAAACCCGGGCTGGACCAGGTAGAGGAGGAGTCGGACCGCAAACCCTAAATTACTCTGTAGCCCTTCGTCTCTCTCGCTCGAACAAAAAATTAGGGTTTTGGTGGAGCAGGAGAGAGAGAGAGAGAGAGAGAGAGGAGAGGAGAGAGAGGAGAGGATGGCGAGCAATGGCAGAGCGGATCTGGAGAACATTCCGTCGGTCGATCTGATGACGGAGCTCCTCCGCCGGATGAAATGCCAGTCCAAGCCCGACAAGCGATTGATTCTCGTTGGTATAGCACTCTCCTTCTTTCTGGATCTGTAAATGTCATTGTTATGCTACATTTTTGGTGGTAAAGTTGCGATCTTTCGGTCTTAGAGTCGTGGAATATGGAATATGTTAATTATTTACTATTTGTTTTTGATTTATTTGTGGTTGCATTTGTAGTTTCTTACTAGTTGATCACTTGTTTGCTGTTGGTTCTTACCAAAATCACAACTTTTGTTCGCATATGAATTTATTTGTTATTTTAGATCTTATATAATTTGCAAGATGTCCACTTTGGAATTTAATCATCAACAATGGAGAATGGGCCTGTTCCCCTATGCGCGTTCACTTCCTCAAGATTTTGTCAGTTGTCATTTTAAAGTTAGGTGTCCGTGATGTTCAAACTTGGTTGTCAGTTGATCTGCATTTCTAACTCGTGGTATGCCAGTGTGACAGAATGCCCTGCTGTGTGAAAAAGTAAGACAGAGTGCCACACCGCCGTGTGGGTGCTTGCTTTCTCTAAATAGTAAGGCCATGTCTGGGAACAAAGTTTGAGTTGGTGGTCTGCCTCCGACCTCCATATATAGCTTCGGTGCGGGTGGGTTTCCGGAGTTGGATGAATTTCCATTTCTCGTTGCAGTATGATTAGGTTTTGTGAAACTCTATTACAAATTCCAATTTATTATCTCCTTTTGCGGGCGATGATGAGCCTGGCCTGTGCGATGCGGGGCATCCACAACGTCGGAGGACTGACGAAAAATGGCCACGATCTGAGCTGGCGTGGGACAGAATGGGGCGTCCCGTGCATGAAAACTCATCGGCTAGGGCGCCGCGCGGGCGGTCGAGGATCGGCACCATTCTACCACGGGTATAAACGACGGCTGTCCACGCGGCCCGTCGTGCGGCGCCTAATAGGCGTCGGGAAGAGTCGTAAGGGCGTCGTGCGCATAGAACGGGTGGCTGGGCGGAACCAGCTGTCGTAGGCGTCGTGAAGACGTCGGGGGCGTCTTCGGCGTCGTGGGCTAAGCGAGACGTTGAGTTGATGGCGTCGAAAGACGTCGGCCGTCCCGTGAGGCTCTGGAGCGCGCGGAGTGCACGAGGCGTACGTGCCGGACGATGATGAAAAAGCCAGTGCGGACATGATCCAACGAAGAGTCCGAAGAGACATGACGACCGGCTAAAAATCGTGTGCGGGGAGACACGATTTAACTGAGCTCGCACGTGCTGGGGAAAAAAAACTCGTTTTTGCAGAACACCAATACTACCTCCAAACTCTAATATGTCTAGGTTAGATTTAACTCCAATTTTATCAATGGACTTTGATTTTTTCTAAGCCCACTAATACTGCATACCCTAAATAAACCGAACTCCATCTTAGCAAACCTTGTTCCCAACCTGGGCCTATTTCAAAGAATAAGAGAAGACATGAAAGAAAAAAATTGAAGGAAAATTAGAGGAAGATGAGCAATCAAACTGATGCTACAATTGGCTTGATGGTATGATGTGAGGAGAGGGTGAAGAGAGAGAACACAAGAAAAGTGGAACAAGGCTTTCATACTGTTAGATGGGATTTGCATAACATTAGGTGCTTCCAACCTTTTTTTTAACTTTGTTTTAGCCAAGATTGTAAAAGTCGATAGGCTAGTCGGGCGAGGACTGGGCGCCTAGCGCCTAGTCCGCGTAGGCGGCCGCCTAATTCTAGGCGGTTTATAAAAAAACAAAAAACAAAACTCTGCTGAAATTGTGGCAATTCTCCATAAAATCCCAAAACATGCATAGACGGGAGATGGGGGCACTAGACGGATGCCTAGGTGGCCATCGGGCACCTAGGTGCCGCCTAGACCAATTTTTAGAATAGTGCCGCCTAGGCATCCGTCTAGACCAATTTTTAGAATAGTGATTTTAGTTGTGACACCTTTAAACCAAATGAAATGTTGGTAAGATCCTTACACATGAAAATAGTTGAGTTGATTAAGGGATAATTTGGTTCCCATTTATAGTGGCAAATGCTCAATTCAAATAGTAAACACCAAATGGTGCTCTCACGAGTGTTTGACATTTGTCGTTTTGGGCCAATTTTGTATGGTGAAAACGGCAAACGTAGGGAACACAATGAAGTTCTATTTGCTATTTTGGCCAAAATGTCAGAAACGACAAACACCCTATTTCAGATGGAAACCAAACTTTAGCCCTAAGGGACATTGGCCCAAACTCACCAAAGGTGCAAGTTTACAATGATTAGGGATCCTCGGGAGTCCCAAGGGACAAATTGCTCCATGCTTCAAAATATATTCTTTTTTGTTGTTTGAGGAAAAGAATTCTGCAGACCCTGAAGATTTGGAATGAAGGACTTGTTGTTGTGGAGATATTCGAGATTTTCTTACTCAGTTCAGGACTGTAACATGTTCATGATAAATGTCTCGAGCTACCACTCACGTAGATAATTATATTCTAATATTTTAGCTTCCACATTTCAGACAATAGAAAAAACAATGATAACAAAGGGGTTTTCCCAGAATTTTGGACTCAGGTTACACAAATTCTCTGTTAAGAACTATCTCCTTTCCAACTTCCATAACCAGAAGCAAAACCTCTTCATGAATTGTCATAAGTTACCTGGTTTGGCAGGTCCACCGGGATCTGGGAAGGGAACTCAGTCACCTATTATTAAGGATGAATACTGTTTGTGTCATTTGGCTACCAGTGATATGTTGAGGGCTGCTGTGGCTGCTAAAACTCCTCTAGGAATTAAAACCAAAGAGGCCATGGACAAGGTAACTTTTCCCATAAATTGGTTTGACAAGGAAGAGTTAGCTATAAATTTCTCTTGCTAAACTGTAGGATAATTTGCTGTTGTCTATTATTTCCTAGGGAGACCTTGTATCTGATGACTTGGTTGTTGGGATCATTGATGAAGCTATGAAAAAACCATCGTGTCAAAAGGGTTTCATTCTTGATGGATTCCCTAGGACAGTTGTTCAAGCAGAAAAGGTCATCATTATCTTTCATACATAATGCAAAACCTTTGTGTTGTGCTTAGCCTGGATATAGATTCTATTGTGATTTGCTGGTTTCTTTTTTCATATATTAATACTTGTCCATCATTTCCTTGATGCAGCTTGACGAAATGTTGAAAAAGCAAGGTGCTAAAATCGACAAGGTACTCAATTTTGAATTGATGATGCCATATTGGAAACAAGGTACTCAATTTTGAATTGATGATGCCATATTGGAAGAGAGAATTACTGGTCGCTGGATTCATCCATCTAGTGGGAGGACTTATCATTCGAAGTTTGCACCTCCGAAGACTCCTGGAATTGATGATGTAAATGGAGGAAAACCAACTATATGTTTTTTCAAGTCAGTTGTGCTCTATGTTGTATGGACACGGATAGGACACAACACTATCAGGACACATTGGCACGGGTATACGACACCTATTTTTGTGTCCTAGTGTAGTTTAGAGCGCCTTGGCTACGTGTCCAACATGACATAACTCACATTTATGGGGTGTTCGTGCTTCCAGTATTGTGTCTTTTATAATAAGTGCCTGACATATTATCCTTTATGCTAGAATAAAAAAGGGAAAAAAGAGAGCGTATTCATATAGGTCACAAACATTTTTGTAAGGAGATCATCTATTTGAGATATTATGGGTATTGGGATCCTTGAACACACTGAAATGGATGGATCGATTTAGGACTAGGGGTGAGCGTTCAGTTTCTTCGGTTTTAACTGAACTGAAATAGTGAAAACTGAATAAATCGAAATTCTAAAAATCCAAAACCGAACCGAAATTGGCCATAACCGAAACCGAACCGATAATCGATTCGGTTGGGCTATCTTTATTATTTAATGGGACGAGCACAAAGTTGGAATTGTGGTTAAATTACAGTAGAAACTCTATAAAATAATACACTTGGGACCACCAAAATTTATTAATTAAAAGAGTTATTAATTAATCGATAAATTAATAATTATTAATTTATATATTAATTAATATTTTATTAATTAAAAGAGTTGGGTTATCGCAATGCAATGGATGTCGAAGATGTTCTGACTCACCCAGAAGAAAATGTAGTTGCACAGTTGTTGACTGATGAAGAAATTATTGAAAGCGTTATTGAAATTAATAAAGATGATATCGATGAAGAAGATGATGAAAGTTCTACAATGGAGCCCCCTTCGCGAAACGAAGCTATTAAAGCGGCAATCACATTGAACAATTTCTTGTTGAGCTATGAGAAAACAACACCAGAAGTTCTTACCATGCTAAGGAAAATTAGAGACGAGATTCAAGAGGAAATTGATTTCAACAAAAAACAAAAGACAATTGAGTCATTTTTCAAGAAACCTTCATAAATCATTCATGTAATATGCTATATAAGGAATTATTAATTTATATTTTATATGGGGTCTGAAGAAATTATCAAAAATGTATCTTATAATTTTCGCGAATTATTAATTTAGCACCCTATCCCCGAGTCGGGACCGGCCAAAATATTATCTTAGAGAGTTTATTAAATAATCGAGTATTAATTTATAGAGTTTCTACTGTATATTAAAATTTTGTAATTTTTATACATGTTTGTTGTATTTCAAAGTTGGGCCCAATGTTAGACTAGTTGTTAAATTATCAAAGTTTAAAACACATACATAAAATTGTTGTTGTCAAAATATATACAAATATATACAAATTTTTAATATAAAATATGAATAAAATTGAGGGTATTTAATAATTTTATAAGTCTTATTCGGTTTTGGACCAAACCAAAACCCAAAACCGAAAAAGGAATTTTAGTATTTTCAAAACCGAAACCGAACTGATTTTTTTCCAAACCGAACCGAATCTCCTATCCGGTACGGTTCTCGGTCCAAAACCAAATAATGCTCACCCCTATTTAGGACTATTTTGTAATCCATATCATCAAGATTTTCTAGAAGAAATAGTGTAGCCTGGGAGTTTTGTTGACCTATTTTATAATAATTATTGCTAAGTTATTTCGTTATTTGTTTTGGGACTTCAAAATTTCAAACATAACACACTTTAGAGAGAGGCGTGGCATGTTACTTTACTAACATTACTTCTCCTCATAAGTCATAATTTCTGCAAATCTACATGTTAACTTATCGGTTCTTTTTTTATATTGAATTATGCATAATAACCATTTATTAACTCATGAAAGTGTTCTCTTATTGTTGCTTATTGTTATACACTGTAACATAGGGATCACATCCATTTTTTCATGAACAACTAAAATATAATAATTACTCAACGTTCTTGGCAGTCAGGTGAGTTCGTATTATGTTACACATCTCAAACTTGAATGCTTGAATCTGTTGCACTTACGGATATTTTGTGTATACATCCAAGATGAAGATAATTTTTCTGTGGCATGTGGATAACATTGTGTTATGTATTTTCAGAATTATTGAACCTGTTGCACAGTTGCACTTATGGGTCTCTTATAACATCCAAGATGAATTGAATTTTTCTAGTGGCATGTAGATAATGTGTTATGTATTTTCAGCGTGCTCGATATATAAGGTTGATATATCTATGAAATTAAGTGAAGTCAAAATAATGCTCTGCTGCCTCTATCCTTATATTACCTTGATTTACTCTTTAAAGGTCACTGGAGATCCCTTGATTCAAAGAAAAGATGACACAGCTGCAGTGCTCAAGTCAAGGCTCGAGGCTTTCCACAAACAAACTGAACCTGTATGCTGCTGCTTTTTCATTTCTTTTACAGTTCATTTAGTTTTTACTTAGTTTATGCCACTGCATGTTTACATTCTTAGGCGTTATTTGAATTTAGGTACATATAATTTTTTGAAGACATACTGCTTGTAACTGTGATAATTTTTCTTCAAAAATGTTGTAATTGCTTGAACAATCCTAAATTTCTACTACAAATGATTAGAGTTGTATAACATGTCAGAATAAGGTCGTCTTTCTCTCAACCCCTTACTCTAATCTAAATTATATTTGGATCCAGACCTTATAAATGGGAGCTGGATATGAACAGAATGTATATTCACTAGGTAATTGTAGTTGGGTTTGGGCATGTGCTGTTGTCATGCTCATTAGTATCACCAGTACAATATGTGATGAAAGGTATTTGTATAATTTAGACTTAAAGAGGGATACTGGGTGGTCGAGATTTTTAACGGCTGGGAGCAGATATACTAGTTAATAGTTATGATACTGGAATAATGCAAATGACAATGGTAAATAGATTAAAGTAACCTGTATCAATGCCCCCTCCTCCCCCAAGGTCCGAACGCACGCGCTCGCGCACACACACAGACACAGTCATGCACGTAAGCACATAAGGTACACACATGCACTCTTTCACAACAAAGAAAAACAAAGAGAAGAAAAAGGAAGAAGAAAATATGTAGTTGAGTTGTGTGCCCGACTGTTGGGTTTAAATATTCAAATCCTAACTTGAGCAGTTAATGGTATGGCTCAAATATTCCTACTTACAAACCCTCCATACCTCATTATCCTTCTCTCGGACGAAACCATGATTCAACGATGAGGGTGGCCAAACTTAAAACACGATTTTTACGCAAAAGTTTAGGGGGAAGGGGCAAAACACATGCTTTAGGTCCACCCTGCATACACACACAACTAAAAGAGAGGCAAATCCAACATCTCTCCCACCACCAAAAGAAGGAAAAGAGGCAGTTTAGTTTTAGAAATGGAGCCAGCCAGTGTGTTAATATCCTGTTTGGTATAGGAGAGTTTCTGGGATGTAAGTGAAACGAAATCAAGTGCACAATCGGTCACTTTTTCCACATGCTCTCAAAAACACACTCTGAAACACTGCTAGCTAGTAATTTCGCTTTCCAAACCTTTTTCCTTGCATCAGCAACAAAATTTGGTAGCTGCTCACCTGGCTACACTCCTACAAGCATGAAGCAGACTCTCAACTTCGATAAAATTCTCTCTCTATATTAGATCAATTCACAGATTCCAGTAGTTGCATTTTTTAAAATGGAGGATTCATATTGTTGAGATTTTCCAGTCCCACTCTTTTCATTAACAAAGAGTGAATTATATACACTATCATACTTATGTCTGCTCATTTAATGTATGCAGTAATGCTATCTAGTGTACTTTTACAGTTCTAGTGAGAAAGCAAGACCATCTATCCCTCATTTGGATATTGGTTCTGCTGCAAACTTGTTACAATACATTCCCATACCTCTTGAAGACCTGTGGTGTTAGAATTGGTGCCCAAGTGATTATTCCTTTACATCTTAATGATCATATACTGACTTTAAATGTCACTCATTTAGGGATAAGTTCTGATTTTCCTTACCAAAGGATCAATCAATCGCTACGATGGAGAGATTGAAAAATACATTTTTCATAGAATTAAATGAGGGTGGTTGTTCAAGGGGAGTGCTTCTTGGCCATTGTAGGATACCCTTGAATTTAAGAGGGAAATTCCACAAGATTGTTTTGAATTGCAGAACAAGCCATTCTTAATGAATTGAAATGTTGGGCACTTAAGCAACATGTTGAAGAAATGAGTGGCCACATGTGTTGCACAAACATGGATATGACACTAACGGTAAGGGGAAAGCTATATGACTCTATTTTCATGTCCTACTCTATTTTGTAGTATTCATGGTGGTTTCGGTATGCGACAAACAAGACATCGCCTAAATTTGTGAAATTTCCGTGCTTAATAGGTGGCATGCCACTCCCAAAATTTTGTCCCACTGTACTACTTTGCGTAACCTTCTGCGATGAGGGTTATTATAGAATCCTCTGGAACACCTTCGAGTCGAGGGTCTCTTGATATTTCTATGAGATTCTTTCTATTTCTAGAAGTTCGAGATATTTCTAGCCTTTGTAAATATTTACCATATTAACAATGTAAAGTAACTTGGTTTTAGAGTATTTCATCTATTGAATGTAGGACAAATTGTAATCCTAGCTACTATTGTAAGACCCTTGAGGCTATAAAAGGGGGAGGGGTCTCATTTCCTGATCACCACCCAAACTTTTTTTTACTACACTGAGTCTTTCATTCAAACTTCCAGTCTCTTTGTTCTATTCTTTTCCTTTTACTATTGTAGCTAAGTCGGTGGGGGGCAGGGGAGAGGAAGGCTTGCATGAGTCTTCAAGAACGAAATACGTACTCCGCAGGGTCGAGGTGTAAGAAAAACATTTAATGCCGAGTAGTGTTAGAGCGAAGATCGATCGTCGTCACGTCGGCATCCAAGCTTGTGAAACATTGCTTAAGGAGAAGACGACTAGGAGAAGCGACAAGAGCAAGGAGCTAACAGTGGAGCGTGCACTTGACAATTTGGAGGCCGTGTGGGGTGGTTAGGAAAGGGGGCGTTACGGACGTGGAGATGCAAATGGAGGGCATGAAGCAATCATACTACCTTGGAAGAGCTTATCACGGGTTGAAAAGTGATCTTTTTACCGCTATGACGTTGTTTTGAGAGCAAATCCAAGAGATGTGGCCATGTTCAAGGAGGAACTCGGGACCCACGGCGGGAGATTACAAATTTGCATAAGAAGGTCCAACGTTACGAATAATTGAAGACCATAATAGGACTTAATGAGCTCTAGACGAAAGTGACGAACTCGAGAAGACGGTCGCCAACTGTGGACCTTTGGGGGGGGGCATAGAAGGTGAACTTTTTTGAGCCAAAATTCTTTAGCAAAGTGCGAGATACTATGGAAATATGAACTTTCTCTGGAGAGTGGAGCAAAGAGAATGGGAGGTTGGAAAGGTTCACTATAATAATAGCGGTTATAACTTTTGGTCATGAGGAGAAAATGAGACATCTACCCCTTTTATAGCCTCAAGCCTATTTGGCAAAGGTGAAAAGTCCATCTAGGTGCTAAGGTTCTCTGGAGCATAGGCACAAAGCTAGGCGTACTCCATGGGAGAAAAAGCACATACAAAGTATAAAATATGTATATTATGTCATAATAGTTATATTACTTTGTTTCTTTGCATGTCTTCAAAATATGTTGGTATTAATATTTTGGGCATTTAGTATATAGTTGCTAACTCAAGTTTTGCCGTTGGGATCAATCAAAACGAGTATTTCCATCCTAGGTATGCTTGAACCGAGGACTGTCATTGGGAGGCAGTCGAAGAGGACGAGGAAGAGGTGGGTGTAGGTGGCAGGATGGATCCGACTGTGGAAGGGTGTCAGGGGTCGAGTGTGAGGGATTTGAGACAATCAACGACACGAGAATTGGCGGCAGGTAGCGATAGGAATGTGCTTGTAGGGAATTATTTTTGGAAATTAGGTTAGATTTTGTTATAGTAAATCGAATTCTATCAAACCCACATCCTGACTAAACCCAAATCCTGACTAAGTTAATGGGTTAACATGTCCTAATGGATCTTGGGTCTCAAGGCTTTGACTTTTATATAAAGAAACAAGACTGCTAGGCATGTGCCCAATGCTTCACCGCTTCGATCTAGACGTGCACATAGGCACCGCGTTTGTTGTGGAAGCATGCTTAGCATGAAGCGAACATCGCTGTACTTTTGTGCCTAGGTGCACTTTTGACGACATTGACCTCAAGTGCCTTACAAGAGTGGCTAGTAATGTGCCACTTCTCCTACGTCCAATGGACGATACACTCCAAAACCATAATATTTACATGATTACTATGGTGCCATATTACAAGGCTAGAAACATCTAAAACTTTTAGAAACAGTAGAATCTCCTAGGAATATAGAAACAGTAGAATCTCCTAGGAATATAATAGAGATCCTTCCAACTCCAGGGTGTTCGGAAGATTTATAAAATAACCTTCTCCCAACACCTTATGCAAAGGGGTATGGCGGGCAAAAAAAATTGGGAGTGATATTCTCTCCCTCCTATTGCGTCGACGTCCTCGTCATACGTTTGTTGAGAAATTTACGATATTGTCCTCTAAGTGATGCATCATTGCGGCACACTTATAGCTTGACTCCCCTTTTGGCATTCCCTACACTTTCTCAGGTACTCATATGGTGAGACCCTCATCAAAATTGGTTCTTGTGTCCAACACGGCTTCCACTTCTTTGATGAATGACATAGTCATGGTAATCGTGGGTGTAATGACCCGCTCCGCCCTAGCGGAACGCTGATTCAAACGGCAAGTGCAACGACTCAACGAGCCGTCGATCCGAAGAGTTGGCATCGACCTGATGAAGAATCGATACAAGGCTTACATTGGCCGTCAAGAGGAATCCAGACTTAGACTTTCAAATGCGCGTCGGAGTATCGCTCGTGCCGATGCGAACATCGCTAAGGTGGGTGGCTCCGATGAACCCGTCTTGCTTAGCCTAGACACATAACAATACGGACACTATTGCTAGAATCGCTAGGCGATAACACCGCGCATGCTAATAAATGACTCAACGCACCTAGCTAAGGGAATAATCCCATCTTGTATGCTTGTTTAGAACATGGAAAAGAACTCGAAAAAATATAGGAACTCTTGTACCGCGCTCCACGCTCGTGCTAAGGCACAAGCTTACATTCAAATTCCCTATGCGTTCAACAATGAAACAATGATCGGTTTACAACAATGAAACGGAAGACTATCGACATAGTCGCTCCGAGTAGAGTATAGCAACATGGAAAGGCTACGGGACCGATGGGTTGCCAAGGCGACTCCCGCACAGGAAGTTGCAAAATGTATAAATAAATGAATGAATAAGTGAATGAATGAATCAACGAATGAATGAATATGAGAATGAAAATACGTGAATGAATCAATGAACAAACGAACAAGTGAAAGAAAGAAAGAAAAAAAGAATGAATGAAAGATAAGAAAGAAAAGAAAGAATGAATGAAAGATAAGAAAGAAAAGAATTGTTAGCGACAGGTGTGACGGGCACGTGCAACGGGACTCGCTACCCGCGCTGCACGGACGCCAACCTGGTCGATAATGCATTATGGCTCAAAGACAGCCTATGGCTCAAAGACAGCCGTTAAGTTAAAGTGATAAGACAAATACGAAATGGTCGTGGACGGACTCGTGCACGAGTGAAAAGGGATTCCAAGGGCAACGAACGACGATTTCGTGGGCGGCCTAGGCGGAATCATGGCCTACGGGCGGATAGGTGTGCGGGCTTGGACACATAACCAAACGTAGGGCCGGTACTTCAATAGTCTATCAAGGTGTACCAGCCATCACGCTTGATAGATGAGAATGCCAAAGGGGAAAATGTCCAAAATGGCTGACATGCTAGCGACCGGTGCATATAGATTTAAGTGGACTTTGCTGGTGGCAATCCACGTGCAAGTCCTTGCATTGAAATCAAAGTAGTCTAAGTTAACTGAATGAAGCGCCCTCTGAACAGACATTGAATGTAACATATAAATGATTAAAAGTACTTCGTGTAAATGAGATAGAAAACGCACCTACGATACGCTAGGACCTGAGGCAGGGACACGTCATTGACATTGAATGTTTACGAGAATCACGTTACGTTATTACATATGAATTGTTGACTAACTTGGTTTACTTTGAACAGGGAAGGCTGGACGGTAAGTATGGGTAAGTCGTGCATGTATTTCCATGCGATACTTGAATTCGGCAACACGAGATAGGTTATGAAATATGCCATGAAACTTACCCTAAGGCAAGATTAGAAAGACAATGAACGATAGATGGTGCACAAAAGTAAATAGAACATGTTTGGTAATGATAGCATTGTGGGAGAACTAGTCTCCCCACCAGTGCATAACAATGTACTGATAACCCCACAGTCTGCTTGCAGGAAGCAGGAGACATGGTCGGGTGCGGAGCTTTCCTCGAACGTGCTAAGGCGCGAAGCTACCTCTGGAGCCTTGGAGCGTTGCAAGGAGCTGGAGCACCATATACAGGACATAATGTATCGGAACATCGCCATGAATCATTCCATCTTGTAAGCCACTTGGCATACCTTTTATGTTTCAGAGAGAGAGAGCTTGAGAGACTTGTAAACTCGGCCTAGCGCCGCTTGTAAACTTCTTGAATATCAATAAAGAGTTTGAATTCGCTTCAATTTGTGTTCATTTACTTTCCGCTGCAAATGGGACACTCTGTGCGACTCTGTGGCCTAGCTCAAATCGGCCGTTTCTGGAGACTAGCCTTGTACGGGCACAATCTAGGCCCGTGCGGCATCACGCCTTAGCGAGGACGATCGCTCCTACGGGAGCGGGGCGTGACAGTGGGTCGCTTTGAAACTCCTCAGTGAGGGTCCTCCAAGTCTGCATAATATGGTTTGAGGCAGCTCGCATGGAAAACAGGATAAACCTTCAGCTTAGTGGGAAGTTCGAGCTTGTAGGCACCTTCTAAAGGATCGGGTTGGGACCTTATACTTGCGAATCAGTCCCTTGCGCACCTTGTGAAACACCTTGAAGTGTGGCGGTTGAAGCTTGATCAACACCACGTCTCCTTGTATTCAACAAGCCATCATGTTGGCCCATTTCTTCATTTTTCCATGGCTTTCTCCAATAATGCCCTAGTGATGTCTGCCTTCTCCTTGAAATCTGTGGCATACTGGTGAACTGCTGAGCTTTTGCACGGTATCCCTGTACTCAACATGTGCAGGGCGAGTTGTTGTCACCCATCATCATCTTAAACGTGCTATGTGAGACGACTCCCTCTTTTGGAGATTGTACCACAACTGGGAGATCATTCCTTGAAGTGAATTAGTAACCCTACTTCAGTAACTTCAACTGATATTTGTAGGGTAACTAAATGTACTATGTATATTAAAATTCACGAACGAATTAAACATATTTCCCTTGTCCAAAAAAGCTTTGTATTTAATTGCTGCATGATCATCCTTTCTATGTGTACACATGGAATAAATAAACTTCCATTCAATCATAACAGACTAATACAAATGATATTTTCAAGCAATATGCATATATTTGCAAGAAGTTTGAATGAAGAAGTATACAGTATTAGGGGTCCGATTAGGTAATATCTGGTAGATAATTCCTGTTGCTGCACTTAGTACATGCATCATACATGCATGACTTTTAGTTTATGCCCCATCTTATGTAGTTTTGTTCAACTGCAAATAGACAAGGCACTGGAATTGGACAATATATCAAAATTATGCATACAATTTTGCACAAGTAAAAAAGAAAAACTTCTTCTGTTGTTGTGAATGTTGGGCATCACTAGGTTCCTGTTGTCTATAATTATTACCAAAGTTTTTATGATGCTTGACCAGTGCCATATTTCTCTTCCTCCTACTCTTCAGATAATGTTCATAATCACGAAGTCGTTTTGCTTGACCTGTCACTTAGTCGTCTTTCACCTCGTTAACAGCTGTAACTTGCACAACTAAGTGTGCAGTGTTTTTCCCTTTTTTTGAGATAAACGGTGGGAATAAATTCCCGTTTGCCATTAAAGAGTGTGTAGTGTTAAATAAAAGTTTATAAAGATAATTCATGGACCTCAGTACAGCCACAAGAGGTTATGTACTAAGGAGAAAGCCTAAATAGAAGCAAACAATAAAACAACCACAAGTTTGAAAGAAGTATTGAACTTATAGAGCTTCCTTTAGGCTTGTGTGAGCGAGTACGTTTAGCAGTGTGCAGTTCTGGGTTGTAGTCTTAGATAAGCGAAGTTATGTGCGCAAAGTCTTAAGTTACTTCTATAATTTTAATTTCCAATCTAGTGCTTTAGTTCTCTGAGAATCTGTATTTTGATTGTAATGTAGTCAAATTCCATTTCCCTGATTGATAGAACTGATCACTTGCCTGTTCTTCATTTGCTTTCCTGCTATGCCTTAATAAAAGCTTTGACATATTATTGCACATTTCAAAGGGATTGATTTTGTACGTCAATCATATTGCAGGTCATCGACTACTACTAGAAGGAGGCATTGTGGCACAACTTCCTGCAGAGAAGCCCCCGAAGGAGGTTACTGCGGAGGTTCAAAAGGCTCTCGCGAGTTGAAGCTCTCTCCATTAACTATTTCTCCAAGTTAAATGTGAAATTCAAGAAAACCCAGTCACTGACTAGCCTTATTTATCTGACTTTTATGTTTTGTGAGCTCAAGAGTTGAGTGACATTTAAGTTACAATAAGCAACCTTACATGAACTGAAGATTTTGTTGTAAAATCAGGAAAAACAGACGGCATTACCTGCTTCTTTGCACCATATTTTACTGACGAATACCTTATATGATGTCTGATCCTGAAGAAAATAGTGTATTGCAAAATTTCCCTCGAAAGTAGTTGAGATATGAATTAAAGAGCGTTGTGATTCCAGCACCAATGATGGTTATAGAGGAATGACCTCTCTTACTCCAAGAAGGGAATTGTGGCACAGCTTCATTCTGTGCACAGCGCTTGATGATTTTCCAGGTATGCACAGTGCACTCATCATACATAGTTTCTAATACAATTTCTTTTTCCACATTACAGTTACAGGTTTGGCTGTTGATGGCTGTTTCACCTCAAAGCCATTTATCAGGCTGTTGAACTTGCACTATTGATGGTAACTACAAAAACTTCCAGTCACAGCCCACAGGTACTAGAATTGTCATATTTCTTAATTGCTGGTTGGCCAAAATTTTAACTACCTTGATCCTTTTCGTCTCCATATTTCTCATCTGAGATCGCACTATACAACAAGAGTAGTAACAGGAGTAGATATGTTACGATTAACTATGAAAGAAATCTATGTCATCATTTGTATCGTCATACTAAATTCAACTATGCTGTCACAATTTGCAGTACATTCAGACTAATATCGCTGCCAAATTGTTCCAAATAAGCTAACCTCCCAAAGTCACAAATGGAGACACCTACTACAATTTAACAAAGTATCTCACACTATCTAGATGCTCATTTGGATGGCGTGGAGACAGGTTGAAACATCATATTGTCTTTTGAGAACATGGTTTGTTAGTGGTAGTGTTACATAAATAACCCAAAATCCTGATCTTGTTGAGATTGTTTCAATTTTGCCTTCTTCTTTTTTGTAATAAGATATGGATATGTTCATAATCAGTGATTGAGTTGATCCGGGAGGCGGAACCAAGTTATGTGCTGGGGTAGGCTCCAGCCCACCTCATTTTTTTCATGTTTTTTCCATATAAGTCGGTCCTTATCTAGCCCACCCTAGCACATCTGAGCCCACTTTGAAGCCCACCCCATTTATGTTTCCATATGTTTTTTTTTTCTTTTTCTTTTTTGTTTCATATAAGTTAGTCCATACCTAGCCCACCCTGGCACATCTCAACCCACCTCAGTTCGAATTTCTGCTTCCACCCTTAAGATTTGGCATATACTGATTTTGTAGCAAGCAAAGTCCGGGATAAGAAACTGAATCTAATTAGGCTGGGTTTGGTGTTTGGCACGGCTCCCTTTTTTTTTTTTTTTTTGAAAAGCACCTTTCGGGCATGCTTTCAAAAATGGCTCCTGCTTTTTGATAAGCAGTACCAAAACCTCGATTATGAGAAAGTATACAGAAGTACAACAGTAATTCAGTCGTCAGGATACTTGTGTTATATTCTCCAGCCATTCTCAGTTCAGGTCCGTGCTTACCTGCCCGCAATAGTGACCCTTTCACCGTCATTTCTAAAAATAATTGGCTGATCCAGAAATTAACGGACTACGAATGATTGGGGGATCAACATATAAAAGTTAAAACCCTTAAGGATTTCCTATTTGTTTATAACACCTTCGACAAGGGGTGTCAACAGCCAAACTATTCGCGAGCAGGCTCGTTTAGTATTTGTGAATGAAACTTTTTGGGCTCGAGAGCACGAGCTTGACCCTGACGATATCAATTTGATATCTTACATAACACTTTTTTCAATTTGATATGAAGTTCGTTTAAACTTGTTTAAACACTTTCATTGTGATAATATTTATATATTTAGTTTGGAACAAAATTTATGAGTTTATAAACAAATTCAATTCAAGCTTGAGCTTGTCTATAACTAAAGTTGAGAATGATATATATATATATATATATAATATATATATATATATATATATATTTATGGGTGGGGATCATATGCAAATACAATTTGATATCTAAAAAACGCAATCTCAGCTGCACATCAATTGAAATGAATGGTTCAGATTTAAATGCATACCAGATTTAAATGCATGCTAATTAATAGTAGGTTTATAATTAGTGGGATATTCAATTTGACATGCATGCTAATTATACAAATTACTCTATCAAATCTGAACCATTCATTTCAAATGATGTGCGGCTGAGATTGCGTGTTTTTTATATGTCAAATTGTATGTGTCACATGATCCCCACCCTATATATATATATATATATATATTATATATATATATATATATATATATTGCTTGTTTGCAAATAAATTAATTATTTGGTAGAGCTGAGTCTTCGCGCTAAAACTTTAATCTTTATTTGCAACTAGGTGGGCTTTCCAGTCACCACCTGGCCCACGTTAATGACGCCATAGTGACCAGCGGTGACTAGACCTTCGGTAACCTCATCCGTCTTCTTCTTGTTGTATATAAATTGGACAATGCTACGTGGTGCCTTCCATTGGGGGAGCGGAAGAGGGGGGACCAGGTGGACCCACGTTAGCAGGGAAAGAGAGGGGTTGTAAGATGGTTATAGGCATTTGGTTAAACTTAGCATTTTTCATATAAATTAGGCTTCCAGATACTTAGGGTGTCCTCGAGCTTCCTCCTTTCCATTTTCTAGGAATTTTTTTGCTATTCTTTTTTTTTTCTTTCTTCCTTCTACTCAATTCTCAATGTCCTCCTGACGTCGAGTATCGGTGCTTCGTCGGCAGCCTCGCCTGGGCCACCGACGACCAGTCCCTCGAGAAGGCCTTCAGCCCCTTCGGCGAGATCCTTGAATCCAAGGTCAAATCTCATTCTGAAATCCTAGATCTAGAGATTTGAATTATTACTATTTTAACTATTTTTTTTAATGATGAATAAATTATTAATGATCGGGAATCTGGGAGGTCGAGGGGGTTCGGATTTGTCACCTTCTCGATCGACTACATTGCTCGAACGAGCAGTCGGTGAGGGGTCAATGAGGGACATGATCGAGGGGATGAACTGACAGAACCTCGACGGGAGAGGCATCACCGTCAACAAGGCCCAGTCCCGTGATCCAGCGGTGGCGAAGGGTTCCGCGGTGGCGGCGGCTACGGAGGACAGCGCAGGGAGGGAGGTTATGGCGGCGGCGGAGCCACAGAGGTGGTGGTTATAGTAGTGGTGAAGGATATAGAGTGGTGGTGGTGGTCGTGATCGGGGTCACGGTGGTGGCGCTTCGGACGGTAACTAGACAAACTGAGGGGAATTATGGTTTGTATGTGAGTTATTCGATCGTTAGGGTTTACTTACTGCCTAATTTCGTTTTTGATGTTGTTGCGTTAATGAAGGGTGTTAGGAAAATGGGGAGAGGGTGTTCTCGTACTGGTGACGAGAAGCAAACACATGCTCTCTTGTTAATATAAGTATATACTCCTTGTAAGATATTTATGGTAATTTAAACAAGCAAAAGGAGAGTGTAAAGAATAATTTTTTTAATTCATTCTTGAGATTAATCAAAGATACAAAAAAAACTCTTCATTCTTAATATTAATTACAATATCAACGACTTTTTTTTTTGGTTTATTTATGTATTTTCTTTTGTTGTGTCAAATTCCGCCATAATTACTGCAATAAATATCTCTTATTGATAAATCTTTCATTATAATGCTGTTCTTTTTTGATCTCCCAATTTTGCGTTATACATTTGGTAATCCAATTTGGCCTTAACCGAAGCACTTTGAAGACTGTAAGTGACTGGAATTGATTCCAGGCATGACTCATATACACTTTTTAACTTTTCAGTAAAAAATAGTGGATGATAAAAATTTCAATACTTGCATTACAAGAGTTACATGCATAACATGCATATACTCATGGTAGATAAATATGATAGCAGCTTAAACATGAATAATATTTATCATTTAAGCGAACCACATATATGTTTTACTTGTTTCACGATCTAATATTTTAAATATAAAATTATCAATTCGGAACATTTGAAAACGATGTCGTTTTCTATTGATGCGGACCATAGTTTTAAACAGTTTCGGACAATAATTTCTTTCCAAATTTTCAACGATTTGTCTGTTTTTGTCTTGGAGTGATATAATTTTGGCTCTAATATTTCAAGTAGTTTTGTTATTGGTTTATCACGTAAATTTTTAACCAATTTATTAAAATATTCAACAAAATTTGAAATGTTAATATATAATCTAGGACAAGGAGCATAAGTTTAGGGCAAAGAACATAAGTTGTTATCTAGTGTACAAAAATACGAGTTTCATCCTTCTTCTAATCATACATGCTATTGTCTTACTCTAGTTACATGAGTTCAAATTTTGTTTTAAATGTTTGGGAAAAAAATAGTTTGGGTAAATTCTGCAGTTTGTCGGAATGTTTCTCCCGTCTTAAAATTTCCAAACTTGTCTCTTTTTAGCTAATTTTCTTTAAAAAAATTACTCTGTATAAAATTTTCTATTTTTAAAATGAAAAGTGGATATTTCGTTTTTAGATAAAAGCAGGACAAGTGTATCTCATCCATACATAAAAAATAGTAGTTTTACAAACAGTGTATCTGCAAAACACAATGACGCTATCTTGGACCGGTCGGCCGGCTTATGGGCTTCGATCCTGTATCTGTATCGGACTCTGGTTCAGTCCAGATGTTGGTATTGGGTGCTCCTTCTTTGGCTCCTCCGGGCTTATGCACAGAAGATGAGAGTAGAAATTAAGACGAGCATATTTGTTGTCCCCAAAATTTGTGTACAAAACATGTTCCTTCTCATATAAAAATGGATCCAACTGATTATCTTAAAAAAATAACACATGTTCAGTCGGATCCATATTTTTATAAGAGAGGAGACATGTTTGATACACCAAAATTAAGTGAGATGATTGCAGATACCTGGCTCATCAATCTCAAGGATATTTATATCCATTGAATATAAGATAGAACCATCGGAAAAATTACCGCGTACAGCAGGACATACCTCATCACAGAGAGCTGAGAATATTCGATCACAAAATAGAACTACTAAAAATAAGTCTTTCTTGGCCCTATTAGTAGGAAGTGTTGTCAATGGAACTTTCATGGCAAGCAGCAGCGTATTGACAAGTCAAAATGCAATGTAACATCTTCGAAAGACATCCCAAACAACAGTCAGTTCATAACCAATGCATAGGGAAACTAATATAGACCAAAACCAACTCAGGGGATTGACTCATTTTGTTCTTTTTTGCAGTTTTCTGTTACCTCCAAGTTCTTGTTAGTCTTTGGCTCTTGATTCACAAAAATAAATCTGTGCCGATATGAAGTACACCATACAGTTGCATGTACGAGGCTCCTAACGCCACCAAGTCTGCTTGCTCCTCGAAGGGCCTCAGATAAGTCAGTACATTATCTGTCTAACTCGATAAATGTAATAAGTACGGATTTGGTGCATTGCTCTAAGGCATGCAAAGTAGAACAAAAACACTCATTACTAACAATCCTTTATAATACCAATTAAGAAAAATAATCTGAGGATCATGTATCTGAATAGAGTTGAAGTGGCATTTTGGCAAAAGGGAAAACATTCTTTGGATCATGATACTTTTGTATTCTACATTTCATTGTTCACATAGTGCTCTTTAGGGTTGAGAGAAGCACAAAATAAGTGTTCTTTCTGTTCTCATGTGGTTACTATTTCGCATCCAAGTTCTGAAACCTTAGTAATGAATCAGGGTAAAAGGGATGCTTTCACAATGATTGATGAGGCCATGAGAAACATTGTTCTGAACTGCATGCTTCTTCTTTGGTAATGTCTCCACCTATTTGAGTTACATGGGTTTTATTGAACTGTGTTTTATCTGTGCAAATGGATGATTATGTTTGTTTGCTCACAATTTTACTATGGTCAATGATACGGTGGGAACTTTGTTGAAGGTAAATACTGTAGCAGTGACATAGTAGCTGCCGTTATTTAGGGGATGGGATGAATGCTGCATACTTGGGGCCTTTGGATTCTGTTCCCAAGTGGCTTGGACCTCATCCAAAGCTAGATTACACTGCTCTTTCTGCTATTTCCTCCATTCCTAGGTCATCAACTGTAATGGGGATATATCCTGTCATCTCCTCTCCCTGTAACAGAATATGATGTTCAATTAGATGCTGAAAGTCCAAGCTCTGGGAGATGTATCTTAACTTTGTGACCTTGTCTTATGTGAGAAGATAAATTTAATCTTACTTTCCCACCAAACTAATCCTTCTTCTTGTTCAGATCTTTGAGAAGCTCATCCCTGGAGCATACCTAGGAGACATCGTGAGAAGGTTCTGGTGGAAGAAATTGCTCCATTTGGGGGCATTATCCCTCTGAAACTTGGAATACCATTCGTTCCAAGGTATGTCATCTCTATCTTTAACAATGTGAAATAATCAGAATTCTATCTTGTAAAGCCATTTGGGAAGCTAACGAAACTAGATTTCCAAGGCTTTTTTTTCTTCTGCAAAGCAAGTATATAGAGACATACCTCCCCTCCCCCACACCCCCCCAACCCCCCTCCCTCCCTCTCTACCACACACCCCACCACCACTCTCTCTATCTCTATCTTCAAATAAAGACATGCACCTCTTAATTTTATTCTTCTTGTGATGTACTGAATTTTTGCTGAATTATTATTTTGCTAACATAATGCTAATGCTGATCGAAGAAGGTCATGAACTTTTTTTTTAATTATCTTTTATGCTGGCAAACTAACTTTTCTGGCGATAGTAAAATAGCTTCACCTGTAATATTCTACGAAGCTTCCTATGTCTAGTTGGTTTGTCTCTCATCGTCAAAACTGCTCCTGTTGGAGTTATGTGATATATCTACTCGGCCAGTCCAGCTAATTTATTTTTTATTTATTTCTATTTTATTGCATATGCCAGTTCTCTTGAACATTTCCAGCTTGGTCGTGAAGATCTTGTCTGTTTGTCAATGCGAGAGCAGACTGTATAGGTTGATTGCCCTTGAATTGGGTTGTAGAGGATCTACTCTTGGGTCTGTCTATTAATGCCACAGATTTTTATGTTTCGAAAAGTTGACTTCACATAAAATATCGATTGTTTCAAGCCATAGATCATAGGAGATCGAAGACAAAACTGAGAATTTAAGAGTCTTGAATATTTCTCTATTTCAGTCATGAAAAAGTATTTACTATAAATTCTTCAAGGAAGCTGGCTAAACTGTATATCTGTTCATTTCTGCTTAGATTAGGTTGTAAAGATTGCCAAAAATTTATGCTCTCTGAATCAGGTATCTTAATCCCCTTTAGGATTGTACAATAAAAGAACGATTATATTATTAAGTAGGGCGTGGAAGAAGAATCATATTGTCATGCATTTGGTCAAAACTTTTGGGGCAAGTTGCTTTATAACGGTATTTAATCTTGCGTTGACTAGTTTGTCTCCATCATTTGTGCTACAAAACATCTATTTGATTTTGATAGTGATACATACTCGCATATACAAATTTTTGAAATTTCGGACATGAGGAACTATATATTACACTTATATGAATATGATTTATAAACATAATGGCATATGGTTGAGCTTGTGAGAGAATATAGAAGAACCTTTAAATGGAATATGATTTTTTGAGAAAAGGCACAAACCACTTCATTTATATCTATCACTAGTCCCACGTTGGATATGAGATGATGTTTGATTGGTTTATACTTGATTGCTTGTGTCTCATGTGTACATCAAGTTAATCAAGTAAGGTAAGTGATGAGCACATGTGGCATATGCACATGTCACATCCTGACGGGCCACGTTGGCTAGGACATGGCAAATAGTATCAGAGTTACCTAGTGGATCCACTGGGGTAAGACTGGTCAATTTGCACAAGTTGCAATGAGGACGTCACGTCTTTGAGTGGGGGAGATTGTGAAAACATAAGATTTAGTCCACATCTGACGCGGGATGTGGGTACCAAACTATAGTAAGAGTGCCTGGATAGTAGATTTTCTTGTTTCTGTGCTAATGACATGACACATATGAAACTCCACCATTTAGTTCCATGTTGGATTTGAGATGAATGTTTAATTGGTTTATATTTGATTGCTCGGATCTCGTGTGTACATTCAGTTATGCAAGGGGGGCCAAGTGATGTGTATGTGGCCTACGGACATATACACGCATCACTTGTGTACATCCAGTTAGGCAAGGGGGGCAAGTTGTGCGTATGTAGCCTATGGATATATCATGTCCTGACATACCCCGTGGTCTAGGCAAGACGAATGGTATCAAAGCTATCTAGTGGATTCACTGGGGTAAGAATGGTCGATTTGCATATGCTGCAACGAGTACGTTTCCATAGTTATCAAAGTCGCGTCCGAGGTGTGCTCGAGGAATGAGGCCCACGGGTTTCCAGCCGGGGCGTCCTTTGTGAGGGGTGCGCATCAATGAGCCTCATAGTGATCCTCGTTCCCATTTGAGGCGCGCCTCAAGCATATGCTTCTATATGTTTCCTTTTGTATTTTTTTTTTACTAAGCAATATTTTTCCTTTAAGTAGGGACGACCGTTCCTTTAAGTAGGGACGACCGTTGGATATGACAATTACTCTCTCTTCGAAACTAAAAATTCTCTTAAGATCAAAAAAAAAAAAAAAATCCTAAACTCCCATAAGCTTCCTGTTCGGTAGATCAAAAAAAAAAGTCCGCATGATATATAGTCATGACCACTTTGGCATGTCCACTTTCAATATTTATTGCATATAGTCATATGATTTGTAAAGATAAAATCTGAATAAATGTGCTTCTCGCCTCATGAGGCTTGCACCTTCGTCCCGTGCCTCAGTCTTTTACATCCTTTGCGCCTTGTGCCTTAACTATGGACGTCATGCGTCTTTGAGTGGGAAAGATTGTGAAACCCTAAGATTTACACAGCATCGGATGCGGGATGAGAGTTTGATTGGTTTATGTTTGAGTTATTTGGTCTCATGTAGGGGTGAGCATTATTCGGTTTGAACCGAAACCGAACCGAACCGAATAAGAGATTCGGTTCGGTTTTGAAAAAAATTGGTTCGGTTTCGATTTTGAAAATACTAAATTTTTTATTCGGTTTCGGTTTTGGGTTTCGGTCCAAAACCGAAAACCGAATAAGAAATTTTAGTTTATATATATATATATATATATATATATATATATATATATATATAGAGAGAGAGAGAGGGGTATTATATATATATATATATTATATATATATATATATATATATATAGAGGTATATACTATATGTATATAATAAATATCTAGGTATATTTAGTTATTATATATATAACAAAAAAACACAAATAAACCAAAAAAACCGAATAAACCGAATAAACCGAAACCCGAACCGATTTAATTCGGTTCGGTTCGATTCGGTTATTGACCAATTCGGTTCGGTTTCGGTTTTGCTTATTCGGTTTCGATCGAATTCGGTTTTCGGTTATTCGGTTCGGTTGGAACCGAATAAACCGAATACTCAGCCCTAGTCTCATGTGTACATTCGGGTTGTTTTGGCAATTCGTCAAGTGATTTGCACATGTGGCCCATGCACGATTTTGTCTTGGCAGGCCCGTAGTACATGGTGTGAGATCATGATTTGAATGGGTTCTCAACTTCCATGAAGTAGGTCACGATCACTCCTATAGTAGAACCTAATGGTCCTAATTAAAAACTACGACAATGTATCATCATGCTCTCACGTTACCCATGTAATATTCAGTAATAAACTTGCCCACCAAAGGTCACTGCTACCTTTAGTAGGTTCCACTGGATGTATGTCTTTAGGGGAAAAAATGCAAAATACATTATCTAATACGTTCTTATTGAACACCACTGTGATTCCTCTTTAAAAATGTGTTCCTACAGTTTCTACCTAGAGCTCGAACCCAAAGATACTAGTATGAGTAGGCTGATGCTAAATACTAAGGTTACAAGTAACATGAGCTGCTTGATTATTGAACTACGTGAATTAAGTATCAAGGTCGGACTTATGGTGCACTGTGGAGGCTGGTTTTGGAGAAAGTATATGTGAAATTGAAAAGATCGACTTTATTTTTCTCCGTAATAACATGTTTTGTGGTAACTAACGTTGATCTTGAAATACTTCTGCTCATCTGATCCACTGTTTTGTATTATTACTCAGAATCGATGGCGGACACAAACTTATTCCAGGGAGCGCAAATACATCAACTCAAAATTTAAGGGGGCATCATATAGAATTTATAAAAAAGAAGCATAATTACAAGTCAAGCATAATGTGGCTAAAGAATATTGGATTCAGGATCTCCTAATTATAAATCACAATAGTTTACTGACTGGCCACCATTTGTTGTAAATTGTAAAGTAAATAAGGTAAATAATAGGACAAACTCAGGAGGAGGCCACACCCTGGACCTATGTTGAGCCTGCCCTTGCTTGGTCAGGGATACCCTTCTAAGACGTTAACTAACCTCTTCTGCATTCAGTCTTTGCACTTACTTGAAGATGATTTCAATGCACATTACAAGAGACTGGCCTACCTATATACTAGATAGCTTTTATCATAATAGGAGATAGTTCCATTACAAAATATTGGGTTAATTAGACTTTGGGTCCCATAAACATTCAGAAATTAGCGTTTGGTCCTAAAAGTGTCTAGCTTAGGGTTTGGGTCCTGAGACGACGGTTGACCCATGTTGACCATTCAAATTTTGTTAATTAATATTTTAGGGTTAATTATGGTGTCGTAGAAACATTCTTGAGTTATGATTAAATTTATTTATTAACAAATTTTGGATGGTCAACATGGGTTAACCATCATCTTAGGACCCAAACCCTAAGCTGGACATCTCCAGGACCCAAACGCTAATTTCTGAATGTTTCTGGGACCTAAAGTCTAATTAACCCTAAAATATTTTTTCGTTAATTTGCGGTCATGGTAATTTATTGCAGTTTTGAATATGCTATTGTATCGTTTAGTGGGGGTAATATTTTGAACTTACTATCATTTTCCTGCTGCTGTTGCTACTTGATCCTTCACACATAGCATGGCTACTAGTGTTTAACGTTTACGTATTGCATAGAACTTCTGATGTGGTGTCTATGCATCAAGGTACATTCAGCAGATATTTGGATGTATGTTACCTATATAGAATATTAGACAAATTTTAGTTTACTTATTAAATGCAAATTTGAATATATTCTTCAACGCTGTTTGTTAATTAAACTTGAATGTGAACATCCCAAGTCCAAACTTAATTGTTTTTGGTTGGTTTGAACATGTGAGAACTTTACTTATTTTTAAGAGAAATTATCAGTCTTTCCTGCATTACAAGCATCTCACCATCTGTCAAATACATTTAGATTTATCTAGATATCCTCTTTAAGATTTGACAAAATAGTTCCTTTGTCATGTATCTAGTATCAACACAAACATTTTTTTCCCCATAATGAAAACTTTCACTACTTTTATAGTCATGACATGCTGATGGTTTAATAAATCACAAATTTTCTAAATAACTAATTTTTATTCTTCTTTTAGTATATAGTGTGAGAAAACTAATTTTCAACATCAAATTTGTACTCTCTAATAGTTCTTCCTTGTCATAAGGTTCAGTGAAAAGTTGCCCTTTTCCACTTCAGCACAAGTTTATCCTCAAGGCCATATTTTCCATGAAGAGCAAAATGACCGATTGTATTCTGAGATTAAAAAAACCCAGTGGTTTTGATGTGAGATTCTTTGTTCTCTTCTTTTATGTAATCTCAGATTCCTAATACCAGTTTGAAGATAGATGAGAGGCTTGTTATAAAAAGGAATGTGTCAAAGTGCGCAGCAAGTGGCTGTGGCTGCGGCCGCTATCACTGGTATACTCAAGAAGATCAAGAGGGATGGACCTGATGGAAAGGCACTGGTGATGGTGAAGGGAGACGATGTGGTTGTCGAGAATTGGATTGATGTGCGTGGGATTGGATCTGCATTCTCACCACTTAATCTGGCTCACAAGGAAAACAAAATTTTCTTGATGCTCCTTTCTCTGATTCATTCTCTCCCATTACAGGTCTATGTTAGTGATTATGGTTAAATAACCTGGTCACAGTTTCTCGCCATCTTTAAAGGTCATTGTGTGCAAGAGTGGTTCCAACGGAATTAGAAATAGCAATATCAGGGAAATATTGTTTGGTTGCAAACTCTATAGTCTTGGTGTATGTTGCATGAACAGGGGCGGAGCCAACTTAGGGCTAAGGTGGGCTCCACCCCCCTAAAATATGGATTTTTTTCATATGTTTTTTCATTGGTTTATTGGTTTCATGAGTCCGGCGACGCTTCAGTCCACCTGAGCCTATCCACCCTAGTTTGAATTCCTGGTTCCGCCAGGAAACCCCTGTGTGTGGAATGGAACACATCTTTTGTGCTGTTGACCTCAGCGTTGGAACAGTCCATGATGATCTTTACAAACCATGCATGAATGTCATGGTCCTACATCTTCAGCTACAGACTTATGGGGGTTACTGAACACTAGCTTGGAAGTTGGGGCAGAGCTACAGTTCTCACCTGCTGCCAGTTCTTTGGCATGTGATTGACTTGCAAGTTCAAAAATCTCTCTGCTGCTACTTTTTGACCAAAGCAAGAGCAGCAACTGGAACTGCCAAAGTACATGTCAGGTATCATGATAGAAGTGTGCAACTTTTGTTTAAAAAAATTGTTGCTTGCTATTGTTTGAAGCTTGAAGTGGTGTCTTTGATGATCACACTCAGTGTGAAGCCATTGCCAACCTAACACATGGTGGTGGGTTGTCAGGCCTCTTGCATGATCTCCACCTTCCTGGCGAAAGAAAGTACTACTGTTTACCAGCTGATTCGTCTGACTATGTTTCAGTTCTCTTTTTCTTTCCCAGGTCAGTCAGCCTTCTGACTCTTTCTTTATACGTTGCAACACAAATCACATTTCGGACTTGGAATGTATAAATAATATTAGGGCCTTTATATAAGTGTATCTTGTATCAGCTGCGGGGTTAGTGCAGCTGCAGGAGGGTGGTGCGGCGGGGGTGGTAACAGCCGATGGAGGAGAAGAGGGGGGGGGGGGGGGGG
>JANAVB010027596.1:15467513-15634432 GCA_029216955.1 Iris pallida | reverse complement strand
CATACGCAACGAAACCCACGTGATTGTGCACATAGCGGGGGGTCCTGGGGTAGGTCTAAGACATGATGACATGGTGACACGCTGTCCAAAATAGCGCATGTAGACCCACGCACCCGTGCGGCCTGTTGTGCGCGCGCGCCGCGCGCCTCGTGCGCGTGGTGCCGGCCTCGCTGCTCCCTCTCGGGCCACGCCGCGGCTTGGGATTTGTCCTATGGGTCGTCTAGGTCTAGGTCACATGTTCTGAGTCCTGGAACGGGTCTTCGCTGCGTCGTGTGCGCGCACAAAGTCCGTTTCTGCGACAAAAATCAGCCCGAGTGCACAGTGTGGCTGACCAGTGCACGCGCGATTTCTCCGCGCTCGCTCGACGAAACGTCCTAAAAATTTACGGACATGTGGGAAGAGGTTGCCCCTACGTTCTCATAAAATTCACGTAAGACGGATCTCTGTGAGTCGAGTTATGACGCACAGACTGCAGGAGTGCACGGGACGTGCACAGGATCTCGTGCACGCGTGTCCGTGTCTGAAACGTCGCTGAAAAGTCATCGATTTCCAATCCGTCTTCACGAAAGTTTATTGAAATGATATTATCTAAACATCCATGAAGTCAAAATCAAAAAACAGCAACTTTCAATCCTAAGCGGCATTTCGTCGAACACGTGTCGTAAGGGACCGACACGGGCTCGATACCCCCATCAAACGGAGTCGAAATCCCACTAAATTTCGTGGACAAGGCTAGGGCACCTATATGGATGCAAAAATAAAGAAAAAACTATATTTGCAATGGTAGATTAGGGTTTTACCTATTGAGTGTCAAAACTCAATGATCGGGGCTCCTCGGTTGTCGTGTCGGCCAATTTTCCTCCAGCAAAACCTTCCGTCTCCACTCCAAAAATGGTCCAACAGATCCTCCTCTCCTTGACGAGCGCAACGGAGTTCGTTTGGGAAGAAACGGACTCCGAATGAAGGAAAAAAAGTGTTTTGGAGAGTTGGATCTCTTAGGGTTTCCTTGTGGAGGCTACAAACTACGAATGAATGCAACAATGGGAGGGGGTACTGCTGTTGGGCAGCCAAGGGGGGGTTCTCTAGGGTTAGGGTTTCACTTGGGCCAACTTTTCTCAAGTAGAAATGGGCCCAAGTCAAAAAGCTCAAAGGCCTACATGCAAAAAGGCTAAATAAATAAATGAAAGCCTTAAAAATAATCTAATGCACAAAATAAATTCTAAAAATGAAAATAATAAATTCTAATGCATGGTTAGGCCCCTATACATGTCCCCTACGGTTAAACCAATTGCTAACACAGTCATAAGTCAACATATTCAGAAAATCACAGAAAGGCCAAAATGGTTAAAAATCAATTAATCACTCTAAAAATTTACTAATAAAATCTAAATTAATTCGAATGATAATAAATCTAATTTCTGATATAGCATTAAGGTTCTAGGTTATGGTTGGCTAAGATCAAACTACCAAGTCACCAGTCTGCAACCAATCAAATCACACTGCAAGCAATCCAAATAAATAAATAGATAAAAAATTCAAATAAAAATCATAAAAATTGAATTAAATAGCAATTACTAAAATACCCTTGAAATTGAAAAGTGAGTGTGACAAATCTACCCTCCTTAAAATAATTTCGTCCTCGAAATTAAGATGATCCTACTCTTTCTAGGTCAAATCCCCAACAATCATGGTCTTAAGAAACTTATCTAAATCATTCAGTTGGAAAGATATCATACATGATTATGGCAGGTAATCAGTCTGGGGTCTCATCTAGCCACTAAAGTCATATTAGATCAAAAGTAGTCAAAAGATATCAAGCATACAAACATTATGGTAGGGTACAGTAATCATCAAGATAGGATAAGGTATGGGTCAAGAACTCACCTCTACTAGGTCTGGTAGCTGGAACTCCCTTCCGGAGGTAGGCCTCGACTAGGGGCAAGTGTAGTAGGACAGTCTCGTATCTTGTGTGCAGCTGACCCACAAAATAGGCATAATCCTAGTCTCTTCCTACAGTCCTTCCATACGTGCCCAAGCTTCTTACAGAAAGTACAGGTAGGCACCCACTCAACTGGCCTCTGCTGGACAGGAATCTGAACTGGATAGGCTGGTCTAGACTGAAAGCCTGGATACTCCTGAGGCTCTGGGTATAAACTGCTCCTCACTCTCTTGGGACTAGGTTCCTCCCTCAAATGCATGTAATCCCACAACAGTTGAAAACTGAGACTCTACTCTCTCATAAGCTCAGCCTGAAGTCTTTGTACCTCTTGTACATCCTGAAGGATTCTGTAAATATGAGCTCCATCAGGAATGGCATGGGGTACCACTCTAGGAGGCAAAGGAAGGCCCTCAGTCTCCGGCTGAACTGCAGCCCTCTCCTGAAGGATAGGAGATGGAGGAATACTCTTCGATGAGGCTACTAATACCTCCTGAGCAATAGAAGAGGAAAGTACAATCTCGGTCTCATCCGGAATTGCAGCTGTGTACTGGGGACAAACTCTGGTCATAGGTGCCATTCTAGAAAAATAAGGAAAAAATAATAAATCATCAGGTTGTAAGGCAATCTATCATCCTATACAAATACTGGTGATAAAAAATAGCTGAAATTAACTATAAAGCGTTAATACTCTAAAGATGATCAAAATCGAAGGTTTAAAGCACGACTGTCAATAACACTGAAATCCAAGCACACTACATATATATATATCTATAAGAAATTTTAATCTCAATATGATCTAAGTTGATCAATCCAGGATGAATCGAGGTTTGGGCAAGATGGAGGACGAGGTCATTAAAGTCTGGGCACGAGTATCCAAGACTTGAAATCCATGTCATAATTGAATTTATTCAATTGAACAAGGTTCCAAACATTGGATGATAAGGGAGCGAAAAGGAAGAGAGTTCAATGCCTTGTCTTTCTGAAATAAGGAAGCTAAACGTGATGCCCTGGGTTGACCTATTAAGTACAATGCCTTGTCTTTCTGAAATAAGTGAAAGACAAAAGCAAAGAGAGTTCAAAAACAATACTATTGAGTACAATACGTGGTTCATAGACGACGAAAATAATTCAAGGAGAATTGCCAAACTGTCGTGGATGAGACATATGCCCTAGAGTCTCATCCATGTAGAGTAATATATGAAAGCGAACCAAGGTGCACTAGGTTGATCACACCATTATACACCGGTTCTGATTAGACAATATGTTAGTGGGTCGACCCAATAAAATATGTCATGATCAAGCTCGAAAAAGAGATAAGCTTGCAAAACTAAGGCTAAATTGATCAGACCATCATACTTGTACTACAAACATATAATACTGATCATGTGATGGAAAAAGATGAAATAACATAATCATGGCATATCTTGATTTAACCAGTTTTTAGATACATTTCATCATGGCAATATATATTCGTTTTAAAGTTTAAAACTGTAGCAGGTGAGTGATCAGTCAATAGGTAAAATATGATGTACAGTGGTACATATCAATTTTCTCTGGAATGCACATACGTGAACTAACGGCATCGGTATATATCCATACACAAACGCGAGATCAGAACATACGACAAAGTTACATATAGAATATAACAGTGCTCGGTAAATACATACGAAAAAGGGGGGCATGATCACGTACACTACTAACAGTTTTCCCTTAACCCATTTTTATTAACATGTGAGTGATACGAGAACAGTATAAAACATGTAAAAGATACTGGGAGCAGTATAAGCATGGTAGGTACTGAGAGCAGTATAAAACATAGTGGATACTCAGAGCAGTATAAAGCATGACATGTACTGAGAACCAGTAAGAAGCATGTGAAGATATGACTTGCAGTTATCTAGAAAGCAGTATTTTAACATGATTTAATCACAGTTTATTGTTATACGCAGTAAATAAGCTTGTAGGGGTACTTGCCTCGAGCAAAGCAAGAATAAGAATATGAAGATACAGATGTCCGGTGTCCTGACAATAATGATATACAACCTCAGCCTCTAAGTTATGATTAAGATTTTACACTAGTGGTGTGACACGACTCCTAACTGGATACTAGCTAAGGGATGTCCTAGCATAGAAAATCAATTTGGGGTGACACTATATCTAAACCAATACTTAGGATTCTTAGAAACACAAGGATCATTTTAGAGTTTTACAAAAAAACCAAGCATATAAATATATATACTAAAAATAATAATTAAATATAATTTAAGGGCGATACATAAAGAAAAATCTACAGATGTCGTCGGATGACAAAACAAATATCGCTAACGCATCCAAAATGGTCAAATTAGTTAGGATAGCCTACACATAAGTTCAATTTGGACATAGGGGCAAAATGATAATTTCGGATTAAAATAATATCCACCGTTGGACACACTTTGTACCGAAAAACATGTCAGGGCAGAAGTCTACAAAACCTAGCAAATTTTATGTCCACGAATCCAGAATGATGATACGAACCCAACGGTATATCCGAAATGGAATTTCGATGACCCGATCACAAAATGGTCCGTTGACCTGGATATTGGTATCCGATTTGCACGGAAATGCGTGTCGAAGCCAAAGTCCACTAAATCTAACAAAGTATATGTCAACGAGTCCAGAATGACGACAAGAACTCAACAGTATATCCGAAATTGGATTTCGATAAGTCGATCTCAAAGTGACACGTTGACACGGACATTTGGAATCTGGTTTGCACTGAAATACGTGTCAGAGCAAATGTCTTCAAAACTCAGCAAATTATATGTCAACGAGTCTAGAATGACGATACGAACTCAACGGTATATCCGAAATTGGATTTCGATGAGCCGATCTCAAAGTGACTCATTGACTCGAACTGTGGGACCCGCTTTGTACCGAAATACGTGACAGGGCCAACGTCCTCCAAATCTAACAAACTTTAAATGAAAACATGCCAAAACGATGCCACGAGTCTACTGGTGGTGTCATAAATTGAATCCGGAGTCCCGGATACAAAAATGAGATTTTACAAGCACAAATTAAAGAATTTGGACTGCCAACTTTGGCGTCGAATTCGACCAACCAAACGTGCTCACAATGAAACGAAACTTAAGGGACAGGAAGAGGGTTATACCAGCTACGCACAGGAACTGGTGGCACGCCAATTGGAGCTGCGACGACGGATTTACGAGCTGACGAAGTCGGCTCCACAAAACTGTCCAAAAACAGTTCAATTTAAAGTGTCAACCTAGTGGCCAATTTTGATGTATCAAACGAAGAAATTAACGGACGAAACTTGAGGGGAGTGAAGAGCTATATATCAAAATTGTGACGGAGCAAAGAGTTCGACGATCCAACGGTCGAATCTCTCAAAAAACATGTACGAAGTTGCTGCGACGAAGCACACTTTCTGAGTTCCAAACTCGCGCGCGCCGACGGGATCTCGTGCCAAACGCACGAATCGTGTGTTTCACACGTCGGGGAGGCTGGACACTCACCCAGGGTGGTCGTCCAGGTTCGTCGGAGGCGTGGGGAGCTCACGGTGACAGGCCGGCCACGCGGCGGCGCGCGACGACCGCGGCAGCGTGCGTGCGCACGCGTCTACTGCGCTTACAGCTTTTGCTGCTGCTGCTTGCTGCCATCACGACGCGGGAGGGAGCCAGGCCAGGGCACGGCGGTGGCACGTCGATGGCGGCGATGGTGGCCGAGGCTGCGTGCGGTGGGGGTGGAAGAGATGGTGTGCAGTGGTGGTGATGAAGTTGGTGATGGTGGTTATGGAGATGGTGATAATGGTGAAAATGATGGTGATGATGGAGTAGAGGAGGAAAAGAACGTGGAGGTGGTGGTTGTGGGTGTTTGTGGTGGTGTTGATGAAGGGGAGGGTGTCGGCTAGGGAAGGGGGGTTGTGTTTGTGCTGTGTGTTGAGAGAGGGAGAGTGATTTATTTATATGTGTGTATGTGTAATATAATATAAAAAGAGAGAGAGTATGAGAATAAAGAGAGAGAGTAATAGATATTTGAAAGAGGTAGAGAGAGAAGTCGGTTGGGGGGTAACATCAATCACCGCCGGCCGAACATCGACGGGCGTCCTGGGGACATCATCCACAGCAGCCTCCACAGGCTCTTTCCCTTTGCCTCGTCCCCTGCCAGCACCACCGCGAGGAGTTTTAGGGGCCATCTCGTGAAAGAATAAGTTAGGGTTTTTCGAAAGAAGAACTCTAGAGAAGAAGAAAGCAAAGTGGAGAAGAACCCTCTTTCTCCATCAGACGCCTATTTATAGGCTTGGGCATACGCGAAAACCAATGAGGAGTGACATCAGCCGCCGCTTGGGGTTCTGCGAAATGATAACTGCAAATAATCTAAAAAGATCATCATTAATCTTTTGTTGATTACTTGGAAGTGTTATCTTTTAAACTGAGAGGAGCGTGCACCCCATCACTGATGCCCAGAATAGTCATACGCCCTGGACAGTCATGTGCCCCATCGAAGACACCACCAGGCTTCTTATTCAAAGTATTCCAAAACTTGACGAAACATTTTGAAAACTTTGAAGGGGGTCTTGTAGAAGCATGGAATTTCAGGGCACATCTATGTGCCAGAATTCCTATACGCTCAGAACATGCGCCAGGGAGCTTAGATTAAGTACTTGGCACAGCAAATAGCAAAAGCATAGACATTAAAAGAAGATTTTTATTTCATATAAAAGTCTATTACATGTCTAAAAAAGGCGTTACAAAGAAGAATTTCTACAAAGAAAGACCCTAAGTCTATAGCTAGGCGCAACAACCGCCATGCGCTCTCAGTTTGGCGCATCACAACGTCTCAGTCAGGCGCATCTCTTCAGAGTCTCAGTTATGCGCATCATAAAGTCTCAACATATGCGCTCCGCTGTGACCCGATCAAGTGCTTCGACTAATGAAGCATTTATTGAGCAGAACGGGGGTGGGCGATCAACCCTACCCTAGCGGGAGGAAGAGCTCTCCAAAGCCCAAGGAAGATGAGAGCATCGCAATCGATCCGTGGCAAAAGGAGGCTTTCAATACAACCAGAATGGGCAATACCCACTCTGACAGAAGAAAGAGCCTCAAAAGTCGGGAGCACCGCAATTCCGATCTGCGGCTCTTCCAGCATAACGGGGATAAGGCTCGAGCATCCTAATTTTTGGATGCAACAGGCACCATCCGCCTGCCTCAGAAGCCCTCGACCCTGACTTTTGGATGTAACAGTCACCTTCAAGTGCATGAACGAAGACAAGTCGTCGTATCTTCACCCTCGAGAGCATCTCGTCAACAGAACGTGCTCGAGCAAACAAGTTCTTTTCAGGAGGACGTGAGAGAACGAGAAGCAAACTCTCTCCTTATCACTATTTATAGGCCGGATAAATCAAACCCATGCGCAAAGTGGCTGGCTCTCCGAATCCCGTGCAATGAATTTGTATTTATGGTGATGAACCTGACGCTTCGAATTCAGCCAAGTCAAAAATGGCTATTTAAAGCACTCGAAGAACGTAACAGTCGGACCAATAAAGACGTATCATGCAAACGGATGCGCCGGTCAGACCGCGCATCATACAGCACGCCCATCAGCACTAAGCGCCTCATAAGGATGCGCCCCACGTGTCTGCATGCGCCTAGTGGAACGCAGATCGATGCGCCCACTCAACAGCCTATCATTCGTCAAAAAATATTAAATGCTGAAGTCTGATACGACAGCAGCCAGTCCCCGAGGACTGAACAGTTGATAGCTTTTTCAGAAAACGAAGCGTCGCTGACGTCAGCATCATCATTACTTTCCTCCGGCGGTTACAAGCCACGTGGTCGCCCAACCATTTCGCATGTGCTCCGTAGCCATCCGCCCAAATCTCTGCATGCGCCTCAAAAGATATGCTCCTCAGACTTTTCTCTGATCCCTAAAGATGGAGGTCAAGTCACTACTGAAGCCCCGCATGCGCCTCAAAAGCCATGCGCCCAGACTGGTTCTTAACTCCTAAAGGTTACAAGCCAAAGTCTACTCATGCGTCCAATCCTAGGCGCATCCTGTCCGATTACTCTCCACCAAATCCGAGATATTTGAGCTACGGATACGCACCACGTGTCTTTTGACTCAGTTCAGCCAATGAAGGGGTGCTAATCACCCAAGATCTCGGCAACCGAAAGATCTTCTCCATTGCTACGTGTCAGCTCTGCCGCAGCCCACAAATGCAACAAAAAGAGTTCAACTCCCCAATCCGAGCGTACCGTCCATGCACCTCCATCAGCAATCACCACGTGGCATCCCCACAAACAGGCACATCCTACATATGTGCGTATAAGCAGCCAACCTGCTGCTTATAAATAGAAGGATCATTCCCTCTCTCACACACACAGACTGTCAGAGATCAAGACGCACAGTCAACCAAAGCATATGAGTTTACTCCCAGAGATCGGAAGAGACACTCAACGTCTTCTTCCTCTCCGCAAGCTCCAGCACCCAGAGCAACTCAGACCTTCAGAGAACCGAGAACCGTCATCAGATCATCAACGGAGTCAACGCTTTACCACTCGCTCCATCGACACAGGGACCCAGATAAACAAAAGTGTTCTCCTAGGACTACATCTAAATCCTACATTGTAACACTATTCCGTTTGTAATTGAAGTTTCAATCAAAAGATTTTAATGGCAAACAAGCTGGCGACTCTACTGGGGACCTCTTTCTCATCCACCGAAAAAACTGTGTTACAATCCGACGACGTGAAGGTGGGCTCCTCCCATAAGACGCTGGTCGTACGCCTCAATCAACAGGTGTATGAGGATTTTTTCTCTGAAGGCAGCGTAAGTCCTTCGAAGCGGCTGTCAAAGCCGAAGAAGACTCACCAGGTCTGGGTGCGCAAGGTCGACGCCTATGGCACCACCACCGAAGGGGATGCGCCGATGCAGCCTACCCTTCCTGCTGACGTCCTCAGCAGCCAAGATGCTTCCACCGCCGTAGCGCATCTCTCGAGGAAACATGGAGCCGACCACATTCCCCAAGCATCTTTCTCTCAGACGAAGAAGATGCGCCGACGGAGCCGGGGCGCAGCTAACGCCCTGTGCATTAACTCTGATGCGCCACAAAAGGCTTATGTCTTTGACAGACTCACTTGCTATCGTGGAGAGGAGAATTTGGACTCTGACTACTATGCACCCCAGCGGGCTGGTACGAAGAAGTCCAAGACAGCACGGGCCATGCGCCTCAAACGTGCTATGTCGGTAGCAAACTCGAAGCATGCGCTCACAATCATGTGCGCTGCTGATGGTAAGCTATATAAGGTCGACTCGGGTGCTTCTGTGCCAGAAATGAGCCGACCTTCAGAGTCCTTATCTCGCTTGGGCGCATCTGCTACGTTCGCAACCAAGTCGAGCAAGGCAAACCCTGTGGTCTTGAACTCTCGCACCTCCATTGGTTGTGCGTCTGAGGCTCGTTCAAGTCACTTTAAATGTTGTACCCCCACTACTGATCTGAGCGCATGTTTTGCGTTGGATCAGGGGGCACAGCATTCACTTGACCACCCCGGCGCTTGGCCTCGCCATGCGCCTGATGGGGGTGTGAAGGTGGTACTCTTCTCCAACGATTTGCGTAACGTGATCACTCACAAACGCCGATCAGGAAAGTCAACTGATAAGCACAATGCGCCCCTCACAGGGCACACCTTTGTTGTAGTCACCATCAACTACTGTTGCAAGACAGTAGTCCCACCAAGGCAGTCGGTGTTCCAGTGGCTACAATCATCAATACCTCTCCAATATCGCCTCGGAAAGAAGGTGTCAACTGAAATGGAGCCAGAACTATAGGTTGTTTCTTGCAACGTAGTCTCCAACTCCCCATCAATTCGAAAGGCGACTGGTAGCTCCTCGACTTTGTCCTCATCCAAGAGCCAGCCGAGGAAGACCAAGATAATTGTCCCGTCCTCAGGAGTGTTTGAGGGCACTCGGAGGAGAAAGAAGATCTCAGAAGAAGCTGGGGGTAGTCAAGCCCCTATGAATCTTCATCCTGGAGAGGAAGTCAGCCTCCCGGACATAGCTGGGGGTAGTCAAGCCCCTGTGGATCTTCATCCTGGAGACGAAGTCAGCCTCCCAGATGTAGCTGGGAGTAGTCAAGCCCCTGAGGATCTGCGTCCCAAAGACGATGAAGTCCTCCAAGACAAAGCTGGAGGAGTCAGACCCTTACTGATACTTCTCCCGAAGACAAAGGTGTTCTCCAGAACATAGCTGGAGGTAGCCAAGACGAAGCCCAGGGGGAAGTTCCTCTTCTACAAGAGAGCGAGGCCGAAAGCGAAGCCTCAACCGATCCATCCACTTCCAATCACGTCATGACGGTGTACCTGACGGGAGCTGGTGATGCGGAGTCAGATACGCCGCCAGCAGATCTCGTCCAGGCATGGATACCTTGGAGGGAGGACTCAAAACCCTCTCTGCCTCCATGCAAACACTGACTCAAGCAGTGTTTGAGATACGATCAGCTTTGGCCAGACCACCGTCTACTGGTCCTGACCCAGGGGCCAATGGAGAATCAAGTGTACCCCTTCAACGGGTATCCTTGGATACAGATCGCCGCGAGGCACCTCGGACGTCGGAGCCGTCAAATGCTCAACTCCAGGCTGTACCACCATCTCTGACTCCCAGCTCCACCGAAGACGTGATGGAGATGATCAGGGACTTACGAGAGCTCTTTGAGTCCAAGAACAGACAAGAGGAGCGCCAGAAGATGGGGATACCCCAACCATATCCCCTCGAATGGAACAAAGTGGTTTATCCTCCCAAGTATAAACTGCAAACTTTGACGCCATACGACGGGAAGGACTCTCCACGCCGCTATCTGAAGTACTTCAAGTCTCAAACGGGACATCTCCCGAAGGAAGACGCACTACTCACCAGCATATTTATTGGGGCACTGAAATGAGTGGCTTACGACTGGTATTGCAGTCTCCCCGACAACTCTATGTCTTCCTTCGACGACTTGACACGTCTCTTCCTCGATCATTTCTACGACGGAGGAAAGGACATGACAATGGCGTCCCTCATAGAGATACGTCAGAAGGAGAAGAAAACAGTTCGAGCATTCATCGAACGCTTCCGACAAGCCTGCTTCAGACTGCTCCCGGGTATGCCAGAACATGCACTCCTCTCCTCATGCAGCATGAACATGCTACCTGGGATCAAACTCTGGCTCAACTCCACTCCTCCTCCCGACTGGAGCTTCTTGATCATCGAGGCCGAAGCACCAAAAAAGAAGGCGTCCAATACCCGTCTTCCGGGAGTTAGTTTCCCTGCCTTTGAGGACAAGAGAAAATGGCCTGCAGCCAACAACCCTGGACGAGAGACGAGGGGGAAGCAGGCATTGACTGTGCCTCCAAAGGTGCATCAGCACCTACTCAGAAGCCCCTACTTGCACCGAGGCCAAAGGAGGTTTATTCTTTTAACGATGAAGACACCCTGCAACTCTTTGAGATATTGAAGCAGGGTGACAAGATCAAGTTGTCGGACCCAAAGCGTCCCGACGAGGTTGGAAAGGTGGACAATCCGAGGTACTGTCACTACCATTGGTTTGTCAGACATCCAACTAAGGACTGCTACGTCCTTAAGAACTATATCCAGCGCATGATCAATACGGATGTCATCTCCGTCGACTACGAGGAGAAAACGGTCTCGGCAAACCTGGTGTCACTCCAATTTGGCACCTTACCGCCAACCACAACACAAGACGGCGTCGTCCCCATCCCAAAGGCGACAATGGAGGTAGTCAATCTTCCACCTACTCGTGACAACGTGAGTGGACTCATCCCACTCACCACATCTCGGAGAGAGATCTTATGGGTTCACCCCGATCTCGTCTTCGAGGTTACTCAACCGGAGGTACGCTCTGCCTCCAAAACCAAGGGCAGAAAGATCAAGTCTTGCCGCATGGTCTCTTCCTCTGCGGAAGAGGCACTTCCTGTACAGACGCATTCGCATCAGAACGCCCAACCTGACTATGCTGCCGTCGAGGTGATGCCTCCTTGCACCGTCCCTGCTGCCCAGGAAGAGGACCCATCCAGGCCTCCAGCATCCAATAAATAGAAGCATGTAGAGGCCCGTTTCGACAAGTCTTTGCGAAAGGAGAATGCTTCGGGGCTAGCCAAGCCCCACAACTCACAGAAGAAGACAATCACAAATCAACTCACAAATCAATTCACAGAAGAAGATAATCAACGTCGCCATCTGCGATAATTAGAGGCACTTGACGAAAAATGTCGCCTAGCTCAACAGCGTATCGAACTCTATCAAGCTCGTATATCACAGGCTTTCAACAAGAAGGTCAAGCAGAGGACTTTCCAAGTAGGCGACCTGGTTCTGGCAGTTAGGAGGCCGATGGTGTTGACTCACAAGACACCAGGAAAGTTCGAGCCCAAGTGGGAGGGACTTTTCATCATAGAGACGGTATACTCAAACGGTGCTTACCGCCTCGCCAAACCCAATGGGGACTTGTTCATGATGCCCATCAACGGCAAGTTCCTAAAGAAGTACTACTCTTGACATCCTTCAGACATGTACTTCTATCTCCACCCAACAAGGAAGTCTGTGGACCCAATCATCAGGGCTCACGTACACCTCCCTTCCATAAAATCTTATGCTTCCAGAACCCAGCAGTTCCGTTGCGTTCTATCCTCAGTAGAAGAACAACCACGTCCACATTACCTCTGAGTTGCTCTTCTACGCCCTGCAAAACATAATCTGACACCATGTAGGATTATGCTGCTTATCATGTTTACCACGTCCACATCACCTCTGAGTAAACATTCCCTACAGACAACCCCCGCGTTGCCGTACATTGATCGCAGAACTTCCATGTCCATACTACCTCTGAGTAGTTCCGCGTATCTCCCCAGAGTCACGCCTACCACGTCCATAACACCTCTGAGTAGGAAGATTCTGACATTTGAACCCCATATTTACCACGTCCACATTACCTCTGAGCAAATATGTTGGTTCTCTCAAACTTATTATCTGTACCTAAAAGCTAAGGTGCGCAAAAGATAATAGGTACACACAAATCATCAAGTTCATGACAGCAAGAATGAACGCACCACAAAACTATTTATTCTTTATTTAAAAGTAAAGGATTACATCCCTAGCAGGAGTTGCAGATTACACAAAATAACAAAAAAAAGGAAGGAGAGGCTACGATCCCTAAGCATCACCGGGATTGGCTGAAAGCTCTTCGATCCGACGCTTCAAGTCTTCCACCCGATTCTCTGCGGTCGCCAGGACTCCGCGTTCGGCTTCTTGACGCATCATTTCCATGGCCTCAGGGAAAGTGTCATCCTCATACTTCTCGTCCAACTGTTGCCGCTGCTGGGCCAGGGAAAAAGCCTAGCGGGTGAAAGCTGCTTCCTCCTCCTTAGATGCTACATATTCAGCCTGGACTCGCTCAGCATCTAACAAGAGTTGCGCCCGCTGGTCTTCAAGGAGGTGAATATTGGCATTAACCTCCACTATACTAGCGTCCAACGCAGCTCGCAACTCCACCTTCTTCTGCGTGGACCGAGATAGCCTCTCCACCGCAGCCTTAGCTTCGGCCACCTCGCGTTTCCAGACAGCTACGGTGGCCCGATAATATGACTCAGTTTCAGCAATCAACTTCTTCTTCTCTGCTTCTATCAGAGCAGAGAGATCATTTCGCTGGATACTCTGAAACTCAAAAAGCAGATGGTCGAGCTCGGCCACCGATGCCTCCAGAATCTCGGCCATATGGTCATGGCCCTGGTGGGAACGTATCAGACCAATGTGAGGGAGCGCCATGGTTTTTGCCATCGTAAAACTCCCGTTGGCATTCATCACTGTCGATACGCCCCTCTGCAGTATCTTATACACCGCCTCAATGATAAACTTCACGTACTCATCCGCATCCGCTAGCACTTACGATTTTATAGCAGGAGTTGGAGGAGCTGCTCTAGACGGAGGACCGGAAGAAGACCCGCCGACTTCAATCTGCGAGGTTGGAACCTAGACATCAACGGACTCTCCATCAACAGGGACTTGAACTTCGCCACTGGCCCGAGGAGCCAAAAGAACAGAAGGAGCCGAGAGGGGCATCGATATCGTACCCCAAGTAGAAGGAGCAACAGGGGGTTCCAGCATGCCCTTATCCTTCTCAAGTTCGGAGGGACCACCGACGTCAGGGGCTACCTCCTCCATCTCTAACACACTATCAGTAGGCCGTACGGGACCCTCCCCCTCTGGCAAAGCAGCGAGATCAGCACTTGTTTCCTGACTCGGCTCCCCTGGAGTCAGACTCGGCGGACGAGTCTCATTTTCATCATCGAATCCCTCCGCGGGGATAGAATCTCTCGCTACCTCCCGGTCGGTAGCCACCTCAGCCTCCGCTGCTGAGTCTGGGGTAAGGCTCGACAACGCTGCAGCCGACCTCCCCTCATCATGACGAGGAGGAGAATCAGTCCTCTTCTCTGTTTCAATCATGTATATTGCTCCCGCAACAGGCTCACTCATCTCTGGAGGAACGTCATCCGAAGAGGACGAACTCCACTCCACTTCCTCATTTGGAAGCCCTGTATCTGTTGGGTCCTTAATGCCAAAGGCCCCCATGGCGGCTTGAACCCTCCCGGGAACTGCTGCATCCTCAGCTTCCCTTCCAATATAATCTGGAGATACTAAAATCTCCGCAGGAACGACATTCTCGGGATTCTCCTCCACGGGAGACATTACAATCGGAGGAATGCGCTCATCAGAAGAGCTCGCCACCTCCTTCGGTTTACTGATGCCCGATTTCGAAACCCGGTTTTCTTCTTCAATGATTCCTACAAAAAGAAAAGCATATGTCACAAAAATGATAGAATGAGCCAGACTATGTGGGACATCCTTACCTCCACAGGAGCTGAGTCCATTGACACTTGCCATGACAATGCCTTCTTCTTTCTCTTCAGCGCAGAAGAGCCAGCCTCTGTATCAGCACGTCTCTTCGGCTGATCGGCCGAGGGCTCTGCCTGACCTCCCGTGGATACGGCAGGGGTACCTCGATAACCCACCTCTGGCTGGCGGTACGACCGAGCCTTCGCCAACAGGTTCCCGGTCGCCTCTAACTGGGTATCGGCAATGAAACTGGTCTCCCTATCATATCCAGGGGCACGGCGTTCATGGCATAGTAAAATTTGGCGGCCGAGAAAAGAATCAACGGTCGTGGATTCTGAACGGGCAGGGTAAAGCGAGCTCCGGTGCATCCGGCATTGTAGTAATGTCAAGCTCGTGCACCGTCCAGCAAACTTCTAGTATACCCCAGGTTAATACTGGGGTTCTCCAATATCAACTGAGCATAGCCGAATTGTCATACAAAATGGCTCGACAAATATGGTTCCAGGTAACACTGGTTTCTATTCCGATACACCAGATGGGACGGCCAGATGCTTTGCAACCAGCGGAATCCCCATGGAGGCAGAGTTGTGGCATCTTCACCCGAATCTGTTAAGGCTTCGTTGGCCTCAAAATCCAAAAAGACGGGACCAACTTTGGTGATCTCCCACCCCTGAAGGTGGGATAAAAATTTCCTGCAAACAGGAACACCAGTATGCAACCAGCTTCTCTGGTGGAAACGGTGGAGGAATGCGTCTCCGGCCCTGTGGTCTTCTTTCGGGCTCGGGCTCATCACATTGGGATGGTGAAAAATTAACCACCCCATCAAATAATGAAACGGCAGTTTGGCACGTAGAAAGTTGTCATTCTTACCTCGTTCATGAACGATATTTCCCGTAAATTCTCGTAAACCTCGCAGCAGGTTACACACCATTGCGGGGAGTAGAGCTAGGCGACAGCCAAAAACCAACTTCACAGCTGGCAGGATTAGGTTCCGGGTCACCCTCTCCACAGAGCCTGACCCATCTGAAAAGACATAATCCCGGAGCCAAATCATCAGATAAGCAGCCAACACTGCTTTGGACGACATCCGATGAGTAAGGTGCCAGAAACAGCTATAGGAGCATTCGTCCGACTGCCGGTCCTCGTTTTTCCGGAGACTTTTCTCACTTAGCCTGCTCATTTCAGAGAGCACCGCGGTACTAGAAAGCGCTGGCGGAGTTGTAAACTGAGAGGGATTCTCCTTGTCTTGCTCAAAGACATAATCTCTCCAAGCAGTCACATGAGGCTGTGACCCGCCCTTATCCCTCTTCTGCATATAATAATGATGACTCGCCACTTCCTTGAAGACGGCCATCATCTCCTCGGCTTTGTCCCCCAGGACTTGGAACTCATCGTTGGTCGGGAAGTATTCCTCGTAAGGTTCTGATCCCCAAGGGAGCCTTGACACCTCGTATATTTCATGAAGTGCGAGTCCCAGCTCCCCCACCGGAGTGAAGAAAGTCCCGGTCTGGGTGTTAAACATCTCCAGGAGTGCGAGGAACATATGCCTGTTAATGTCGACGCCTGCCTGGGTAGCACGAATTGCGGTAGTCAGCCCAATCTCTTTAAGCTCAGCCTTGAACTTCGACAAAACCCAAAGGATCAGCTCGTCCCACTTTGGCACGTGGTGTCACCAACCTTCAACCCTAAAACCACCTTTCGGATACATAACCTTCGATGTTAGCATCCGATTTGCAAAGGTCGAAGCACCAAAAGCAAAGGTGTCATTAGGGACATCACTATAAAGGCTCCCATGGCGCAAAGTTCGACAACTGAACGAGGTTCCGGCTCGCGAGGCGGCCAAAGTACCCCTTTGATTTAAAGTAACATCGATCGAAAGGGTACCCCCCCACTGCCCCTCCTTGAGAAGGTGTAAGTTCCCATGACATCCTTCTCTTGGAAGCCAAACGGTAGAAGGCCGTCAGCGGCAATTGACGTTCAAGCTGTCGCATGTACAGAACCATGCCCTTCACAGAGAAGAACCAGTCCTCCTTGATCTTCAGTACCTTCGCCTCGATGGAGGTCAAGCGGTCACCAAAGAGAAAGGCAGGTTTCAAGAAAGTCGCATCCTCGGACTCAGCGGATTTCAGTTTGCCGCTCTCCATCATACTCTGGAGAAAAATAGACGACTGATTCCAGATTTGCAATATTATCTCGAAAGGTTGATTCAGTAGGATAGCAGCCTTCACAGGATTTATCACCTCCTCGTTATAATCTACTCCCATCTGACAGAGAGCAGCATCTAGAAGCACTTCGTTCAAGAGCGGGACGGTCATCGACACTGGCGGTCAGCAAAAGAAGTCAAAAACTCAGATATGTTAGAACAACAAAAAATCTGAGTTACGCTCTCACCAGAAGCGCATACACTGAACCGAGGCTCAGGCGCATCTGGAAAGAAGCTTCGGTGCATCATCAGGGTCTAAACCCATGCGCGTCAGCAGGGAAGCTTCGGCGCATCATCAGGGTCTAAACCCATGCGCGTCAGCAGTGAAGCTTCAGCACATCATCAGGACCCAAGGTCTATGCGTGTCAGCGTATGTGAGTTCTAAAAACGGCCTACTCGAGTACAAAAAGGTACGGTAAAGAGCGACGAAACCCACCAATCACCGCCGGCCGAACGTCGACGGGCGTCCTGGGGACATCATCCACAGCAGCCTCCACAGGCTCTTTCTCTTTGCCTCGTCCCCTGCCAGCACCACCGCGAGGAGTTTTAGGGGCCATCTCGTGAAAGAAGAAGTTAGGTTTTTTCGAAAGAACTCTAGAGAAGAAGAAAGAAAGTGGAGAAGAACCCTCTTCCTCCATCAGACGCCTATTTATAGGCTTGGGCATACGCGAAAACCGATGAGGAGTGACATCAGCCGCCGCTTGGGGTTCTGCGAAATGATAACTGCAAATAATCCAAAAAGATCATCATTAATCTTTTGTTAATTACTTCGAAGCATTATCATTTAAACTGAGAGGAGCAAGCACCCCATCACTGATGCACAGAATAGTCATATGCCCTGGACAGTCATGCGCCCCATCGAAGACACCACCATGCTTCTTATTCAAAGTATTCCAAAACTTGACGAAAAGTTTTGAAAACTTTGAAGGGGGTCGTGTAGAAGCATGGAATTTCAAGGCGCATCTATGTGCCCGAATTCCTATGTGCTCAGAACATGCGCCAGGGAGCTTAGATGAAGTACTTGGCACAGCAAACAGCAAAAGCATAGACAATAAAAGAAGATTTTTATTTCATATAAAAGTCTATTACATGTCTAAAAAAGGCGTTACAAAGAAGAATTTCTACAAAGAAAGACCCTAAGTCTACAGCTAGGCACAGCAACCGCCATGCGTTCTCAGTTTGGCGCATCACTTCAGCGTCTCAGTCAGGCACATCTCTTCAGAGTCTCAGTTATGCGCATCATGAAGTCTCAGCATATGCATTCCGCTGCGACCCGATCAAATGCTTCGAATAATGAAGCATTTATTGAGCAGAACGAGGGCGGGCAATCAACCCTACCCTAGCGGGAGGAAGATCTCTCCAAACCCCAAGGAAGATGAGAGCACCGCAATCGATCCGCGGCAATAAGAGGATTTCAACACAACCAGAATGGGCAACACCCACTCTGACAAAAGAAAGAGCCTCCAAAGCCGGGAGCACCGTAATTCCGATCTGCGGCTCTTCCAGCATAACGGGGACAGGGCTCGAGCATCCCGATCTTTGGATGCAATAGGCACCTTCCGCCTGCCTCAGAAGCCCTCGACCCTGACTTTTGGATGTAACAGTCATATTCAAGAGCATGAACGAAGACAAGTCGTCGCAGCTTTACCCTCGGGAGCATCTCGTCAACAGAATGTGCTCGAGCAAACAAGTTTATTTTGGGAGGACATGAGAGAACGAAAAGCAAACTCTCTCCTTGCCACTATTTATAGGCCGGGGAAATCAAACCCAAGCGCCAAGTGGCTGGCTCTCCGAATCCCGTGCAATAAATTTGTATTTATGGTGATGAACCTGACGCTTCGAATTCAGCCAAGTCAAAAATGGCTATTTAAAGCACTCGAAGAACGTAACAGTCAGACCAATAAAGATGTGTCATGCAAACGGATGCGCCAGTCAGACCGCGCATCATACAAACGCGTCCATCAGCACCAAGCGCCTCATAAGGATGCGTCCCCATGCGCCTAGTGGAACGCAGATTGACGCGCCCACTCAATAGCCCATCACCCGTCAAAAAAATATTAAATGCTGAAGTCTGACACGACAGCAGCCAGTCCCCGAGGACTGAACAGTTGACAGCTTTTTCAGAAAACGAAGCGTCGCTGACGTCAGCATCATCATTACTTTCCTCCGGCAGTTACAAGCCACGTGGCCGTCCAACCATTTCGCATGCGCTCCGCAGCCATGCGCCTCAGACTTTTCTCTAATCCCTAAAGACGGAGGTCAAGTCACTACTGAAGCCCCGCATGCGCCTCAAAAGCCATACACCCAGAATGGTTCGTGACTCCTAAAGTTTACAAGCCAAAGTCTACTCATGCGCCCAATCCTAGGCGCATCCTGTCAGATTACTCTCCACCAAATCCGAGATCTTTGAGCTACGGATATGCGCCACGTGTTTTTTGACTCATTTCAGCCGATAAAGGGGTGCTAATCATCCAAGATCTCAGCAACCGAAAGATCTTCTCCATTGCTACGTGTCAGCTCTGTCACAGCCCATAAATGCAACAAGAAGAGTTTAACTCCTCAATCCGAGCATGCCGCCCATGCGCCTCTATCAGCAATCACCACGTGGCATCCCCACAAACAGGCACATCCTACATATGCGCGTATGAGCAGCCAACCTGTTGCTTATAAATAGAAGGATCATTCCCTCTCACACACACACAGACTGTCAGAGATCAAGATGCACAGTCAACCAAAACATCAGAGTTTACTCCCAGAGATCGGAAAAGACACTAAACGTCTTCTTCCTCTCCACAAGCTCCAGCACCCAGAGCAACTCAGACCTTCAGAGAACCGAGAACCGTCGTCAGATCGTCAACGGAGTTAATGCATTACCACTCGCTCCATCGACACAGGGACCCAGATAAACAAAAGTGTTCTCCTAGGACTACATCTAAGTCCTACATTGTAATACTGTTCTATTTGTAATTAAAATTTCAATCAAAAGATTTGAATGGCAAACAGAGGGGGATTGTGTTTGTGCTATGTGTTGAGGAAGGGAGAGTGAGTTATTTAAGTGTGTGTGTGTGTGTAATATAATATAAAGAGAGAGAGAGTGAGAATAAAGAGAGAGAGTGATAGATAGTTGAAAGAGGGAGAGAGAGAAGTCGGTTGGGGGGTGTGCTGGTGATGGGGAGGGTGAGGTGGTGTGTGTGAGTAATAGGAGAGAGAGTGTGATATATATATATATATATATATATATATATATATGTATATATATAGAAAAAGAATATATATATATATATATATATATATATATATATATATATATATATATATATATATATATATATATATATATGTATATATATAGAAAAAGAATATATATATATATATATATATATATATATATATATATATATATATATATATATATATATATATATAGAAAAAGAATATATATATATATATATATATATATTCTTTTTCTATATATATACATATATATATATATATATATATATATATATATATATATATATATATATATATATATATATATATATATATATATATATTCTTTTTCTATATATATATATATATATATATATATATATATATATATATATATATATATATATATTTTCTTTTTCTATATATATATATATATATATATATATATATATATATGGGATAAAAAAAAATATATATATATATATATATGGGATATTTGTAAAGTAGAGAGAGGAAGAGATATTTTTAAATAGAAAAAAGAGGGAAATTATGTGGGGTATTTGGGTAGTCACGAGAGGACAACATGGAGCTTGGGTTTGGGTTCGGTCGAGCCGGATCGGGTCAAAATCGGACATGGTGCAATAACTGAGTTTAAATGGGTATTTATAATCATGGGTAAATAAGTAACATGCGGGGACTCAAATAAATAGGACACAAGCGTCATGTGGGTAGTAGGCTTCATGTGGGCCATGTTCATACTTTGGGTTGACAGGTTGGATTGATGTCGGGTCCCAAAATTAAACTGGAAGTCAGGTCATATTTTACGGTAGATAATTAATTGGCCTAAATTGACCCGAAAGTTGTACGAAGCAAATGAAGCACAAAATAGAGTGTCTGAGTGGGACACGAAGGTCATGGGTGTAGAGCGTCTCGAGTAGATCAGGCATGAAAAGTTGGTTCTGAGAAAACGACTGGTCTTGTGCTCCTAAATTAAAAGTCACAGTCACGTACAAACGATGATCAAAGATAAAAGTGGGAATAATTATTCAACGATTAATTGGTCTAAGTTGACCCGAAGTTGCGCGATACAAAAAGAGCACAAGAGAATGAGTTTAAGTAGGACATGATATATCAAAACGAAGATAATCTTGTCTACTACAAAACCCATAAAGAGAGTTTACAGAGATTGGCATCCCTGACGCTCCAGAAGTCAAAGTCACGGAAAAGTACATTAATGATCAAAATAATTAAATAATAAAATACTTATTGAAAATAATTCATGTAGAAAATTTAAAATAAACCCTAAAATGCAGGAGGGATTACATCCTACCCACCTTATAAGAATTTCGTCCTCGAAATTTAAAATCATCCAATATGTCAAACTATAACATATAGCTGCTCTGGCTACGATACTCAATCTGCTACCCTTGTGATCATCTCTTCTGTTTATCTTTACAATCTTTTTGGTTCAGATTCAACAATGGTCCTTCTAGCATAAACTATGTCATATATCCTTTAGAATCTTTCACACTAACATGGAACCTTTATGTATACCCTAAACTATAGGTCATTCTCTGGGTATGTTTATAAACCTACAATGCTTGATCATCAACCATATTTTCAACCTCAATTATAAATACTTGATTTTCTTATCATATCCTAAGTATCCTTATTTTATCAATCCACAGGTCCTTTGCATTATTTTTTGTCAATCTTTTTCTATAACTTCTCCTTGAAATTCTACGTTCAATACTTATCCTTGGCGTAGAGCCTTCTTCTTTTTACTCAACAACTCCTACGAATATAAATCCTCGATTTCAAACTCCCGATTTATTAATTACCAATGTACATATGTCTTTGCCTTGTTCTTTGTCGTTTTAACTGATATCTTTCCGATCTCGTACGTAATATTATATCTCATTCTAACTTATTCTATATCATTCCACATATCGATCTACCCTCTAATCACATATAATTAGCTTATAGATAACCAGTAATCACTTGGTCATCAAAGTCTTACAATGCTCAATCCTCAAATTCTAAGCACAAGATTCTAATCCTCAATCCATAGTCACAACAATATAATATTTCATCATTCCATCTTAGATACCCTATCATCGAGTTATACTATCAATACAATCGTTCTTAATGGTTTTCAAGTCTACTATAGTCAGTCACTCATAATTGTCCTATAAGCTTAATCTAACCAATCCCTAGGAAAAGTACTTATCATAATCATACAATAACATTTATAGTTATACTATAGAATCAGTTAACAAGGTTTGGATATTTCGGTCGTCTATCAAAAAGAAGGTAACAAGGCCTAAGACTGGGTCGAGCAATCCATAATAGTGTCCAAACAAGTTAAAGGGTCAAGCAAGACAGAAAAGTTCGTCAGAAAAATCTCCAAGAATGGTACGAAGACAATAAGATGCATACGACGTAGTCGAGGTAAAACTCGAGAACCATATACCTCTGCGATTAGGTAACGTGAAGTTATTGCTAAGTCAGTGTGCATCTGGCTGGAATAACTTCTTTGTTCCGTAATACGACGGATGGCTGTAGTGCACAGCAGATAATACAGGTTCTTGAACTTATCTTGGCTAAATCTATGAAATATTAATCAAATACACATGGTATGGTTCAAGTAAGATCCGTAAAACATATGTAACCATGATGCCGACATCTGAAATCCTGCCTTGCCAGTATTTCTCTGGCCGCAAAACTCTCAATTCCGTAATACAAGGTTAAAATCTAATTTTTCGAACCTTCCTTGGATCAATCTATAAGGCGTTTCCAAAAATTACCGAGAAAGACGAGAAGAATTACCCAAGAGGTTAACGAAGAAGGGTTTAGTCAAATCATAGGAAAGATGGAACACAAAAATAATTATGTCCAAAAGATAACATAAAAGCAATCCTGTTGGAGAGTCCTAGAGAACCTGTATCCAAGTTGTAGATGTAGATAGGAAAGAGTTAATCAAGACGGGAAGGAATAATGATAAGAATTTATTCTTGCTCATTCGGTCATAACGAAGTGAACCAAGTTGAGATATGATCTGATAACCATACACGTCTTCCTGAAATCATGTTGCCAGAATTTTCAACACACCAGTAAGCTTAGATACAATAAACGATAGAGTCATAACTAATGTATACACCCTATGATCATGTTATCTAGAATTCTTGCCACGCCAACCGGTATGGCTGCGAGAAAATCTAAATTCTATAACTAAGATAAGTATACCCAAAATCGGGCTCTATATTTTTCTCATACGGGCTAATATGGCTGCGATAAATTCTAAACTCCATAAATAAAGTAGACGTTTACCTTATTAGGATATATCACAATTCAATCCACAAAATTTATCACGATGCAAGATCAAAGTCAACAACAAAAATCAGAAATCAATTTCAACAATGAATTAAAGAAGAGTAAATGGAAACAAGCGAAAATAGATTTCGAGGTAAGATTAGAGTGAGATCCTCAGGGGTCATCCCAAGGGTACTATCATGGTAAAAATTGTAATCCACTGAATTTCAAACAAGAGACTAAATATAGTTAACGGTCCTATGCTGTGATGAGTTTTCCTATGTTGTAATCCTAGAAATCCTCTAGGTGTTCTTAAATATTTATTTCTAGTATTATCAAGTTGTCCTAAGATCCTAGTTGTAGGCATGCTTGGTACAATAACGTAACCAAACAACTTAAGTCTGGACCTGCATGGGCTGCCACTAAAAATATGTCACGACCCGTTACCCAAATTGTTAGGCCGGGCCGAGCCATGTCCAGCCTACGCTTGTTAAAGCATAGTAAGCGTTTCTAAGAATAGACAATAAAGGATCTAATCTGCTAATAGTTATAATATCACATCTAAAAGGTTCATCACAAGACAGCATCTATAAGCGAAAGTAAACAAGTACAGACTTAATAATACACTTCCAAAGTATCTAACTGGAGACAAAGTCCAGTATCCAAATATAAGTTCAAACCAAAGTCTAAGTCTTAAAACACATGAAAGATATCTAAGCAAGGTTCCCCGCTGGGGCCTCTTTTGGAGCTAAGGCCAGGCCCTCAAAATTATTGCCATAATATGTATCACATAGCATTTCCTCCTTGGAAAGTGAACCTACAACGTTATCCTGTCAGGACAGGAGCAAGTACTTGTACTACAAACATATAATACTGATCATGTGATGGAAAAAGATGAAATAACATAATCATGGCATATCTTGATTTAACCAGTTTTTAGATACATTTCATCATGGCAATATATATTCGTTTTAAAGTTTAAAACTGTAGCAGGTGAGTGATCAGTCAATAGGTAAAATAGGATGTACAGTGATACATATCAATTTTCTCTGGAATACACATACGTGCACTAACGGCATCGGTGTATATCCATACACAAATGCGGGATCAGAACATACGATAAATTTACATATAGAATATAACAGTGCTCGGTAAATACATACGGAGAAGGGGGCATGATCACGTACACTACTAACAGTTTTCCCTTAACCTATTTTTATTAACATGTGAGTGATACGAGAACAGTATAAAACATATAATAGATACTGGGAACAGTATAAACATGGTAGGTACTGAGAGCAGTATAAAACATAGTGGATACTCAGAGCAGTATAAAGCATGACATGTACCGAGAACCAGTAAGAAGCATGTGAAGATATGACTTGCAGTTATCCAGAAAGCAGTATTTTAACATGATTTAATCATAATATATTATTATACGCAGTAAATAACCTTGTAGGGATACTTGCCTCGAGCAAAGCAAGAATAAGAATATGAAGATACAGATGTCCAGTATCATATCAATAATGATATACAAACTCAGCCTCTAAGTTATGATTAAGATTTTACACTAGTGGTGTGACGCGACTCCTAACTGGATACTAGCTAAGGGATGTCCTAGCATAGAAAATCAATTTGGGGTGACACTATATCTAAACCAATACTTAGGGTTCTTAGAAACACAAGGATCATTTTAGAGTTTTACAAAAAACCAAGCATATAAATATATATACTAAAAATAATAATTAAATATAATTTAAGGGCGATATATAAAGAAAAATCTGCAGATATCGTCGGATGACAAAACAAATATTACCAACCCGTCCAGAATGGTCAAATTAGCTAGGATAGCCTACCCATAAGTCCAATTTGGACACAGGGACAAAACGGTAATTTCGGGTTAAAATGATGTCCGCCGTTGGACACACTTTGTACCAAAAAATGTGTCAGGGCAGAAGTCTACAAATGTAATGCATGTGGTTCGTATTACGTATTTTGGAATACGTGTACGTATTTTATCTTGTATTGCATGATTTCCTTGCTTAGCTTTTCTTCATGGCTTGGTTTATCCTTGGGTTGGTTCGGCTTGGCTTGGTTTTGCCTTGGTTCATCATGAACCAAAGGTGAACCCCTACCTACCACCACCATTAGTATTTATTACCCATTCTCTTTCTCTCTCCTCATTACTCTTCTTCTTCTCCATCATAACTCCTTCACCTACCAGAGAGAGAGGTCTAGGCAAGTGCAGCTTGCTTCATGGAGGAACTCTAATTTTATTATTCCATTCTCTTCTTTACAGCATCCTAGCATACTTTAGTACTTGGCATTTTTACTTTCCATGGCCAGATTTTTGTAGATCTAAGTTTATATTATTTTTGGAATTCTTGGGTTTTGATCTACTTAATCTTGTTATTTCTAAGTTTTGATGGTTCCATATTGTAGAGAATTTCGTTCTGCCCCATTTTGACCTATGGAAGTTCGGATTTGGACTCTGGATGAAGGTTTCATGGAGCTTGGAAGCCTGGATTTATGGTGTTCTTCTTCTCAAAAATTTTGGAGAAGGAGAACAGTTCTCTGGCCGCATGGCAGTACTTGACCGCTTGAACATTCATACGGCAAGTCGCTCTCAGCCGCATGAGACCCTCGCACTCCTAGCCGCATGGACTTCTCCCCACTCAGCCGCATGCACCCCCTTGCTTATGCAGCCGCATGGGCATCCATCCCGTCAGCCGCATGAATACGAATTCCCCGCGAGCCGCATAGACCTACTTTTCAGCCCGCCGTATGAGGCCCCTGCGTTCTAGCCGCATAAGCCTACTTTCTTCTTGGCCGCATAGACCAAGTCTCTTCTAGCCGCATGGACCTTTGCTCTGCGAGCCGCATGAGCCCGGGCCCATTCTAGCCGCATGGATTCCTCCCCTGCGAGCTGCATAACACCTATTTCCTTCTGACCGCATGCGCCCTTGATTGAACATAGCCGTATGGGCTATTCCGCCCTCAGCCGCATGAGCTGCTCCCGCATGGATTCCTTCCTTGGTCGTATGTGCCCGAGCCGTATGACTTTTCCATAGACTCGTATTCTATGATTAAGTTATTATTATTATTTGATCTTACTGATAATTCATGTCTTGTAACCTCAGCATAACTTGGGTCTCATAATTGAATGCTTGCACTAGGATGCCCTGCACATGTACCCTAAACACGACAGTGACCCGTAGTGGTACACTCTTGACAAGTACACATGATATGACCTGATAGTGGCCCGTCGTGGCGCACTCCTGACAAGAACACTTGACATGATAACCTGACATGATATATCTTGATAAGCTGTTGCGACGGCTACCTGACATGACATGACCTGTATAAATAACCTGGACACCGTGGGCGATTGTGCTTGTACAAATAATCCAGTCCTGTCTTGCATCATGTCTAGGAGGGGACTCCTGAGTACCACGGTCAGGAGTACCTATTGAAATGGACTAAGGCTAATAACCAGATTAATACATTAGTCATAAAGAGATCTCCCAGCTACAGGCGATCCCGTTACCTGGGCGCGCTTGGGATCTGTAGCCTGCCGTCTAGTAGGGCACATTTCCAGCACACTGTCATGTGTTGCACCCTTCAAGCTACCTAAGGTTACATGCGTTTTCTGGACGATGTACCCACCTGAATTCAACCCCTAATTTTCGACCTGGATAACCTGGAAGGTCTGCAGGGCTTGTGGCTGTGGAATAATCTTACTGCATCTTGCTAGTAACTAGGCCTGTGATAACCCTAGTTAGTTAAAGTATCAAGCCGTACTTATTGCTTGGCCGTGATTTTTGAATGAGGAATAATCAGTCTAGTCTTGTCTTGATCTGGTATAAGATTGTTATATGTTCTGATTTTTTTATATTTATCTTGCTGATAAATGGGAAAGACCAAGTTTGGTTCAGATGAAGGGTTACAATCTCGGTCCTTATTTGGTTCAAGGATTGTAACCTGGTTATCTGAATGGTTCCATGGTTATCTTACCGTATATCCCTGTGATGTTATATTTCTTCTGTTTTATTATATTATTATCTTCTGTGCTAATTGCTGGTTTTATTTCCTAAGTGAAGCTTCCTTTGTGGCACTTGCTCTTTCTGGGATCTGACCCAGCTAGTTTTGTATGGCCAGATTTCGGAGCAGCTCCAGAGGATCTACCGACTTTCTAGCCCGATGGTGGCCACTAGGCGTAACCAGGGCATCGAGTGGGTTTATTTTTGATCTTCCACTTTATTGTAAAAATATTCTTTTGAGTCGTTTAGCCGACGAGCCCCTGTTTAGCTCGATTGCACTTACTTACTGTCTGCCTAAGGGCTGTAACATGATTGACAGATCCTAGGGTTGATCATGTATGACTAAACTCTTGCTAGTCCTAACATTTTGTAATGACTAGCTTCATGATCAGCTGAATATGTAATATTTGGGATGCCTTATTATTGTATATTTAATGATCATACATCTTGTAACTTTTACCTACTTGTTTGTGATTGAGACACTAGGCTTGTTCATGACCATAGGAGACTGTTGGCTTGTAGTAAACCCTCATGTATCTAGACAGCCATGGCCGTATAGCGAGATGGATTCCATTTCATATACGTAGCTGGCTATGTCTGCCCCCGCTCTCCAGTATTCTGGTTCTGGGACATGACATGGTTTAAGTGGTGGCCCATGCAGGTCTTGTAAATCAAGATATGTGAGGGTTTACTGAATAGATGTCTCAATCAGTATTCGCCTTTGATTCCTGCTCGTGTCTTCTGAATCCCTGGATTCTTGTCCTGATCATATGCTTGTATCGTTGATCTGTCCTGGTCCTTCCTTATTGTTCCCCATGTCGTCTTCTTCAGCGGCATTGTTCCTGGACTTGCCGGTCAGCAAGGCGGAGCACTTCCCGTGGATCAGCAGCAACCAGGGGATCAAGCCCAGCATTCCGGAGTAGCCTCCAGAGTCGTGCCTTCTGGCGGAGAGCCACCAGTCCAGCCAGTTCAGCATACCGAACCTGATGATGGCACTTTGGTAGGTCTCGTCAGGACCTTGATAGCTTCCTAAGATCGTCGTGGAGATGCCTTGCACCAGGCAGTGACGGATGCTCTGACCAGAGGAGGTCATCAGGGTAACAGCACGGCCAATAGCTTCAAGCGCTTGAACCCTCTATTTTTCGACGGTAGTAAAGATGCTATCGCTGCAGATGCTTGGCTTCAGGACATCGAGGTGATTCTAGAAGCAGCCAGGACCCCAGAGAACGAGAAGGTAGCCGTGGTATGCCTGCAGTCGTTAAATCTTGCCCGCAGCTGATGGACGGCTCAGGCCGTTGGATTAGCAGCACCCATTGCTTGGGCGGTATTCAGAGAGAGATTCCAGACCAAGTATTTTGATGTTGTAGCTCGGTATGGTCTACAGACGAGGTTCACCAATCTGAAGCAGATGGGCAGGACGATCGACGGATATACAGCCGAGTTTTCGAGGCTCAGTCGGTTTGCTCCCACCTTGGTGGCAACCGAGTATGATAGAGCCCAGCAATTTCAGCAAGGGCTTCACCTGAAGATTTTGTTGGCAGTTGAGCAGTTTGAGCATCAGACTTTTGATGCAGTCTTGAGAGCAGCTAGGAGGCATGAGTATACCTCCCAGAGGATTGTGGATAGGGCCGGAGGTCGGAAGAGATCCCACGGCCAGATGAAACAGTCTTCAGCCCCAGCCCCGGCAGCCAGGGCTTTGACCATTGGAGCTCCGAGGCGAGCGGCCTCAGTGACGTCGGTTCAGCATTCAACCCCGACGTACCCTCAGCAGCAGAAGTAGAAGCAGTCTTTCGTAGTGGAATGTTCTTATTGTGGGAAGCCAGGCCATGTAGTGGCAGAGTGTCACAGGGCACAGGGATTGTGTTTGGCTTGTGGAGCAGCAGACCATAGGGTTGGATCCTGCCCGAATAGGGGTGGTTCATCATCGTCCAACCTTTCTAGCTCTTCGGTGAGAGGACCAGCTCCGGTCCAGCAGCAGTATCCATTGCCGAGGCCCTTGCCGCCTCAGTCCCAGGCATTCCAATAACAACACCCCCAGCAGCATGCTCAAGCCCAAGCCCAGAGTCAGAATAGGCAGCGAGGATTTCAGCAGAGGGGACCAGCACCCCGAGGGCATTGTCACGACCTGCACCCGGTTTTCGGATACGAGACGTGTCCAAGCCAGCCTACGCCACAGAGTCGGCGGTAGAACGCTGTCAAGCCCGCAAGAAATAATGCTCAAGAAATAAACATTTGATGCTCATTCACAATTCTACATTTATTACAACATTTACAAGGTTTATATTTAAAGGAAAACACAAGTTTTACAATTTAATGAAATGATACAATGGCTATCTATTTCTAGGTTGTCTTCAGCATACCCAAGTCTCCCAGTGCCAAGGATGATCGCGGCTAAACCTGAAAATGTTAGTTTCCAGTCAGGAATGGAACAAGTACACAAACCGACGACAATGCAAAACACAATAGAATTAACAAGACACGAAAATAGCATATGAGGAATAAAAACTGGAAGATAAATGATGTCATAGCACGATAGAGAAATAAACAAGGAAAAACTAATAAAAGACATCTATCTAGGTGGTGTGAAATACCTTTTAATACGTGAACGGCTGGGCTAATACGGCACATCATACGATGGCTATCGTTCAGTAATGGTACGGCTAAATCATACGTGAGTGTGTATGACTTAGCTATCGTTCAGTAATATAATTGGGTTTGTTCACGTATTTACTTAGTATTTCCCCCTCCCGACTACTCCGTGTGACGAGCGTGTCAACAAGCAGCAAGATATATGTATAGACATGAAATGATAAGACTACTATGAATCGGAAAGCAATCAGAAAGTGCACTTGCCTGAATCCTTGCACAAACCATAGTCACAAGCCGAGGGTGAAGGAAAAGCCGATCTAGAAGCTGTCAACCTATATCATACAATGCACCACAAACAGTGCACGAAAACCATAAATTAATTCTAACGTTCTAGTTCTAAATAGTGGCTAGTTGGGTTACTAAGTCAATAATAATTAATTCTGTAATAATTCAATTAAAAACCTAATTTAACCTAATAATATTCTGAATATAATTTAAATATGCAAGTTTGGCCATTAAAAGTCGCGTTTCTCAATTTCGGAAACTACGGCACGCAAATCGAGACGTACCGTTGACTTTTGGTCAAACGCTGTGAACTCTCAATTTTGAAAGTGCACCTTGGTTAATTTCAGCGCCACGAGTGCGCTGGAATTGACCGTGCCGCAAAATCACGTTTTGGTCAAAAGATATCGCCGTTATGGCTAACCGTGACCAAAACGAAGATCGAACAATCAGTTCCGAGTTCAACAGAATAAATAAAATATTAAATAAATGAATTAATTTCTGAAAACAATATATGTCGTAGGGCTCTGTGTTAGCTTTCCGAAACTTCAAACGGATCGTGATTTCGATTTCTGGTTCTCCCGGAAACTCGAAAACACTGAAACGCGTCAAGTTTCGGACAAACAACACTCTACGAATTTTCCAGAAATTCATGTTCAGAATTTACAAAAATAAATTACATGGACAGAGAGTTTACCTTAAAACGCTTCCAATAAAAAAAACGGCGCGCGAAAACGAGGTCGGGGTTGACGGAAATCACCTCGGGAAGTCGGGGGATCGTCGGGATCAAAACCACAAAGGTCGGCTGACAATTAATTAGGGTTTCTCGATTTCCGAAAATAATATATATATACAGAGAGGGCGGGCGGCTGAGTCGGGTCGGGTCGGCTAAAAGCTGACACGTGTCAACATCTCCTCACTCCCGCTCAATAGGATGGACGGTTGGATGTCCAAGCGGGTTGGAGCCGAGCCGAATATGAGTTCGGCTAAGGGAGCCGGCTCCAAAGGAAATACACAGTCAGCGCGCATCTGACTGACAGGCGGGCCCCGCTCTGTCGGCCCTAGTGGCTGACGCGTGGGCCCCCCCACGCTGACTGGGATAATTAATTACTGAAAATTGTTTTTAAATCAATTTAAACTCAATTAACTCCAAATAAATTCCTAAAAATTCTAGAAAAATCCCAAAAAATTATAGAAAATATTACTAACTACCTAGAACCTATATAAAATAATTTGTCCCAAAATAGTCACCCATGATCTTTTAGAAAATATTTTAGCCTTTAAAATTATATAAACCATAATAAATAAATGCTCAATTATTGCCAAAAATTATGTAAAAATTACAGAAAATATAAAATAGGATAATGAGCCTTAGAAAATTGTTTGGGGTCAAATACTTGCTATTAGACTACCACAATAAATTCTCGAAGTCCTAGAAAATAGGTTTTCCCACTATTTAATAATCAAAATAATTCTAGAAAATTCTCGAAAATTCCTAGGAGCTTAATTATCAACTATTCAATTAAAAATTAAAAAAAATCGGGAAGGAGAGTTACAAATCTACCCACCTTAAAAATAATTTCGTCCTCGAAATTCTAATTCAAACAAAGATCCATATTGGAACAAACTTTTTTTTTTTTAAAAAAAATCAAGATTGTGGTCTTACTGGGTTCTTTATTTGGACATCAGTCATTGGTTGGATGAATGTTGCGCTTCAATTTATATGGACCGAACAAGGTCCCAATGAATAAAACTACTTCTACTAGATTAGGGTAACCTAGAATAGGACTGGCCGATGGTAGCTACACTTGCATATACAACTATCACAGTCATAGGGACCCTCTATTTCTATCTACCAATTTTGAGGTTTTGTCCTTCCAATCAGTGGAAGACAAAACGATAAAGAGTTCAAGGGTGATGTCACGAAATACAATTACGGGATTTAAAGGCGAATGTATAATTCAAGGGGAATTGTCAAAGTAGTCGTAGATGAGATCCTAGAGACATCTACATCTCAATCCACGTAAGAAAATTAGATAAAGAGCGAACCAATTGTATCATGGTTGATCAGACCGTAATACAATGATTCTGATTAGACAATATGTTAGCGGGCGTCCCCAATAAACATAAGTCTCGAATCAAGCTCGATAAAAGAGTAAGCTTGCAAAAACTAGGCTGTAATAGCAGCGTTGGTCAAGATAGTCAGAATACAAGTACGCGGGATTTTGGAAGAAAGAAATAAGTAGTTCGAGTTTTAAGAAAGTCAATCCTTACCTGGTGTTCTTGCTTATACAGTCTTCCTACAATCTTACTATCCCTAAAGTCTTGGTCAACTACAACATAGTTTTAGCAATGTTCTATAACCTATGATCCTCAAAATGGTTTCATTTCTATGGGTTGTGCCTCGCCAGTGCGCTGCTGGCTGCAGTGAACCCACGCTATCCACTCTCAACAATTGGCGACAGTGCGCTGCTGTCTAATCATCGCAGTCATAAAATTATTCTAACCATATTCCTAAGAATTTCAAGGGACTGCTAGAGGTTCAAACTAGTTGATTTTGATAGAGTGTAAACATCTGTCTATAAGCCTCTATTCTTAAAGCAAACGACTGGTCGGGGAGGAAAATCAGAAGACACTGAAAACAAGAACATCCTAGCATTTATTTTGTATATATATATCAACTGGTTGAGGGAAAACTTTGAACCAATTCTACCTCGAGATTCATATATGAATAACTGAATCAAGAATCACAAACAATTTCTTACAGTAAAAATGAAATTTAAACTAAGTAATTCTAACTTATGATATAAGACTTATATCCAATACAACAAAAGAAAATTAAACAGTTTATCAAAATCAAAATTAACTCCTTAATCCTAGGCAAGTCTAACATACCAAGTGAATAGTATATCCACATTGGATCACATGGTCATATCAAAAATATAGTGTACCTATAGAGATCTAGCAAGTTATCTAAATTGAATGGCCTATCTAATAACCTTATCTACCCAACAGTCAATTTTAACAAGGGACTCCTAGTCCTAGTCATTCTCTTAAATCATTTTAATCCTAGTTTGTGAATGAGCAATTCTTGGTCGCAGGCTCGCAATGGTACCACTAACTTAAGTACCATCACGAGTTCGCAATCTTTTGCGAAAACTGACCTGCATGGGCCACCACAAAAACTTGTCACGACCCGCACCCGGTTTTCGGATACGAGACGTGTCCAAGCCAGCCTACGCCACAGAGTCGGCGGTAGAACGCTGTCAAGCCCGCAAGAAATAATGCTCAAGAAATAAACATTTGATGCTCATTCACAATTCTACATTTATTACAACATTTACAAGGTTTATATTTAAAGGAAAACACAAGTTTTACAATTTAATGAAATGATACAATGGCTATCTATTTCTAGGTTGTCTTCAGCATACCCAAGTCTCCCAGTGCCAAGGATGATCACGGCTAAACCTGAAAATGTTGGTTTCTAGTCAGGAATGGAACAAGTACACAAACCGACGACAATGCAAAACACAATAGAATTAACAAGACACGAAAATAGCATATGAGGAATAAAAACTGGAAGATAAATGATGTCATAGCACGATAGAGAAATAAACAAGGAAAAACTAATAAAAGACATCTATCTAGGTGGTGTGAAATACTTTTAATACGTGAACGGCTGGGCTAATACGGCACATCATACGATGGCTATCGTTCAGTAATGGTACGGCTAAATCATACGTGAGTGTGTATGACTTAGCTATCGTTCAGTAATATAATTGGGTTTGTTCACGTATTTACTTAGTATTTCCCCCTTCCGACTACTCCGTGTGACGAGCGTGTCAACAAGCAGCAAGATATATGTATAGACATGAAATGATAAGACTACTATGAATCGGAAAGCAATCAGAAAGTGCACTTGCCTGAATCCTTGCACAAACCATAGTCACAAGCCGAGGGTGAAGGAAAAGCCGATCTAGAAGCTGTCAACCTATATCATACAATGCACCACAAACAGTGCACGAAAACCATAAATTAATTCTAACGTTCTAGTTCTAAATAGTGGCTAGTTGGGTTACTAAGTCAATAATAATTAATTCTGTAATAATTCAATTAAAAACCTAATTTAACCTAATAATATTCTGAATATAATTTAAATATGCAAGTTTGGCCATTAAAAGTCGCGTTTCTCAATTTCGGAAACTACGGCACGCAAATCGAGACGTACCGTTGACTTTTGGTCAAACGCTGTGAACTCTCAATTTTGAAAGTGCACCTTGGTTAATTTCAGCGCCACGAGTGTGCTGGAATTGACCGTGCCGCAAAATCACGTTTTGGTCAAAAGATATCGCCGTTATGGCTAACCGTGACCAAAACGAAGATCGAACAATCAGTTCCGAGTTCAACAGAATAAATAAAATATTAAATAAATGAATTAATTTCTGGAAAAAAATATATGTCGTATGGCTCTGTGTTAGCTTTCCGAAACTTCAAACGGATCATGATTTCGATTTCTGGTTCTCCCGGAAACTCGAAAACACTGAAACGCGTCAAGTTTCGGACAAACAACACTCTACGAATTTTCCAGAAATTCATGTTCAGAATTTACAAAAATAAATTACATGGACAGAGAGTTTACCTTAAAACGCTTCCAATAAAAAAAACGGCGCGCGAAAACGAGGTCGGGGTTGACGGAAATCACCTCGGGAAGTCGGGGGATCGTCGGGATCAAAACCACAAAGGTCGGCTGACAATTAATTAGGGTTTCTCGATTTCCGAAAATAATATATATACAGAGAGGGCGGGCGGCTGAGTCGGGTCGGGTCGGCTAAAAGCTGACACGTGTCAACATCTCCTCACTCCCGCTCAATAGGATGGACGGTTGGATGTCCAAGCGGGTTGGAGCCGAGCCGAATATGAGTTCGGCTAAGGGAGCCGGCTCCAAAGGAAATACACAGTCAGCGCGCATCTGACTGACAGGCGGGCCCCGCTCTGTCGGCCCTAGTGGCTGACGCGTGGGCCCCCCCACGCTGACTGGGATAATTAATTACTGAAAATTGTTTTTAAATCAATTTAAACTCAATTAACTCCAAATAAATTCCTAAAAATTCTAGAAAAATCCCAAAAAATTATAGAAAATATTACTAACTACCTAGAACCTATATAAAATAATTTGTCCCAAAATAGTCACCCATGATCTTTTAGAAAATATTTTAGCCTTTAAAATTATATAAACCATAATAAATAAATGCTCAATTATTGCCAAAAATTATGTAAAAATTACAGAAAATATAAAATAGGATAATGAGCCTTAGAAAATTGTTTGGGGTCAAATACTTGCTATTAGACTACCACAATAAATTCTCGAAGTCCTAGAAAATAGGTTTTCCCACTATTTAATAATCAAAATAATTCTAGAAAATTCTCGAAAATTCCTAGGAGCTTAATTATCAACTATTCAATTAAAAATTAAAAAAAATCGGGAAGGAGAGTTACAGGCATGGTCAGGCTATGGTGATGACCGCAGAGGAAGGATTGGCACCAGGAGAGGTAGTGGCAGGTACTATTCTCGTCAACTCCTTTCTAGCTTCAGCTTTATTTGATTCTGGTGTATCGTATTCTTTTATGTCTGCACGATTCGCGACACGGATAGGATTGGAGCTCGAGTCATTATCAGTAAGGCTCAATATACTTACTGGTAACAGACTTGTGGGAGTCGATAGGGTGTTTTTCTCGTGTCGGATCGTAGTTAGCGGTAAGAAATTTCCCGCTAGATTGATAGAGTTCCAGATGGCCGATTATGATGTGGTCTTAGGGATGGATTGGTTGAGGAACCAGTATGCTAGAAAAGACTGCCATATTGGTAAGGTTGTTTTTAGCATTCCAGGCGAGCCAGAGTTTTTCTTTTCTCGAGGCAAATTTGAACCTTCTCCTCCAGTGTTACGGATGGCAGTAGCGGCAGTGCAGTTGCCTCGGATAGTCGAGGAGTTTCCAGATGTTTTCCCAGAAGAGCTTCTAGGTATGCCGCCAGAACGGAAGATCGAGTTCACCATAGACTTGATTCCCTGGACAGCCCCAGTGTCAGAGAGAGTCTATAGGATGGCGCCGTCAGAGTTAGAGATCTTGTACAAGATGATTGAAGAACTTCAAACCAAGGGATTCATTCGTGCTAGTGGATCGCCTTGGGGAGCCCCGATGCTTCTTGTGAAAAAGAAGGATGGTACGTCCAGGTTATGTGTTGATTATCGTACCTTGAACTCAGTGACAATCAAGAACAAATACCATATCCCGAGGATAGATGACTTGTTTTATCAGCTCAAAGGGGCAGTAGTATTCTCGAAGATCGACTTGCGCTCAGGATATCATCAGATCAGAGTCAGAGAGTAGGACATCCCGAAGACAGCTTTCAGGTCTAGGTATGGGCATTGAGAGTTCCTAGTGATGCCATTTGGAGCGACCAATGCGCCGGCTGTATTCATGGATCTCATGAATAGTATTTTTATGCCTTATTTGGACCAGTTCGTGATTGTGTTTCTGGATGACATCCTGGTCTATAGTAGGAGTGAAGCGGAGCATGAGCAGCATCTCCGTGTGGTTCTTCAGATTCTCAGGGAGCACCAGTTGTATGCCAAGTTCAGTAAATGCGAGTTCTGGTTCGATCGCATTTCGAACTTGGGTCACATCATCACCAGAGGAGGAGTAGAAGTGGATCCCCAGAAGATCGTGGCCATTGAGTCATGGCCGGTGCCCAGCACAGTTACAGAGGTTCGTAGTTTTCTCGGATTGGCCAGTTACTACCGGCGATTTGTTTCAGACTTTGTCCGGATCTCAGCGCCATTGACCCAGTTGACCCGCAAGGAGGTGCAGTTTGCTTGGACAGCAGAATGTCAGGATTCTTTTGAGAAGTTGAAGCGAGGCTTGATGACGGCTCCCATTCTCACGCTTCCAGATGGAACCGGAGGATTCTCAGTATATTGTAATACTTCAGGCAGAGGCTTAGGATGTGTTCTGATGCAGCATGGGAAGGTAATAGCTTATGCGTCACGACAACTTCGTGATCATGAGAGAAATTACCCAACCCATGACTTGGAGCTGGCAGCAGTAGTGTTTGTACTTAAGTTGTGGAGGCACTACTTGTACGGAGATAGGGTGGAGATTTTCACCAACCATAAGAGCTTGAAGTATGTTTTCACCCGAAAGAATCTTAATATGCGTCAAAAGAGGTGGCTGGAGCTTCTTGTGGATTATGATGTCAACTTGCAGTATCATCCCGGGAAGGCCAACATCGTTGCAGATGCATTGAGCAGGATAGCCGGAGTCTATTTCCTAACAGCGTAACCAGAGCTGTTAGCAGATCTTCAGAAGATGGATATTAAAGTTGTTCTTCCATCCAGTATAGCCTTGATGGCCAGTATGCAAGTTCAGTCCACCATAGTCGAGAGGATCCGGATGGCGCAGTCAGCAGATTCCAAGCTTTAGCAACTCAGAGCAGAGTGTGAGACAGGACGAAGACCAGAGTTGTGTATTCATGAAGACGGTACACTTAGGCATGGTAAGCATCTTTGTGTACCCAGTGGTGATATCAGACAGGAAATCATGGCAGAGGCTCACAGTTCTCAGTATTCCATTCATCCTGGTGGTACGAAGATGTACCGTGATATCCGTCAGCATTTTTGGTGGAATGGTATGAAAAGGGAGATAGCCCGGTTTATCTCTCGTTGTTTAGTCTGCCAACAAGTTAAGGCTGAACATCAGAGGCCCGCTGGACTTCTTCAGCCCTTGCTGATTCTCGAATGGAAATGGAAACATGTGACCATGGATTTTGTGACTGGATTACCTAGGTCCCCCGCTGGTCGAGATGCTATTTGGGTTATAGTTGACAGGCTCACGAAGGTAGCACACTTTCTCCCATTCATAGTTGGTCAGTCGACAGCTCAGTTAGCAGAGATGTACCTCAGGCAGATTGTCAGGTTGTACGGAGTGCCAGTCAGTATCACCTCGGACCGAGATTCAAGATTCACATCGTACTTTTGGCGTAGCCTGCAGGAGAGTTTGGGAACTCGTCTCCAGTTCAGTTCAGCATATCATCCGCAGACAGATGGTCAGTCGGAGCATACAATCCAGAATCTTGAAGATATGTTGCGGTCTTGTACACTTGACTTCGGTGGTTCGTGGGAAGATCACCTGCACCTGGTAGAATTCTCGTATAACAATAGCTTCCAGGCCAGTATCCAGATGGCACCGTTCGAGGCACTGTATGGTAGGAAGTGTCGATCCCCGTTAGCCTGGGATGATGTGGGAGAGAGACAGATGCTTGGTCCAGAAATGATTGCCCAGACAGTTGAAGTGGTCAGAAGAGTCCGGGATCATCTTCGAGTTGTCCAAGATCGCCAGCGCTATTGGGCCGATTCTCATCGGTGCCCTCTCGAGTTTTCTGTCGGCGACCATGTATTCCTGAGGATTTCGCCTAACCATTGCGTCATTCGTTTCGGCGTACGGGGAAAGCTTAGTCCTAGGTATATAGGGCCGTTCGATATTCTGGAGCGAGTAGGAGATGTGTCATATCGTCTCGCTCTTCTGCCATCGCTAAGCGAGGTGCATGACGTGTTCCATGTATCCCAATTACGACGGTATATCCCGGACCCGAGCCACATCCTAGATCATTCGGAATTGGTTGTTGGTACCAACCTTTCATATGAGGAGAGGCCCGTATCTATATTGGATCGGAGAGAGAAGATACTCAAGAACAAGACTATCAAGTTAGTCCGAGTTGCTTGGAGTCATCACTCCTTGGGTGAGTCAACGTTGGAGCGTGAGGATGAAATTCGATCGCGATATCCCGACTTGTTTAACTCGTGAGGTATAATGTCTTCCTTATGTCTCATGCTTTCGAATCCTTGCTTCAATGAGTGATTGCTTGTCTAGTTATAGCTTGCATGTGATTAATATAGCTTGTCCTCGTCTCTCTAGCCTCTTAACTAAATTCTGAGGACGGAATTCTTTTAAGGTAGGTAGAAATGTAATGCCTGTGGTTCGTATTACGTATTTTGGAACACGTGTACGTATTTTATCTTGTATTGCATGATTTCCTTGCTTAGCTTTTCTTCATGGCTTGGTTTATCCTTGGGTTGGTTCGGCTTGGCTTGGTTTTGCCTTGGTTTATCATGAACCAAAGGTGAACCCCAACCTACCACCACCATTAGTATTTATTATCCATTCTCTTTCTCTCTCCTCATTACTCTTCTTCTTCTCCATCATAACTCCTTCACCTACCAGAAAGAGAGAGGTCTAGGCAAGTGCAGCTTGCTTCATGGAGGAACTCTAATTTTATTGTTCCATTCTCTTCTTTACAGCATCCTAGCATACTTTAGTACTTGGCATTTTTACTTTCCATGGCCAGATTCTTGTAGATCTAAGTTTATATTATTTTTGGAATTCTTGGGTTTTGATCTACTTAGCCTTGTTATTTCTAAGTTTTGATGGTTCCATGTTGTAGAGAATTTCGTTCTGCCCCATTTTGACCTATAAAAGTTCAGATTTGGACACTGGATGAAGGTTTCATGGAGCTTGGAAGCCTGGGTTTATGGTGTTCTTCTTCTCGGAAATTTTGGAGAAGGAGAACAGTTCTCTGGCCGCATGGCAGTACTTGACCGCATGAACATTCATGCGGCAAGTCGCTCTCAGCCGCATGAGACCCTCGCACTCCTAGCCGCATGGACTTCTCCCCACTCAGCCGCATGCACCCCCTTGCTTCTGCAGCCGCATGGGCATCCATCCCGTCAGCCGCATGAATACGAATTCCCCGCGAGCCGTATGGACCTACTTTTTAGCCCGCCGCATGAGGCCCTTGCGTTCTAGCCGCATAAGCCTACTTTCTTCTTGGCCGCATAGACCAAGTCTCTTCTAGTTGCATGGACCTTTGCTCTGTGAGCTGCATGAGCCCGGACCCATTCTAGCTGCATGGATTCCTCCCCTGCGAGCCGCATAACACCTATTTCCTTCTGACCGCATGCGCCCTTGATTGAACATAGCCGCATGGGCTGTTCCGCCCTCAGCCGCATGAGCTGCTCACGTATAGATTCCTTCCTTGGCCGCATGTGCCCGAGCTGCATGGCTTTTCCATAGACTCGTATTCTATGATTAAGTTATTATTATTATTTGATCTTACTGATAATTCATGTCTTGTAACCTCAGCATAACTTGGGTCTCATAATTGAATGCTTGCACTAGGATGCCCTGCACATGTACCCTGAACACGACAGTGACCCGTAGTGGTGCACTCTTGATAAGTAAACATGACATGACCTGATAGTGGCCCATCGTGGCGCACTCCTGACAAGTACACTTGACATGATAACCTGACATGATATATCTTGATAAGCTGTTGCGACGACTACCTTACATGACATGACCTGTATAAATAACATGGACACCGTGGGCGATTGTGCTTGTACAAATAATCCAGTCCTGTCTTGCATCATGTCTAGGAGGGGACTCCTGAGTACCACGGTCAGGAGTACCTATTGAAATGGACTAAGGCTAATAACTAGATTAATACATTAGTCATAAAGAGATCTCCCAGCTACAGGCGATCCCGTTACCTGGGCGCGCTTGGGATCTGTAGCCTGTCGTCGAGTAGGGCACATTTCTAGCACACTGTCATGTGTTGCACCCTTCAAGCTACCTAAGGGTACATGCATTTCCTGGACGATGTACCCACCTGAATTCAACCCCTAATTTTCGACCTGGGTAACCTGGAAGGTCTGCAGGGCTTGTGGCTGTGGAATAATCTCACTGCATCTTGCTAGTAACTAGGCATGTGATAACCCTAGTTAGTTAAAGTATCAAGCCGTACTTATTGCTTGGCCGTGATTTTTGAATGGGGAATAATCAGTCTAGTCTTGTCTTGATCTGGTATAAGATTGTTACATGTTCTGATTTTTTTATATTTATCTTGCTGATAAATGGGAGAGACCAAGTTCGGTTCAGATGAAGGGTTACAATCTCGGTCCTTATTTGGTTCAAGGATTGTAACCTGGTTATCTGAATGGTTCCATGGTTATCTTACCGTATATCCCCGTGATGTTATATTTCTCATATTTTATTATATTATTATCTTCTGTGCTAATTGCTGGTTTTAGTTCCTAAGTGAAGCTTCCTTTGTGGCACTTGCTCTTTCTGGGATCTGACCCAGCTGGTTTTGTATGGCCAAATTTCGGAGCAGCTCCAGAGGACCTACCGACTTTCCAGCCCGATGGTGGTCACTAGACGTAACCAGGGCATCGAGTGGGTTTATTTTTGATCTTCCACTTTATTATAATAAAAAAAAATTGAGGCGTTTAGCCGACGAGCACCTGTTTAGCTCGATTGCACTTACTTACTGTCTGCCTACGGGATGTAACATGATTGACAGATCCTAGGGTTGATTATGTATGACTAAACTCTTGCTAGTCCTAATATTTTGTAACGACTAGCTTCATGATCAGCTGAATATGTAATATTTGGGACGCCTTATTATTGTATATTTAATGATCATACATCTTGTGACTTTTACCTACTTGTTTGTGATTGAGACACTAGGCTTGTTCATGACCATAGGAGACTGTTGTCTTGTAGTAAACCCTCATGTATCTAGACAGCCGTGACCGTATAGCGAGATGGATTCCATTTTATATACGTAGCTGGCTATGTCTACCCCCGCTCTCCAGTATTCTGGTTCTGGGGCGTGATAACAAAATCTAGCAAATTATATGTCCATGATTCCAGAATGATGATACGAACCCAACGGTATATCCGAAATGGAATTCCGATGACCCGATCACAAAATGGTCCGTTGACGTGGATATTGGTATCCGATTTGCACGAAAATGCGTGTCGAAGCCAAAGTCCACTAAATCTAACAAAATATATGTCAACGAGTCCAAAATGACGACACGAACTCAACGGTATATCCGAAATTGGATTCCGATAAACCGATCTCAAAGTGACACGTTGACGCGGATATTTGGAATCCGGTTTGCACCGAAATACGTGCCGGAGCAAATGTCTTCAAAAATCAGCAAATTATATGTCAACGAGTCCAGAATGACGATACAACTCAACTGTATATCCGAAATTAGATTCCGATGAGCCGATCTCAATGTGATCCGTTGACTCGAACTGTGGGACCCGCTTTGCACCGAAATACGTGCCAGGGTCCACGTCCTCCAAATCTAACAAACTTTATATGAAAACGTGCCAGAACGATGCTACGAGTCTACTGTTGGTGTCAGAAATTGAATCCGGAGTCCCGGATGCAAAAATAAGATTTTACAAGTGCAAATTAAAGAATTCGGACGACCAACTTTGGCGTCGAATTCGACCAACCAAACGTGCTCACAATAAAACGAAACTTAAGGGGCAGGAAGAGGATTATACCAGCTACGTACAGGAACTGGTGGCATGCCAAATGGAGCCGCGACGGCGGAGTTACGAGCTGACGAAGTCGGCTCCACAAAACTGTCCAAAAACAGTTCAATTTAAAGTGTCAACTTGGTGGCCAGTTTTGATGTATCAAACGACGTAATTAACGGACGAAACTTGAGGGGAGTGAAAAGCTATATACCGAGATTATGATGGAGAAAAGAGTTCGACGATCCAACGGTCGGATCTCTCGAAAAATGCGTACGAAGTTGCTACAACGAAGCGCACTTTCTGAGTTCTAAACTCGCGCGCGCCGACGGGATCTCGTGCCAAACGCACGAATCGTGTGTTTCACACGTTGGGGAGGCCGGAGACTCACCCAGGGTGGTCGCCCAGGTTCGTTGGAGGCGTGGGGAGCTCGCGGTGGCGGCCCGGCCACGCGGCGACGCGCGGCAGCGCGCGTGCGCGCACGGCTACTGCGCATACAGCTGCTGCTGCTGCGTACTGCCATCACGGCACGGGAGGGAGCCAGGCCGGGGTACGGCGGTGGCACGTCGACGGCGGCGGTGGTGGCCGTGGCGACGTGCGACGGGGGTGGAAGAGATGGTGTGCGGTGGTGGTGATGAAGTTGGTGATGGTGGTTATGGAGATGGTGATAATGGTGAGAATGATGGTGATAATGGAGTGGGGGAGGAGAAAAAGGTTGAGGTGGTGGCTGTGGGCATTTGTGGTGGTATTGTGGTGGTGTTGATGAAGGGGAGGGTGTCGGCTAGGGAAGGGGGGTTGTGTTTGTGCTGTGTGTTGAGAGAGGGAGAGTGAGTTATTTAAGTGTGTGTGTGTGTGTAATATAATATAAAGAGAGAGAGAGAGTGTGAGAATAAAGAGAGAGAAAGTGATAGATATTTGAAAGAGGGAGAGATGGAAGTCGGTTGGGGGGGTGTGCTGGTGATGGGGAGGGTGAGGTGGTGTGTGTGAGTAATAGGAGAGAGAGAGAGAGTGTGTGATATTTATATATATATGTGTGTATATATATATGGGATATTTGTAAAGTAGAGAGAGGAAGAGATATTTTTAAATAGGAAAAAGAGGGAAATTATGTGGGGTATTTGGGTAGTCACGAGAGGACAACATGGAGCTTAGATTTGGGTTCGGTCGAGCCGGGTCGGGTCAAAATCGGACATGGTGCAATAACTGAGTTTAAATGGGTATTTATAATCATGGGTAAATAAGTAACATGCGGGGACTCAAATAAATGGAACACAAGCGTCATGTGGGTAGTAGGCTTCATGTGGGCCATATCCAGACTTTGGGTTGACAGGTTGGATCGATGTCGGGTCCCGAAATTAAATTGGAAGTCAGGTCACATTTTACGGTAGATAATTAACACTACAAGAAAAGTGACTATTTACGACATTATAATTAAGGCGTGCTTAAGAAAGTATGCCTTAAATAAGTGTTTCCCGACATACATTTCCATGCATGACGTTAAATAAGTTAGAATGAAGTTATTATATTATTTACGGCACATATTGAATGTCTTAATTAGTTTTACAAACGAAGGCATGCAATGAATGCCGTAAAAAATAATATTCTAACTTTATTATATCATTTACGACACGGATTGAATGCCTTAAGTTTTTAGAAAAGTCGGCATTCAATGAACGTCCTAAAATATAATAAAAAAGTAATAGGCGGCAAAATTCCTTCCACCCTAAAATTTCTCTCCCGAAGAGACCAGAAGTATATATCAAAACCCTCCCCCTATCCTGGAACCATCCCGCGCGCCCCCAATTCCGTGCGCCCCCAATTCCCATCCCGCGCTCAAAACCCTCCTCTCTCCCTCAAAACTCCAGAACCCTAAAATGCCCGAAGAGACCAGTAAATTCTACGGCTTCATCCACTTCTTTGACTTCTTCCTCTCTCTAAATAGGTAATCTTTTTCCTATTCTTCTCTTTTTTTTTCCGAATTTGTTCAAATTCAGTTGCTTCCTTTTCTTCGTTTGGTTTTTATTTTTTTATTTTTTCAGATCATAGGAGAATTTGTGAGCATAATTTTCCTCTTTTTTAGGGTTTACTCCCCAAATTTCATTCTTTTTATTTAGGGTTTTACTCTAATTCGAATTTTTTATTTTCGTTTTATAGGATCTCTTCATATTTACGGAGACAACATTACTGAAACGATGGGCTGAGGTTCGATTTCTTCTTCTTCCCCCAAATTTACCTAAGAAATTAAATTTTTATTTAGGGTTTTTCTTTGTCGATTGCCGTGGAAATTTATTTACTGTGTATTTTTGGTTGTCAATATGATTAAAGTCATTTTGTTCTTATTGAGGCTGACTGAAAATTATTTCTCTTGGATTGACCAAAGGAGTATGAAAGTAAATGGAGAAATGCCTAGATATATATATCTGTGTGATGTTTAGCTAAGCCTAGGAAGCACATACTCTAAAAATCAATTTGTATCACATTATGTTGGTCACATTTATGATAGGGCACAGACACGTTAAAAATCTATGATGCCTCCATATTGAGTCATGTCATATTCATATTCACTGAACACAACTGTACTTGGAATGTTTTTGTGTTAATTCTCATTGTGTTTCTTGCAGTATCTGTGTTTGTATTATGCCATATATATTGTTGTGTCTGTGTCGGTAGAGATACATATAAGAGAAAAAAATTTTGGTAGAAATAATAAATAAGATGTGTTAGTATGGGTTATAGTTAGCAGCTTTGGAGAGTTCGCTAGTAGATCTCCCTGTCAGCTAACACAAACCGAGTCCGACAAAGAATATTGAACACATTTTGTTGATTAGGTCAAATGACATATATTTGAATTAGAATGAATTTAGAAAAGATTGGTTTTGGAGCATTTAATTTCCCCTACCCTTATTTTTTTTTGGTGGTTGTCATCCAAGCTTGGATAGGAATTGGTTTCTGCAAGCTCGTCTCCTATCAAATTTCCTCTATTGTTATAGACATGCATGCCATAATTAGAGCTTATATTATGCTTCTTCATGAACAATAATGAAAATACATATGTTTTTACACTAGGAATGACTCTTTCGATGTACCTTTAGAAGTTATTGCATTGTTTGCTAACTTGGAAAATTAACCTGAAATATATGTTTGATTTGAATTAAATATTGACTTAGTTAGGTTCCTCATTAGTTTGGTAACTTAACTTCTTTTTCCCCCTCGCTAGTTTCTTACACAATTGTCTTGGGATGAGATTCCCATGCTGAAACAAAGATGTTCTATTTAGAGCTGGTGGGTGGAGCTTTGAATTCTGAAGAAGTGTTATTCTGAGAACCCTCTGTTGGCTTCTTTCTATTTCAAGTGAAAAAGGTATTTGGGTCCCTTATGTCCTACTTATGTGAATATATGAATGCTTCAAGGTTACAATTGTGTCTAAGTTGTAAATGGAAAATGTTTATAGGACTTTGGTTATTACTTGTTAATCATATTTTTGTGGGGGAAGGTTTGAATTTGCAAACACAATGATGTTTATATGTTAATATTTCTATTTCACTATTTATTGATGAATGTTTGCTTTAACTTGAATACAAATATTCTCAACTACTAGTGAATTTTTGCTATTGTATGTCTTGCCAGATAGTATATCACGGAACATTTTTGTTTTATTTTTCTAGCATGCGGAGCACGAACCGAATTTTTTTTGGATTATTGTGAGGATGATTAGTAGAAGCTACAAGAGAACACTAACCACTAGGGAAGGCACATGTTTTTTATGTGCCGTATTAGACTTCAATGCAAGTATTTGGAGAAGTGTATATTTTAATGATTGAAAGGTTGGTGCAGGCAGAAGTCAAGAGTGAATTTTGTACAAAATATTTAGTAATATTATGATTAACATAATAAAGTATGTATAATTATTTTATTATTTACATATCCACTTTCGGGAAAGAAAATTCAATTTGTAACACGCAACAATCCTATTAGTTCAATATTCAATGGAAATCAATTATCAGTTTCCTGCTGGCGACTATGTTCTTTTAATGTCAAGAAAGAAAAAACGTGCATAATAGAAATGCAATTTCTGCTTGACTTCCTTTGTTGCTCCCTATTGACCTCAAACAAATGATAAAAGGAGTTAACTCTTATGTTATATATATATCTGCTTCTTTGTTATTGTGCTTTGAATTTTGTTGGTATTCACATTCACATTATGCTTATCACTTACTTTTGTAGCCATTGTTTAGTTTCATTTGCTTTTGTAGCCATTGTTTAGTTTCATTTGCTTTGAATTTTCCTCTCTTTCATGGGATAGATGTAATCTCTCTTACATTTTCCCCTTTCCACTTGATATGGCAGCACAAATGACTATATTGTAATCTGAATGCACTCAAATAGAAATTTGATATTAATGCATTTTTGCACTTACGACTATCCGTACTTTGTTACTATAAATATTTGATTACGTTGATTTATGGTATATATCAGTTGATAAATTTGTCTTATTGTGGTTGCATGTTTGTTTGCCTCAGATACTTGTGATAGCAAGCTTTTGTGCTCAAAGACGTGTTCTTCAAGCCCATAGCATTCGCCAAGTACTGGTATACACATTTTTAATTTTTTTTCATACACATTTAAACTCTCTTTCAAATGTCGATTGCACCTTGCTTGTGCCTGTGGATACTGGAACTCTTGGCTGCATTGATAATGACAGTTAGGTATGGCTCAGCCATATTACTTATTATATATCATTCTACACTGTGGTGCATACATTCAGTCATGAGATACTGGTTCTCTTGGCTGCATTGATAATAAAAGTTAGGTATGACTCGAAAAGATAGTCCTTATGTTGGTATTGGTCGGTATCGGTAATGATTAAGGATAGGCCAAAAATGATACAATATGGTTGCTACCTATTGGTGTCAGCCAATGTAATGCCTGTGGTTCGTATTACGTATTTCTGGAATACGTGTACGTATTTATTCTTGTATTGCATGATTTTCTGGCTTGGCATTTCCTTCTTGGCTTGGTCTATTCCTGGTTCGGGTTGGTTGGTTCGGCTTGGCTTGGTTTTGATTGGGTTCATGATGAACCCAAGGTGAACCCCCTACCTACCACCACCATTCATATTTATTAGCCCTCTTTATTCTCTCTCTCTTCATTTATCATCTTCTTCTTCCTCATTTACTCCTGCACCTACCAAGAGAGAGAGAGAGAGAGAGCTAGACAAGTGCATCTTGCTTCATAGAGGAACTCCGATTTTATTGCTTCATTCTTTTCCTTACAGCATTCTAAAACACTTTAGAACTTGGCATTTTCACTTTCCATGGCTAGATTCTTGTAGATCTATATTTACATTATTTTCGGATTTCTTGGGTTTTGATCTACTTAATCTGGTTATTTTCGAGTTTTGATGGTTCCATGTTGTAGAGAATTCTGTTCTACCCGATTTTGACCTATGGAAGTTCGGATTTGGGCTCCGGATGAAAGTTTTATGAAGCTTGGAAGGCATGGGTTCCTAGTGTTCTTCTCCTCGGAATTTTGGAGAAGAAGAACAGTTCCCTGGCGCATGGCTGTACTTGACCGCATGAGTATTCATGCGGCAAGTCGCCATCAGCCGCATGAGACCCTTGTACTTCTGAACCGCATGAAACTTAGTCCCAGCCGCATGAGGCTGAGTCTCATACTCAGCCGCATGGGCTCATTTCCCATCAGCCGCATGAGTCTACATGGACTTGTTCGCAGGGCTGGGAACGAACTCTTCTCGAGCCGCATATGCAACTGTTCCCTCCCAGCCGCATAAGCCATCGCATTGACCCATCCTCATGCGCCCTCACTTCTTCCGGGCCGTATGGGTTTTGCTATGTGAGCCGCATGGACTTGAGTTCGCCATCAGCCGCATGAAGACCCCTTTCTAATTCGAGCCGCATATGCGCTCACCTCCCTGAACCGCATAAACTCAAGCACTTGCCAGCCGCATAGGCCCTGATCCCCGAGCCGTATGAGAACCCTAGACCCTGGCCGCATGGACTTCTGGGTCCGGGCCGCATGATCCCGATTAATTCCAGCCGCATACGCCTTTGCATTTCCAGCCGCTGGCGCCCTTGTACTTCCAGCCGCATGCGCCCCTCCTTTCCTGGCCGCATATGACTGAATTGCATGACTTTCTCATGGTCCTGTGTACTATTATTTATCATTATTGCCCATGTTCTGTAACTCCTTATTGTATATTTTTACGCCCATTTTATATCCTTACGCCTTTTGTCCTGAACTTGATAATCACGAATTTACTTGATATGTTTGGAATTGATAATTGAGCATGATGTGATAGTGACCCGTAGTGGTGCACTCCTGACATGATAAACCTGACATGACCTGATAGTGGCCCGTCGTGGCGCACTCCTGACTAGTACACTTGATATGATAAACCTGACATGATTATCTCGAATAGCTGTTGCGACGGCTACCTGACATGACATGACTTGTATAATTAATCCAGACACCGTGGGCGATTGTGCTTGTACAAATAATCCAGTTCTGTCTTGCATCATGTCTAGGAGGGGACTCCTGAGTACCACGTGTCACGCCCCGCTCCCGTAGGAGCGATCGTCCTCGCTAAGGCGTGATGCCGCACGGGCCTAGGTTGCGCCCGTGCAAGGCCAAGTCCAGAAACGGCCGATTTAGCTAGGCCGCAGAGTCGCACAGAGTGTCCCCATTGCAGCGGAAAGTAAATAAACACAAGTAGAAGCAAATTCGAACTCTTTATTGACATTCACGAAGGTTTCAAGCGGCGCTAGGCCGATATTACAAATCGCTCAAGCTCTCTCTCTGAAACATAAAAGGCGTGCCAAGTGGCTTACAAGATGGAATGATACATGGCGATGTTCTAATACATTGTCCTGTATATGGTGCTCCAGCTCCTTGCAACGCTCCAAGGCTCGAGAGATAGCTCCGTGCCTTGGCACGTTCGAGGAAAGCTCCGTACCGTCGAAGTTTCCTGCTTCCTGCAAGCAAACTGTGGGGTTATCAGTACATTGTTATACACTGGTGGGGAGGCTAGCTCGCCCACAATGCTATCATTACCAAACATGTTCCATTTACTTTTGTGCAACATCTATCATTCATTGTCTTTCTAATCTTGCCTTAGGATCAGTTTTATGGTATATTTTATGACCTATCTTGTGTTGCCAAATTTCAAGTGTGTGCATGGAAATGAATGCACGACTTACCCATACTTACCGTCCGGCCTTCCCTGTCCAAAGTAAACCAAGTTAGTCAACAATTCAATATAAACTTTTCGATGTCAAGTGCGTGTCCCTGCCTCGGATTCTAGCACGTAGTAGGCACGTCATCTACACTTGCATGAATTTTTCATTTTCATTTAGTGTGTCACATTTCAAGCATATTCATAAGGCACTTCATTTTGTTAACTTAGACTACTTTGATTTCAATGCAAGGACTTGCACGTGGATCGCCACCAGCAAAGCCCACTTAAATCTACATGCACCGGTCGCTGGCATCACAAGCCATTGTGGACATCCAAGCCATTGTATTTCTCAACTTAGCGTAGGGTGCGGACTGGCACACACCCCGTTAAGTCTTTCTTGAAATACTGCAGCACTTACGTCCCCTGGATGGCCAAGTCCACACCCAGGCAACCCGTAAGCCTTATTTGATTCCGCCTAAGCCGGCCACGATCCTCCCTTTGATCATGCCGTGGAATCCGTATCACCCGTGCACAGGTCCGTCCACGACCATTTCGTATTTTATCGCCATAGGCTAACCCTTAGCCACAATGTGTTATCGACCAGGTTGGCGTCCGTGCAGCGCGGGTAGTGAGCCCCGTTGCACGTGCCCGTCACACCTGTCGCTAACCATTTCTTTCCTTCTTATCTTTTATTCATTCTTTCTTTTCTTTCTTTTCACTTGTCCGTTTGTTCATCGATTTATTCACGTATTCATTCGTTCATTCGTTGATTCATTTATTCATTCATTCATACATTACGTAACTCCCCGTGCGGGAGTCGCCTTGGCGACCCATCGGTCCCATAGCCTTTCAATGTTGCTATACTCTACTCGGAACGACTATATTGATAGTCTTCCCGTTTCATTGTTGTAACCCATTCATTGTTCCATTGTTTGAACGCATCAGGGACGTAAACGTTAGCTTGTGCCTCAGCACGAGCGTGGAGCACGGTGCAAGAGTTCTCATAATTTTCCATGTTCCTTTCCATATTCTATACAAGCATACAAGATGGGATTAATCCCTTAGCTAGGTGCGTTGGGTCATTTATTAGCATGTACAGTATTATCGCCTAGCGATTCTCGTGATAGTGTCCGCATTGTTATGTGTCTAGGCTAAGCACAGACGGGTTCATCGGAGCCACCCACCTTAGCGATGTTCGCATCGGCCGAGCGATACTCCGAGCGCGCCTTTGAAAGTCTAAGTCTGGATTCATCTTGACGGGCCAATGTAAGTCTTGCATCGATTCTTCATCAGGTCGATGCCAACTCTTCGGGTCGACGGCTCGTTTGAGTCGTTGTACTTGCCGTTTGAACCGGCATTCCGCTAGGGCGGAGCGGGTCATTACATAATACACCACTCAAAACAAGTCTCGTCCTCGAGACTTCCTGAGTGCAGGTCATCCTACCATTCCTTAACTCGTGTCGTCGTGTTTCTTAGGCAATCCCTATCGAACGGCTCTATCGTTCTATGGCACCGAACTATACTCGATACCTTTCCAAGTTCCGTGTTGCATACGTTTGGTCGATTTTTATTGAGTAACTTTTCATTCATTTAGAGTTGACGGCACTTATTCAATTCAAGTGTTTCTTCGATCTCGGTTGCTACTTCGACGTATCATAGGACTGAAACGGTCGTACGAGGTGCGTTGTATTTTATCAAACTCGAGAGTCGTAGGCTGAGGCAAACTCACTTTCGTTTATCTCGGTCATCGAGATGACCCGATTCGCTTCTCAAGCGTTCGTGTCCACGAATATAATTTCTACTTAGCGGGGTCGACCAAGTCTAAGTAATTTTTGTCCGATTCAAGACTAAGTATTGCACTATCCTCGAGTATATCTTCCTATCAATGGTCCAATTCGTTATAGCAACTTTTATTTGCACGATATCGATTCCATATCATTCACTTGTTTAGGGCCAATCTCGTTGTCGTTCACGCACACTCCGCTTACACGTTTCTTTAATTCTGAGCCACTCTCGTACTAGTATCGATCCTTTACTTAACGCAATTTCAAGATCTTCGACACTCTCCCATTCCTCAAGTCTTGCTTGAACTCAATGTATCACTTGGCTGGATCGTGCACGCATTCCAAGCGTCCCCAAAATACATGCATTCAGCCAAGCCGCATGATCTAGAAATTTGTCATTCTCACTCGAGTCGCATCGTGCACATACTCAAGCGTCCCTGAATATATGCATGTCAGCCGAATCTCGTGAGGGGTATTCCTATATTTGTGATTCACACTATCCATCTATGCCAATCCTCAAGATCAATCCTTCGATTGATAACTCATGAAACAGGGCATCTTGCCTACCCGCTAGGCCATCTTTTCAAGGCTAAGTCAATGTCAGGATTGGAATCATAGTTCCCCAACAATAATGCCAACACTGACCCCAATCCTAGGGTCAAACCAAAGTCGGTAGTACGGGATTTTTTGCCCAAGCTCGCGTCACTCAGATTTCTAAACATCGAGCACGATCGCCTATTCGCATCAATGTATTCGTCGTACACCGCAACGAATTCAAATCCATTCAAATCACTAAATTGACATACTTCACATATCCATTCTAACCAATTCACGTATTCGATCACGAGTTCATCTAACTTGACAATATGTTGCGCCCCAATCTCACGCGAGTCCGATTATCCACGGTGGTTCATGAATCACCATGTAACGCTCCCGTGGAATAATCATTCTCATCGGGACGTAACTCTTGTTTGGGTCCAGACTAATTCATTCTCAATACGCGGATTGGACCTACGCAATCCTCAAGCTTAATCATCAAGCACACTGAATCATTCTCAAGTCACCTTCGCATCAAACCACAAGTCGAAGCACACAAATTGCCACGCCGTGCTAGTTCAATCACCCCCGCTGTATAAATCACCATACCAGCGCTCACGCGAAGTGATCGTCCTATCGGCGTGACGCATGTGCGAGGCTGGAGTTGCGCTCGCATAAGACAAGAATGTCGACGTTGGGGTTATCGTCGAAGCAATCCAAACATTTCATTTTCATCCAAGCCGAGATCTCTACTCGATAGTCCGACCGTCATGCGTTCAACTAGAAAATCCTCGAGCCAAGTCTATCTTTTCCTCGACACATTCTTTTTACATCTCAAGTATAGCATCCAACGGAATAATGACATTTGCACGATCGTCATTTGCTGTGTCAGAGTACCCCCGAGTTATCGTATATCGATCTTTGATACGCCTCAATACCATCGACGATATGCGTAACCTGACGATCTTCCTTTGCAACAGATTTCGAGTCGTACGACTGATGCTATTGTCCGAGTTGGATAATCCACAGTTTCTTCGATATTCAAGATTAAGTTCGATCGTTATCCCTCAAGCTCGTTTCAAGATCGTTGTTCAAAACTCAAGTCACATTTCATTTGAATTAATCCCAAATCATACGCGCGATCCTCTAAGTTTCCTCGATCAAGACCATTCACTTTTATTCATCGTTCCGAATCGTTTTCTAACATGCGTTGCCCATTCACAAGTTGTCCGAACGACAACTCGTTCGGGACTTTCGAAGTCACGATCAGCTAAGCGTGACGCGTTCTAAGGCTTTGCGCGATCGCATCGCCTCGCCGACATACCCGTTCTATCCGTATATCTTGTAGTCTCGCTCGAATAATTTCTATAACGTCCATACACCACTCAGGGTTCGAGCTACTCGACTAGTCGTCGACACTCACTCTTATCTTTCTCCGAACCTACCACTCGGGTTCAAGCCATCCTATTTAGTTCTCAATCACGTTCGCGTCATGCGCTAAGACATCCTTTAGATTCGTTCGACGAATCTCTAGCGTAATCGCTCACGTCGCCTCGACGTACTAAGTCGTTCAGACTAATCCTCAAAATCCAAGCCAATCTCTCGTGCACGCCTAAGCGTTAGTTTGATAGCGTTCCTATCGATATACACTCTAAGTGTATCTCCGTTCCCGACCGAGCGGTACTTGATATCATTCGTAACTCGATTGCACCAGAAGTCGAGGTGCGTGACACGCGGCACAACATAACCAAAAGGTCGTGTGCATAGCCATCCCGTACGGACTATATTCGAGTTCGCATGTTCACTTATTCTCGTTCGAGCGATAATCGATCTCACTCGCAACTCGTTTGCACCAGAAGGTCGAGGTGCGCGATACTCTGCACAACTTAGCCAAAAGGCTGCGTGCATAACCATCCCGTTCGAACTATACTTTGGTCTCGTGTACTCGTTTGCTGTCAGCGTAAGCTCATTCAAGCACGCACTGCGTTTGCTAACTCTTAGCATCGGTTCCTTCCAACTCAAGTCCGTCGTGGTGGCACAAAGGCCTTCGCCTATCGATCCCGTCCAACCGAGTACTCGTACGAGCTTTTGAAAATATTAGACTTATTGTATGGAACATCCCAAGGCACAACGAGAGAGTGCGTGCACTTCTTTTGTTTCGACGAGCTTTCAAAACTGAGAAAATCGAAATAATGTCCAAGGACGTAAAGCCGTGCTCTGATACCAATCTGTCACGCCCCGCTCCCGTAGGAGCGATCGTCCTCGCTAAGGCGTGATGCCGCACGGGCCTAGGTTACGCCCGTGCAAGGCCAAGTCCAGAAACGGCCGATTTAGCTAGGCCGCAGAGTCGCACAGAGTGTCCCCATTGCAGCGGAAAGTAAATAAACACAAGTAGAAGCAAATTCGAACTCTTTATTGACATTCACGAAGGTTTCAAGCGGCGCTAGGCCGATATTACAAATCGCTCAAGCTCTCTCTCTGAAACATAAAAGGCGTGCCAAGTGGCTTACAAGATGGAATGATACATGGCGATGTTCCAATACATTATGTCCTGTATATGGTGCTCCAGCTCCTTGCAACGCTCCAAGGCTCGAGAGATAGCTCCGCGCCTTAGCACGTTCGAGGAAAGCTCTGCACCGCCGACGTTTCCTGCTTCCTGCAAGCAAACTGTGGGGTTATCAATACATTGTTATGCACTGGTGGGGAGGCTAGCTCGCCCACATTGCTATCATTACCAAACACGTTCTATTTACTTTTGTGCAACATCTATCATTCATTGTCTTTCTAATCTTGCCTTAGGATCAGTTTCATGGTATATTTCATGACCTATCTCGTGTTGCCAAATTTCAAGTGTGTGCATGGAAATGAACGCACGACTTACCCATACTTACCGTCCGGCCTTCCCTGTCCAAAGTAAACCAAGTTAGTCAACAATTCAATATAAACTTTTCGATGTCAAGTGCGTGTCCCTGCCTCGAATTCTAGCACGTCGTAGGCACGTTATCTACACTTGCATGAATTTCTCATTTTTATTTGGTGTGTCATATTTCAAGCATATTCATAAGGCACTTCATTTTGTTAACTTAGACTACTTTGATTTTAATGCAAGGACTTGCACGTGGATCGCCACCAGCAAAGCCCACTTAAATCTATATGCACCGGTCGCTGGCATCACAAGCCATTGTGGACATCCAAGCCATTGTATTTCTCAACTTAGCGTAGGGTGCGGACTGGCACACACCCCGTTAAGTCTTTCTTGAAATACTGCAGCACTTACGTCCCCTGGATGGACAAGTCCGTACCCAGGCAACCCGTAAGCCTTATTTGATTCCGCCTAGGCCGGCCACGATCCTCCCTTTGATCATGCCGCGGAATCCGTATCACCCGTGCACGGGTCCGTCCACGACCATTTCGTATTTTATCGCCATAGGCTAACCCTTAGCAACAATGCGTTATCGACCAGGTTGGCGTTCGTGCAGCGCGGGTAGCGAGCCCCGTTGCATGTGCCCGTCACACCTGTCGCTAACCATTTCTTTCCTTCTTATCTTTTATTCATTCTTTCTTTTCACTTGTCCGTTTGTTCATCGATTTATTCACGTATTCATTCGTTCATTCGTTGATTCATTTATTCATTCATTCATACATTACGCAACTCCCCGTGCGGGAGTCGCCTTGGCGACCCATCGGTCCCATAGCCTTTCAATGTTGCTATACTCTACTCGGAACGATTATATTGATAGTCTTCCCGTTTTATTGTTGTAATCCATTCATTGTTTTATTGTTTGAACGCATCAGGGACGTAAACGTTAGCTTGTGTCTCAGCACGAGCGTGGAGTACGGTGCGAGAGTTCTTATAATTTTCTATGTTCCTTTCCATATTCTATACAAGCATACAAGATGGGATTAATCCCTTAGCTAGGTGCGTTGGGTCATTTATTAGCATGTACAGTATTATCGCCTAGTGATTCTCGTGATAGTGTCCGTATTGTTATGTGTCTAGGCTAAGCACAGACGGGTTCATCGGAGCCACCCACCTTAGCGATGTTCGCATCGGCCGAGCGATACTCCGAGCGCGCCTTTGAAAGTCTAAGTCTGGATTCATCTTGACGGGCAAATGTAAGTCTCGCATCGATTCTTCATCAGGTCGATGCCAACTCTTCGGATCGACGGCTCGTTTGAGTCGTTGCACTTTCCGTTTGAACCGGCATTCCGCTAGGGCAGAGCGGGTCATTACACCACGGTCAGGAGTACCTACTGAAATGGACTAAGGTTAATGACTAGTATAATTTATTAGACATGGAGAGATGTTCCCCAGTTACAGGCGATCCCGTTATCCCGGCCGCAAATATTTGGACTTGTAGCCTGCCGACGAGTAGGGCTCATTTCCAGCCCACTGTCATGTGGGGCACTCTTGATTGTCACTTTAAATGATTGAACTCCATTGTCACTCTAATACATTGTACTCTCTAAATTGTCACTATAATGATTGCCTGGATAACCTGGATAGCTGCAGGGCCTGTGACTACTTGGAGCATCTCATTGCATCTTGCTAGTAACTAGGATTGTGATAATCCTAGTTAGTTAATGTAGAAAGCCGTAGGCAATGATTGGCCGTGATTGATTGGATGGAGTCTAGTCCAGTATGGTATTGTCTAGAAGTGATTGATTGCAAGATTGTACCAGTATGATTGAATGATTGTCACTCTGGATTGTCACTACAATGATTGTCACTCCAGATTGTCACTATAATGATTGTCACTCTAGATCGTTACTATAACGATTGTACTCTATTGTCACTCTAGCATATTGTACTCTTCATTGTCACTTTTATTATTGTACTCTCTCCTTTTTACCTTAATGATTGGCACCTTTAGCAATAAATGATCAGAGACTAAGTTCTGTTCAGGCGAAGGGTTATAATCTCGGTCCTTGTTTGGTTTAAGGATTGTAACCTGGCTTCCGGAATAGTACATTCGTCTTCTCATCATATATTGTCTAGCTATATTTTATTTAGCATGATTCTCCAGTTCTTTTGTGTCAATGATGCTTCTCTTAATTATTTTCTCTGATCGGAGCAAGTGCATTGGTAGTGTACAAACCTCAATCTGTGTTACTTATTGTTTTTCTTACATGTTGAATGCTAATAATTTGCTGGTTTTAGTTCCTAAGTGAAGCCTTCTTTGTGGCACTTGCTCTTTCTGGGGTCTGACCCAGCTGGTTTTGTATGGCCGGATACCGGAGCAGCACCAAAGGATCTCCCTGCTTTCCAGCCCGATGGTGGTCACCAGGCGTAACCAGGGCATCGAGTGGGTTTCTCTTGTTCTTCCACTATAATATTATAAATTATTCTTTTGAGGCATTTAGCCGACGAGCAAGTGTTAGCTCGATTGTACTTACTTACTGTCTGCCTACGGGCTGTATCATGATTGACAAGCCCCGGGGGTTGATCATGTATGACTGAACTCTTGCTAGTCCTCATATTTTGTAACGACTAGCTTCATGATCATTCCGAATATATATTGTATGGGACGTCTTACTATTGTGTATTTGGTGGTCTGATATCTTGTAACTATTATTAGTTGGTTGAGATTGAGACAATAGGCTATTTTATGACCTTAAGAGACTGATGGATTGTAGTGAAACCCTCACATATCTAGACAGCCGTGACCGTATAGCGGTGTGGATTCCATTCTGTTATACGTAGCTAGCTATGTCTACCCCCGCTCTCCAGTATTCTGGTTCTGGGGCGTGACATGGTTTAAGTGGTGGCCCATGCAGGTCTTGTTAATCAAGATGTGTGAGGGTTTACCGAATAGATGTCTCAATCAGCACTCGCTCTTGATCTCTGCTCGTATTCTCTTGATTCCTGAAATTCTTGTCCTGATCACATGCTTGTAATCGTTGACCTGTCCTGGTCCTTCCTTATTGTTCCCATGTCGTCTTCTTCAGCGGCATTGAACCTGGACCTGCTGATCAGCAAGGCGGATCACCTCCCGTGGACCAGCAGCAACCAGAAGATCAGGCCCAGCACTCAGCAACAGCCTCCCGAGCCGTGCCTCCTGGAGAACCAGTACCGCCAGTTCAGCCCGTCCAGCCAGCAGGGTCAGAAGATGGAGGATTAGTAGGACTCATCCGTGAGTTACTTGCGTCCCATGATCGTCAGGGAGATGCCCTGCACCAAGTAGTACAAGATACTTTGAATAGAAGTGGTCCCCGAGGGAACAGTGCGGTCAACAGTTTCAAGTGCCTGAACCCTCCCTTCTTCGATGGCAGCGAGGATGCCATTGCTGCCGATGCCTGGCTACAAGATATAGAGGTGATTCTCGAAGCCATAAAGATTCCAGAGGACGAGAAGGTGGCTGTGGTGCATCTACAGTTATTGGATCTAGCCCGCAGTTGGTGGGCCACACAAGCAGTGGGATTGGCAACACCTGTCCCCTGGGTAGTGTTCAGCGAAAAGTTCCAGACCAAGTATTTTGATGCAGTGGCTCGATATGACCTGCAGACCAGGTTCAGTAACCTTAAGCAGATGGGGAGGACGGTCGACGGTTATACGGCCGAGTTTTCCAGACTCAGTCGGTTTGCTCCCACCTTGGTGGCAACCGAGTTTGACAGAGCGCAGAGGTTCCAACAGGGACTTCACCTGGAGATTTTATTGGCAGTAGAACAGTTCGAGCATCAGACCTATGATGCGGTGTTACGAGCAGCAAGGAGGCACGAGTATACCTCCCAGAGAATAGTGGACAGGACTGGAGGCCGGAAGCGGTCCTATAGTCAAATGAATCAGTCTTCAGCCCCAGCCCCGGCAGCCAGGGCATTAACTATTGGAGCTCCGAGGCGAGCAGCTTCAGTTACGTCGGTTCAGCATTCAACCCCGACGTACTCTCAGCAGAAACAGAAGCAAGCGCAGTCCTCCGTCGTGGGCTGTTCTTATTGTGGGAAGCCTGGACACGAGGTAGCAGAGTGTCGCAAGGCGTTGGGATTGTGTTTATTGTGTGGAGCACCGGACCATAGGGTGGGGTCCTGCCCTTTCAGAGTTGATTCAGCATTGACAGTATCTAGTCCCTCGGTTAGGGGACCAGCACCAGTACCAGCCCCAGTTCCAGTTCACCAGCAACAGCAGTTCCCGTTCCCGAGGCCATTGCCAACTCAGGCCCAGACTTTCCAGCAACAGAACCCGCGGCAGTTTGCCCTAGCCCAGGCTCAGGTTCAGAATCGACCGAGAGGTATATGTGTCCTCTCATCTTGCTTTTCTACTGTCATTATGCGGGGTACATGACGTATTTCATGTATCCTAATTACAACGGTGCATCTCGGACCCGAGCCATATCTAGGTCATTCGAAACTGGTTATTGGTACCAACCTTTTCGTATGAGGATAGGCCCGTGTCCATGTTTAACCAAAGAGAGAGACCCCAAGCGCAAGACTATCAGTTCAGTCCGTGTTGCTTAGAGTCATCCCTCTTTGGGAGAGTCAAACTTGGGAGCATGAGGATGATATCTGATCAGGTCATCCCGGCTGGTTTGACTCGTAAGGTGTAATATCTTCCTTATGCCTTACGCTTCGAATCCTTGCTTGCATGAATTATTGTATGATTGATTGGTAGTAGTAGATTGCCTATGATAGAATAGCTTTCCCTTACATCTCTAGCCTCTTGATTAAATTCCGAGGACGGAATTCTTTTAAGGTGGGTAGAGTTGTAATGCCTGTGGTTCGTATTACGTATTTCTGGAATACGTGTACGTATTTATTCTTGTATTGCATGATTTCCTGGCTTGGCATTTCCTTCTTGGCTTGGTCTATTCCTGGTTCGGGTTGGTTGGTTCGGCTTGGCTTGGTTTTGATTGGGTTCATGATGAACCCAAAGTGAACCCCCTACCTACCACCACCATTCATATTTATTAGCCCTCTTCATTCTCTCTCTCTTCATTTATCATCTTCTTCTTCCTCATTTACTCCTGCACCTACCAAGAGAGAGAGAGCTAGGCAAGTGCATCTTGCTTCATAGAGGAACTCCGATTTTATTGCTTCATTCTTTTTCTTACAGCATTCTAAAACACTTTAGAACTTGGCATTTTCACTTTCCATGGCTAGATTCTTGTAGATCTATATTTACATTATTTTCGGATTTCTTGGGTTTTGATCTACTTAATCTGGTTATTTTTGAGTTTTGATGGTTCCATGTTGTAGAGAATTCTGTTCTACCCCATTTTGACCTATGGAAGTTCGGATTTGGGCTCCGGATAAAAGTTTTATGAAGCTTGGAAGACATGGGTTCCTAGTGTTCTTCTCCTCGGAATTTTGGAGAAGAAGAACAGTTTCCTGGCGCATGGCTGTACTTGACCGTATGAGTATTCATGCGGCAAGTCGCCATCAGCCGCATGAGACCCTTGTACTTCTGAACCGCATGAAACTTAGTCCCAGCCGCATGAGGCTGAGTCTCATACTCAGCCACATGGGCTCATTTCCCATCAGCCGCATGAGTCTACATGGACTTAGTCGCAGGGCTGGGAACGAACTCTTCTCGAGCCGCATATGCAACTGTTCCCCCCCCCCAGCCGCATAAGCCATCGCATTGACCCATCCTCATGCGCCCTCACTTCTTTCGGGCCGTATGGGTTTTGCTATGTGAGCCGCATGGACTTGAGTTCGCCATCAGCCGCATGAAGACCCCTTTCTAATTCGAGCCGCATATGCGCTCACCTTCCTGAACCGCATAAACTCAAGCACTTGCCAGCCGCATAGGCCCTGATCCCCGAGCCGCATGAGAACCCTAGACCCTGGCCGCATGGACTTCTGAGTCCGGGCCGCATGATCTCGATTAATTCCAGCCGCATGCGCCTTTGCATTTCCAGCCGCTTGCGCCCTTGTACTTCCTGCCGCATGCGCCCCCTCCTTTTCTGGCCGCATATGACTGAACCGCATAACTTTCTCATGGTCCTGTGTACTATTATTTATCATTATTGCCCATGTTCTGTAACTCCTTATTGTATATTTTTACGCCCATTTTATATCCTTACGCCTTTTGTCCTGAACTTGATAATCACGAATTTACTTGATATGTTTGGAATTGATAATTGAGCATGACGTGATAGTGACCCGTAGTGGTGCACTCCTGACATGATAAACCTGACATGACCTGATAGTGGCCCGTCGTGGCGCACTCCTGACTAGTACACTTGATATGATAAACCTGACATGATTATCTCGAATAGCTGTTGCGACGGCTACCTGACATGACATGACTTGTATAATTAATTCAGACACCGTGGGCGATTGTGCTTATACAAATAATCCAGTTCTGTCTTGCATCATGTCTAGGAGGGGACTCTTGAGTACCACGGTCAGGAGTACCTACTGAAATGGACTAAGGTTAATGACTAGTATAATTCATTAGACATGGAGAGATGTTCCCCAGTTACAGGCGATCCCGTTATCCCGGCCGCAAATGTTTGGACTTGTAGCCTGCCGACGAGTAGGGCACATTTCCAGCCCACTGTCATGTGGGGCACTCTTGATTGTCACTTTAAATGATTGAACTCCATTGTCACTCTAATGTATTGTACTCTCTAAATTGTCACTATAATGATTGCCTGGATAACCTGGATAGCTGCAGGGCCTGTGACTACTTGGAGCATCTCATTGCATCTTGCTAGTAACTAGGATTGTGATAACCCTAGTTAGTTAATGTAGAAAGCCGTAGGCAATGATTGGCCGTGATTGATTGGATGGAGTCTAGTCCAGTATGGTATTGTCTAGAAGTGACTGATTGCAAGATTGTACCAGTATGATTGAATGATTGTCACTCCGGATTGTCACTACAATAATTGTCACTCTAGATTGTCACTATAATGATTGTCACTCTAGATCGTTACTATAACGATTGTACTCTATTGTCACTCTAGCATATTGTACTCTTCATTGTCACTTTTATTATTGTACTCTCTCCTTTTTACCTTAATGATTGGCACCTTTAGCAATAAATGATCAGAGACTAAGTTCTGTTCAGGCGAAGGGTTATAATCTCGGTCCTTGTTTGGTTTAAGGATTGTAACCTGGCTTCCGGAATAGTACATTCGTCTTCTCATCATATATTGTCCAGCTATATTTTATTTAGCATGATTCTCTAGTTCTTTTGTGTCAATGATGCTTCTCTTAATTATTTTTTCTGATTGGGGCAAGTACATTGGTAGTGTACAAACCTCAATCTGTGTTGCTTATTATTTTTTTTACATGTTGAATGCTAATGATTTGCTGGTTTTAGTTCCTAAGTGAAGCCTCCTTTGTGGCACTTGCTCTTTCTGGGGTCTGACCCAGCTGGTTTTGTATGGCCAGATACCGGAGGAGCACCAAAGGATCTCCCTGCTTTCCAGCCCGATGGTGGTCACCAGGCGTAACCAGGGCATCGAGTGGGTTTCTCTTGTTCTCCCACTATAATATTGTAAATTATTCTTTTGAGGCGTCTAGCCGACGAGCAAGTGTTAGCTCGATTGTACTTACTTACTGTCTGCCTACGGGCTGTATCATGATTGACAAGCCCTGGGGGTTGATCATGTATGACTGAACTCTTGCTAGTCCTCACATTTTGTAACGACTAGCTTCATGATCATTCCGAATATATAATGTATAGGACGCCTTACTATTGTGTATTTGGTGGTCTGATATCTTGTAACTATTATTAGTTGGTTGAGATTGAGACAATAGGCTATTTTATGACCTTAAGAGACTGATGGATTGTAGTGAAACCCTCACATATCTAGACAGCCATGACCGTATAGCGGTGTGGATTCCATTCTGTTATACGTAGCTGGCTATGTCTGCCCCCGCTCTCCAGTATTCTGGTTCTGGGGCGTGACAGCCAATACTGGGAATCTTGGTTAATAAGGTAAAGAAGGTGATTCAAATTTTGGCACTAAATGTATGGAAATGTATGGCCATGAGCATACATTTCAGAGAACTTTGGTTATGAATATGTCAAACAAATTCAGAGAACTTTGGTTATTTAAATCATCATTATGATATAATTATAAATTAAATGTATTGCCATGAGCATAATGGAAATGCATCCTCATCCTGATAGTATCATAAAGTGGATTCCCTTCAAATAAAGTACTTACATATAAACTATTCTCTATTTCAATGGCTAACAGGTTATAATTCGTACAAGGTGGGTCATACACAATGGACAAATGTTGGATACACTTTAGAAAGTTACTATTTATTCCTTAAAACCATAAATATTAACATATTTGTTGCTTGTTATTAATATTAGATTATGTTTGGGGTTTGTCTTTATTTGTAGAGATTCACAAGCATATCAAAATGGAGCACGCAAGTTTGCTGATACAATTCAAGCTAGTAAGGGAAATCCAGAAAAAATTCAGTGTCCCTGTTGTCGATGTTTAAGTTATCGATTTCACCATTTTGATATGGTTTATGAGCACTTAGTCATATTTGGGATGGATCCTTTATATGATAAATGGATCTTCATGGTGAAAGATCTACTACAACCAGAGACGAAGATATAGAACTACCTGAAGCATATAAAATGTTTAGAGATGCAAACTTTGATTATGATCTTTTTGATGACAATAATAATAATACAGAACCTGCATATGAAAGAAGAGATGCAAATTTTGTAAATCTTGTGGAGGAGGCTGAACTTCCTTTATATGCTGGATCTACTTACACAAAGATGGCTGCAGTTGTTGCCCTATATACGTATAAAGCTCGACATAGTCTCACAGACAGCAGTTTTAATGAACTTCTTAAGATGCTTGGCAAAATTTTACCTCAAGACAACAAACTTCCTGATTCTTTATATTCAGTAAAGAAGATGCTTAAAGATTTTGATCTAGGCTATGAGAAGATACATGCTTGTGTTAATGATTGTTGTTTATTTAGAAAGGAAAAAGAACATATGGAGACATGTCCAAAATGTGGGGCTTCATGGTGGAAAGTTGATGTGCGCATGAAAAAGATTCAATATAGAGTTCCTGCGAAGGTGTTGAGGTACTTTCCTGTAATTTCAAGATTTAGGAGAATGTTTAAATCACCTGAAAAGGCAGAACAAGTAAGATGGCATGACACTCACAAAAGTCAGGATGGAAAGATGCGACACCTTGTTGATTCAATGGCCTGGAATATGATCGATACTAAGTGGCTTGATTTTGCATTCGATCCCCGTAATCTTAGGCTTGGTCTTGCATCAGATGGATTTAATCCTTTCGGTGATCGTAGTACTCAATATAGTTGTTGGCCTGTGATTTTGGTTGCTTATAATCTGCCCCCTTCCTTATGCATGTCAAAGGAAAACTTGATGTTGACGTTACTAATCCCCGGACATAAGCAACCATGAAATGACATAGATGTATACTTGGAGCCACTTATAGAAGATTTGAAAGAGTTATGGAGCAATGGTATGAATGTTTTTGATTCATTCAGTAAATCCATATTTAATTTGAAGGCTATTTTAATGTGGACAATAAATGACTTTTCGGCCTATGGAAATTTATCTGGATATTCCACAAAGGGTAGAGCAGCTTGTCCCATATGTGGAATTGAGACATCTTCAAAATGGCTGACTCATTGTCAGAAGCATGTATATATGAACCATAGACGATTTCTTGCCCACAATCATCAATTTTGATTAAAAAAAATCTTGGTTTGATGGAAATGAAGAACATAGAAGGAAGCCTAGAGCACTAACAGGTTCAGAAGTTTTTGATGTGGTAAAGAACCATGTCAATAATTGGGGAAAACCAAAAAAAGAAAAGAAGAAAAGGAAGAAGAAGCAACAACAGCCAAACATTGATACAATATGGCCTTGGAAGAAGAAATCGATTTTTTTTAGTTACCTTATGGGAAGGTACTATCATTACCCTATCTCTTTATGTATCTCTTTCTCTGAAAATAAGTTTTCTTTTCATTTATGAATATAATTTATTTATATGATGTTTCAGAGTTTGCTATTGCGACACAATTGGATGTGATGCATATTGAGAAGAACATTTGTGAGAGCATCATTGGCACACTCTTGAGTATAAAGGGGAAAACAAAGGATGTACTAAGTTCTCGTAGAGATATGGAAGAAATGGGCATAAGAAAAGAACTACATGCTGAAGAAATTGGAAATAAATTTCGATGGGCAGCGGGCTCTTTTAATTTATCAAAGTCGGAGAAGCAATTATTTTGTGCAAGAATTGCAAATTTAAGATTACCTGATGGTTACGGCTCCAACATTTAAAATCATGTGTCATTACAAGATACCAAGATTATAAATCTCAAGTCTCATGATTGTCACATTCTACTCCAACAAGTCTTGTCAGTAGCATTAAGAGGACTTCTACCAAAGGGTACGAGAACTGTAATATTTTGACTTTGTTCATTTTTTAATGAATTATGTCAAAGAGTGATCGATAAAAACAGATTGGAGGAACTAGAAACTGAAGTTGCAGAAACTTTGTGCTTATTAGAAAGGTTTTTTCCTCCATCCTTTTTTGATGTTATGGTGCATCTCACAATTCATCTTGCACGAGAAGCTCGAATTGGTGGGGGGGTACATTTTCGTTGGATGTACCCATTTGAGAGGTAATAATATATATTTTAAATTAATAATAAACTTATGAATTATTCTATACTCTTCTAAGATTTGCTTTTAATTAGATCTATGAAGGTACTAAAAGGATATGTTAGAAATCGTTCAAGGCCTGAAGGATGTATAGCAGAACGATATCTTGCGGAAGAGTGTTCAAGTTTTTGTAGTGGGTTCATAAAGCAAACTGTTGAAATTGGAGCTCAATAAAGACGCAATGATGATCTTGAGAATGAAACTAGCCGAGAAGGGAGACCAATTTCTAAAGGAAAAACAATGAGTATGTCCTCTGACATGCTAGAGATAGCCCATCGTACTGTTTTGTTTAACAGTTCTGAAGTCGAACCGTACATTAAGTAAGTATTCTACCAATAATAATTCTTTTGACTTAAAATTTTCACTTTCTGAGTTCTCATTTACCTATACTTTAATATCAGAATGCATCTAGAGGAACTTAAGCATTTGGATAGGCGTCTTTTGAAGAATGAAAGTCTGCTACAAAAGAGACATACAGAGGCTTTCATAGGATGGCTAGCAAATAAGGTCAAAACAGGCCAAGTTGACACTATGTCGAGCACACTAAGATGGCTAGCATGTGGGCCGAGAAAGGATGTAATGTCATTCTCAGGTTATGTCATCAATGGTCATCGATTTCATACAGAAGATGCAGAAAAGAGCACACAAAACAGCGGTGTCTCAATCGAAGCAGAAATAATTTGTCGATCTAGTGCGAGAGACACATCTCTTGTCACTGGAAGTGTAACTTATTACGGAGTTATTAGAGACATAATTTTGCTTGACTACTACAATATTTAGGTTCCTTTATTTCAATATGATTGGGCAAACATAGAAAATGGTGTCAAAGTTGAAGAGGAATTTACATTGGTTAACCTTCACCAAGGGCAAAGTCAATTTGAAAGAGATCCGTTTATTTTAGCTTCACAAGCAAAGCAAGTATTTTATTCAAGAGATACCGATGCATCCTATTGGTATGTTGTTCTAAGAGCACCACCACGAGGTTTTTACGAGTTAGAAAGTTCTGAAGAGAGTACGTACATGCCATGCACACCATTAGATGTACTACAACTTGATCCGAATCTTGATGGTGAAGGTTATGTAAGGCTTGATTGTGAGAAGGTGACTTCGGATGAGATAAATAATTACTATTTTTATACGAATCATAATTATGATTATCCCAAAAAATGGATTTTTTTGTTGGATTAAACAGAAAATGCATAAATGGTCACTTTTACTCTCTTGCACTAGTCAGTCCACCTGAGTCAGTCTATAAGTTCAGTCATATGAAGTCAGTCCCCAACCTATCTATGTATCAGTCCAATTAGTGAATGGGGGTTAGCTATATATATGTATAGCCTCAGATATGCTGTCGAGAAAGAAAGAAAGAAAGAAAGAGATGACAGAATTAAGGTTATTCCAAAAAAAAAAAAAAATTTCCTTCTTGAAGGGAATGCGTGTCAAACATGCCAGTTATGATGATATAAGCAATGGAGGTAGTTGCAAGTGAATAAGATGAGTATTTCTCAAATATTTAACAAAAGCGCTTAGCGCTAAAAAGTAGTCATACTACTATCAAAATTCAAAGCTGATAAATATTGCAAGCATCCTTCCTACGCAGGTACACACACAATTGCATGCTCTTTATGCATACTTCACTCATTCCCTTCAATATATGCGCTTCATAAATCCTCTAAAGTGGTACAACAATACTTTTTTTCCCTAATTCCTAAGGTATAGATCAGTAATCTTACGTTCATCGGGTGCGGTTTACCTGTGAGTAAAGAAAGGATATCGGTCTTTCATTAAACTGGCAACATTTTGCGTGCACCTTAAGTACTTGAAGATGACAATTACGGATCTGTCATCTTTAAGTACTTAAGGGGCATGCAATTTAATCGAGTAAAGAGAGGGCTGGTCAGCTCTTTTCCCTTATAATTAAAAGCAAGGTCCTCTCACTTTAGATAACACCAAAGTATACCCTTCTATGTCACATTTGTGATCTTGAGTAAAGAGAGTATGCATGTTAGCCCCTTTCTGTTATCAAAGTCTTGTTGAGACAAGATGCCTCTTCTCGCAACTTGTTTCAAATATTTCCTTCAGCACCTTTGCTTTCTATAGTCAATATGTTAACTTATAATACATACAACACTTGAAGTTGAGACCTCCATTAATTGTAACGACACATCTAAGCATGCATACCACAGTAACATAAATAAAAACCAGCTTAGTTAAACCAAATTGTTTTTTTCTTCTCTCTTAGTATTTACATGTAGAAGATCCTTATGGCATAAAAGGATATCGATTTCCTGAAATACTAGTTTTTTTTGTGATGATGATATAAGCACACATTAATGTTACTTGTTCTAATGCTTGATGTTAATGCAAGGTAATAATTCAACAAACGGCTAACTATTGGCAAGCCTGTGTCAGTGTGGCACCAGGCCATATTGGCTAACTATTGTTCTAATGCTTGATGTTTCTGCAGGTCATCTGACCTAGAGGCTGTTGTAGGTCTATTCAGAAACTTGTGAACATGTCGGGATCTGGTGAGGTAAGCTCCATTTGTCTTTATAATCCTTTTTAATAATATCTTGGTGAAAAACTTATAGTTCTTATTATTTGCTTCTTATATGAAGTGTTCAAAAAAAGGTGCTAAAAGAGAAGAGAAACAACGTTTAGCCTCCATATCGGTTTCCATGCAAAGAGAAAATGAATGTGTAAGAATATCAAATAGAGACTCTAACTCTCTATCTAACATGGCACATAATATACCAAATGACCCAAATCAGTCAAGTTCTACTGTACCTGAGAAGAATAAAACTAGGGGTAAATCAAGAATGGATCATATTCGTATGAGAAAAAATCCTGTTCCGGTCGATTTCAATGACAGGGGTCAACCAATTGGAGATACTGCAGCTGAATTTGCTAGTTTTCTAGGCTCGACAGCAAGAGATTTAGTTCCAGTGACAATGGATAAATGGACAGATCTTTCTGATGATTTTAAACATCAAATATGGGAGAGCATCATGGTAATATTTTTCTATGTCATAATTATGTGTTTTTGAGATGTAGTTATGTACTTATATTTTTATTGTTGGCTATCTTTTTCTTATAGCAAAAATTCATACTTGATGGCTGCCACAAGACATATGTATTCCAAAAGTTAGGAAGATATTGGCGTGATCATAAATCTAATTTGATGAAAGGTGTGATAGAGCAAGCAAAAGTTGTAGGTCTACCACGAGCAATAGCCCTCATGAAACCTGACAATGTACACTTCTTTAAAGATTGGAAGGCTTTTGTAATGAAGAGAAGTGCTCCCAAATTTAAGGTAAGTATTGTTGGTTTCATTATATGTTTTGTTCTTAATAATTATTATTGTATGACACATAGATTTCAAATATAATATAGAAAATGAGTGAAAAGTTTAAGAAGATGAGGAAAAGTCAAATTTTGTTGCATACAACGAGCCGTAAGGGATATGCTCGTCTGGAGGAAGAAATGGTAACTCGTCTTTGTCCGCCTTATTAATTTTTACTCATCTTTTGTTAACTCAAAACATGTATTGCAGCGTCAACAAAGTGATAATCCTAGTTCAATACACAGAGTTGATGTTTGGATCAAGGGACATGAGAGGAAAACTGGTACATTGAGTTCAGAGGCTCAAAAAATTCTGGTTTGTTTTCGTCTATTTATTTTATCATTTGGTTATTCACTTATAACATTCTAAATTATCTATTGTTCTATTTGTTATTAGGATGAAGTAGAAGATATTCATAAGTCAGCGACACCATTAGAAAAAAGTTCTCTTCAAGACGATGCAGTTTCAAAAGTAATTGGCCCTGAACGAAGAGGAAAAGTAAGAGGACTTGGTTTTGGTGCGACTCCTTCAAAAGTAGATGGCCAAAAATATCATCGGGATAAATTCAGTAGATTTTAATGAATTAAAAGTTTATGTTAAAAGCATTGTTGACAAGGTTGTTGTGAATGATAACACTGTAAGTTTTTTTTACTTCGACACATCTTTATTCTTTGTTATGAACCAACTTGTTCAATAGTTAATGTATTTTTCATTCATGTAGCAAACTGCAAACTCAAACCCGGTGAGCAAGGCTAACTCAAACTATGGGGTTGAAAGTTCTGACAATCGTGAGAGAGCTGAAACAAGGAGGGAAGAAGTAAATAAAGAAATTCTAAGTTCTCCTAACACTGGGACAAAATACAAATTGTTGATTTGGGAAACAGGTTTAGAAGTTGTGGCAATTGGCGAGATTGCATCTACAAATCCCAAAGATTTGGTCCATCATGTGGCTATAGGACAAGAGTGCTATAAAGTTTGGGTGCATGAAGTAATTGATTATGGGTTGACTTTATATCGGCCGACCCGTGAATTTTTTTTCCTATATGAGGCTTTATCAAGTACGATCGCGTGGCCTATCAAGTATATCAGATTCGACTAGTAGTTTGTGTTCTTTTGAGGTAAGGTAATATTTACACAATTTTGGTGGAGATTGGCAATTTCACAGGAACTTATCATGTTATTATTGAAGCATAGCTGAAGACGTGCTATTTTCTGATCTCTTTTCTATGTTCCAATTTATTCCTCATATGCATGATTATCTCCTCTTTAATTTTCTGACATGTAAATATTCTTCCTTGTTTGCTGAAATTTTTGCAGTGAGCGCATCAATATTAGCTTCTTCCATATTCAGTCCATTAGCTCCATTGAGGTTCCATTCTAAACTCTAAATCTTCATGCCTCAATCATTGCAGAAAGTAAGCTGAGCACATATCATTTGATTCTACTTTTGCATTTTATGTCACCTTCAAAGTGAACAAAATAACATGTGGGAAATGCATCAATTAATACTTTCCTAATACGATGGAGGATAATTAACTGTTTCTTTACTTAACAGTGGTATGTTTATGATTGACTTGATTTTTTTCCTTTGATTGGGTTGTGAAACCTTTTAAAAGTTGTTGAAATGGATCTGGTTGGAATTTTCTCTCTCGATATGCTGTTTCCTGGGGTGATACACATTGTAGCTTGTCACATATTCTATTTATTGAACTGAGCCTAAATGCTTACAGACAATAATTATAAATTGATATCTGTTCTCCTGCTTAGTACTAAAGTTCACTTGTAGAGTGTGCATAGCAGGCTTGATATTGTATATTAGGAATTTCAATTATTGCACACTCAGTTATTTTGCACCTATAAATGAGTGGATGTTTCAATATGTACATCTATAACTGCCAATGTGGATGTTACAATCACTAATTAACTATTGTCCTCCTTGTGGGAACTCAACCCCTGAACTGTTACTGGGTACTAAAAAATCTACAAAGTACATGTATTTCAGTCTTGAACATCCAACTGTGTCATATATTGTGCCTTAGAAGGAAAATACTATTATATGCTTTCTAGTTGTGTATGCAGACTTTTATGAATGAGGAAATTTCACCTTTAGTGCTAGTATATTATCTGTCCCAATTATTGTCAGAAGAACCCAGCTCTCTTGATAGCTTTTACAACCCTAAACCACCTAGAGGCCAAAAAAACTGGTATGTAGCTCCAAGATCTTTAGGAATTTTCATATAAAGTTTTTGGCATCTAGTGAGCCCAGCCTGTATCCCAATCTAACAAAAACGATACCCTTCATTACAGCTTCAATCCATGTAAGTATTGAAGTGAGCTTTATCCGACAGTCTCTTCATGGAAGTAACCTTCGAAAATGGAACTTTCCCATGGAAGTATTGAAGTGAGCTGTTATCCAGATGTCACTGTATCTGAAATATATCTTTGAATGAGTTGCTTAAGCACTCGAACGGCAGCTGCACATGATCTAGTTTCATCGAATTCAATTCACGAACATGTGGTCCATAAGGCATTTCATAGTCATGTCCGAATACAGATCCTCCTTCCATTTCATCTACTTCGTTACATTTAAGAAGAGCATTTACAGCTAGGTGATGTATCTAAGAAGAAAAGCACAAGTAGACCTTCAACTGCCACTATTTTGTGCTTTTAAGAATGTCTGCAACTACTATACTTCAAAGCATAAAGTAGAAAAAATATTAACAGAGTATTATATTAGTATAAGACCTTTAATTCAACTGCCACACTTTTGTATGCTCCAGGATAAGTGAGTGTTGGTTGATAGACCTAGATGTGATGGTAACTGTGAGTAAAATACAGCAAGAGGCATACAAAGAAGATCCTAAAGTAAGCAAGAAAATTACAAACTTGTTTCTTAAGGATACACATCCCATTGAAAATTACATATCCAACATGTATTGAGCACAATACCTTCTTGACACTCCTTTCAGAAATGGCTTGATCATCTCTATGTTCCAAAAGGACCCAAAACATAATTGAAGTAATTTTGGCATATGTGATTGTGCCAAATGTAATAAGATATGAGAAAGTAACATTTTTTGCAGTGAATCCTTTATATAGCTTTTTGGAGCCTAATTAGTATCTAGAGCATGCTTATATATAGATATTATTAAGATCTAATGTACATAATATGGAAAGAAGCATGAGGCACTCATAAGCTAATATCCATCTTCATGCATGCTCATACGAAGCTAATTTAAAGCCTGTTTGTTATAAGTGCTTCATATCCAGTAATTGGTTTCATGTGTCCAAACTATAAGTTGCATGAAGCAATGCCGATCAGACCATGGGTACATCTGTCCTGATCCAGATCTGTAAAATACCGGGATACATATATGATATTATGGATCCCATATAATACTGCATGGATAGCAATATGTTATGTAGGAATGCAAATGATGACATGATATTTGTGATTATATTGGATAAATATATGGATCCAGAAATATATATATATATATATATATATATATATATATATATATATATATATATATATATATATATATATATGGATCCAGATCGGTCATCATCTGGAACTGGATCCAGAGATCAGGAGATGACATGATACAAAAAGAGAATTTATTGTATACATATATAAACATATAAACCTGTGTAACATAAATATATGTCAGAAATTAACGAAATGTCTGTAGATTGCATAAAATGGTTAGTTTGGTATCATAGATAGAAGAATACAAATTAATTTTCCTATCCCTGTAGAGCTTTGATAAAAGCAGGCATTCATATGAAGCACCCCTATGAAGCACCCCTTTACTTGACTTTGATGCCATCCATCCATTGTTTATAGTGCCTTCCCGTTGAAGGATTTAGCTTCCATTACATATTGAAGTGTATCATCTTTCAGTAAAAGATTTCTTGTATCTCTATAGTACAACGACATTTCATACAGAATAATCAAGATGCTCATATCAACTACCTCTTTTGCTTTTGTTGTAGGTTGCAGACATAGGATGAGAGATTGTCAGACAGAGGGCAGGTTATGCTGGAGAAGATGGTGGGCTAGTTGTTGTCCGATATTATGTTTTGATGTATAAATTTTGGGTTTGGATCATTAGATATTAATGTTTAAGTGAAAGTTTGCTTTTTCGTAATTGCTACATAAATTTGGATTTAGATCATTAGATATTATTGTCTAAGTAAAAGTTATGCTTTCTCGTATTTGCTGGATAAACTTAGGATTTGGATCATTACATATTATTGTCAAAGTGAAAGTTATTATTTTTCGTAATTGTTGGATCATTTGATATTATTTTTCGTAATTATATCTTGTTGGATCAATGACGTCTTGTTCTTTTGTGGTTTGTTGTCAATGGTAAAATTGATTACTATTAAAGCATGATTTGTTTTTTTTTTAAATTGAAGAGAAATTAAGGCGTGCATAATATGTCCTAATTTATGTGTATTCAGTACTTTTTACGACATACGTTATATGTCATAATATCTGTGCATTAAAGACGTGCATAATATGTCCTAATTTATGTGTATTCAGTACTTTTTACGACATACGTTATATGTCATAATATCTGTGCATTAAAGACGTGCATAATATGTCCTAATTTATGTGTATTCAGTACTTTTTAAGTCGTAATTGATGTCTAGTTTATACTTTCCACGACATACAAGAAATGTCGTAATTTATTGTGTATACACGGCATCCATGGCATGCCGTACAAACAGTGTATTCACGGCATACATTGTATGCCATATAAACTAGTGACTTTTTACGACGCGGGCAAATACGACTTTCACTGCGGCATACATTGAACGCCGTAAAAACTTTTTACGGCATACTTTGCACGTCGTAAAAACCAATATTTCTTGTAGTGTAATTGGCCTAAATTGACCCGAAAGTTGTGCGAAGCAAATGAAGCACAAAATGGTGTGTCTGAGTGGGACACGAAGGTCGTGGGTATAGAGCGTCTTGAGTAGATCAGGCGTGAGAGGTAGGTTCTGAGAAAACGACTGGTCTTATGCTCATAAATTAAAAGTCACAGTAACGTGCAAACGATGATCAAAGATAAAAGTGGGAATAATTATTCAACGATTAATTGGTCTAAGTTGATCCAAAGTTGCGCGATACAAAAAGAGCACAAGGGAACGAGTTTAAGTGGGACATGATATATCAAAACGAAGACAATCTTGTCTACTACAAAACCCATAAAGAGAGTTTACAGAGATTGGCATCCCTGACGCTCCAGAAGTCAAAGTCACGGAAAAGTACATTAATGATCAAAATAATTAAATAATAAAATACTTATTGAAAATAATTCATGTAGAAAATTTAAAATAAACCCTAAAATTCAGGGGGCTTACAACAAGTTAGGCTTGATAATAAAAGAGACGCATCCATATAGCTAAAGGAATAATCCCGACGGGTCGAAATATCTTAGAACATGGAAAATGGTCCCACGGTCTTCTTAGAAGTTTGCTCAGCGTGCTTTTAAAATGACACTCGATCTTTCGTCCCGTTGCTTGGGAGATAAAAGTTGGCCTAAGTTGCTAAGTTGGCACAACGCTCGAAATAGCCTAAGTCATAGGCGTCGCCCACGTGAATGCTTGATAAAGCATGCATCGTCCCGTAGTCCAAGGCTTGGCATAGCCTTCACATGTCCCGTGGGTTAAGTCGTATTTCACGGCTTGTGGCTTAAGTCTAGGCACCCGAGAACTTGATTGTTTAAGTCGAACGCGTGCACGGTGCGTTCCCTCGATGCGAAGCTTGGCGTAGCCTATGCTCGTTAAGTCGTTGCGCAAATAAGTTAGGCTAAGTTATGCCGGTTGATCTAAGCCAATTCTAGCACTGTTCCGCTCTATCTGCGGTTGTCAAGTCGCGTAGTTCCTCGAGAACAAGTCTCATTACATAAAGTATGTGACTTGAGTGATAGCGGCATCTAAAGAACAAGGCCTATCTAAGGCACGAGACACGGTCGGATTAGTGAAAAGCATGCCACGGACAAAAGAAGTCCACGCGACTGGTTGTCGTCGAGATCGATCCCGCTACTTGGGAGTCTCGATAAGTCTCGATAAGGAATCACACGAGATCGGTCCCGCTACTTGGGAGTCTCGTTAAGTCTCGTTCACGAGATCGGTCCCGCTACTTGGGAGTCTCGCTATGTCTCGATAAGGAAACACACGAGATCGGTCCCGCTACTTGGGAGTCTCGATAAGTCTCGATAAGATGGAAAGCATGGTCATGATTAAGGAAGGACTTGATAAATCGAGTTGAGTCTTGCATGGTCATTGGACAACTTGCGTGCAAGGGCAAAATTCCTCGAGCGATCCCGGGGCGCCGGGTTCGTGTCGGCCTAGGAGGAATTGCAGATATTGTACGGCCTTCATCGATGGTACGACTGGATTGAAGTGAACCGTTACAATATAGGCTGCGGGTCATTCGGTGGGAGCTCGTACCTCGCCACGCGAATGGTCACCGTATGCAAAAGATCCAGGATAGCTTGACATTGCTAGTGACCACTAATATAGATGTGTCGGCAAGAGTGGCTATCCGCGTGTATACCTTTGGATTGTGTCGAGTACTAGCAGGCTATGAGTTGGGTTATCAAGTTACGCTTATAGCAAGCACTAACCTTGAATCGGCACGGGTTATGGTGTGCACGATTGCATCACCAACCTAGAGCCTAAGAGTTGGCTATAGCAAGGATACGTGCTTCGGCATGAATGTGGCATCGTCTCGAGTTAAGTCTGGAAGGGCCGTAAGGCAAGTTGATTAAGTCTGGGTGATACTTGGGAGGCACGGCCTCGATCTTAAGGCACGTTCAAGTTTATTGGCATGACCAACATGAGTCATCCCTTGGCGTCGTTGGCACGAGAATGGTCTAGAGGCACGTAAAACAAATAAAAGTCTTGGCACGGTCGAGTTGCATAGGTTTCTGCTTGACGAGGCACTGCCTCGAATACATTGAAGTCACGAATAGTGAATAGCACAACCCTGTCGTTGCATTGCCAAGTATAGGCCAAGGCGCCGTTGTCTTAAAATTGATCCTAAGGCAAGACTAGAAAGACAATCAAAAGGGATTAAGCTGCACAAAGTAAATGAACGTGTCGATTTTGTATGGGTGGGCGAGGAGCTCACTCCACCAGTACAGTTGAGTACTGACACCCACACAGTTTTCATGTGCAGGCACAGGTAGAAGCTCGTGGCACGGAGCTCGCTTGAATACGTCGAGGCACGGAGTTTCTTGGCGATTCGAAGCGTGCGGCCGCGTGGAATCAAGACTTATATGGGACATAATGTATGGACATCGCCATCCTACAGAATCTACACTCGTCGCCTTGAAGCGCTGTATCGAGAGATGAGAGAGATCAGAGTGGCTTGTAAAATGAGAAAAAAGTGAGCTTGAGAGACTTGTAATCAGGCCTTGCGTCCCATTGTAATCTTATTGTTCAATATCAATAAAGAGCACTTTTGAATAACTTGCGTGTTGCTTCTAAATTTCTGATGCATGTTTCAATGTTTCTGCTTGGGACTTTTGTGCGACGACCCCGTCGCAGCCGTTGTAATCGGCCGTTATGAAACTGTCTTGCACGAGCACAATCTAGGCTCGTGTGGCATCACGCCTTAGCGAGGACGATCGCTCCTACGGGAGCGGAGCATGACATTCCGTGCTAAAACCACGGAGAATGGTCATTCTCCGTGCTAAACTGACAAAGAATAGCCATTCTCCGTGTTAGAATGACGGAGAATGGCCATTCTCTGTCAATTTAACAAGGAGCATTCTCCGTGCTAAAACTACGGAGAATGGTCATTCTCCCTGCTAAAACCACGGAGAATGACCATTCTCCTTGTTAAATTGACCAAGAATAGCCATTCTCCGTGTTAAAATGACGGAGAATGGCCATTCTCCGTCATTTTGACACGGAGAATGGCCATTCTCCGTGGTTTTAGCACGGAGAATGGTCATTCTCCGTGATTTTAACACGGAGAATGATGGAGAGCAGTCGACAGAAATCTATAACCTATATTTTTGTTTTTTTTGTGAAAAAAATTTCAAGAACAAAAATTCAAGTGTTTTCAAAACGATGCTAACTCTTATGGAAAAGAAGAAGAAGATCTTCTCTCTACAATTGACCTAATCGTCGAAAAACTTCAAATCTCTCCACGATGATGATAATGATGATGATGAGCGATGATCGGAGTTCGACTGAAGAAAAGCACAATGAACTACGAACGATCTTTGCGATCTCTGCTGAAGATGAGAGCAATGGAATTCAGATCTCTCGTGAAGAAGAAGAAGAAGAAGAAGAAGAAGACGAAAATCGTAATCCAAATCTGATTTTGTGCGAAGGGTAGTTATGGTATTATAAAGATGGCAATTTTGTAAATACAGAGCATCTAAAGGGAATCTTAGAATATTTAACGTGAAAATATATAATTCTGGGCATTTCATAAAATCCATCATGCGGGTGGGTTTTTCATACAAACCAACCCCGAAATTGGGTTTCTCAGCAATTTCCAGAAAATTTTAATAGATTAGCTGAGAGACTACATAATTTTTTTTATCAAATTGGATTGGATTAAGATTAAATTAAATTTTAAGTTATAAATTTTAAACATAGAAAAAACATTCATTCATATTATATTTTATATATTAGATTAAATTTTAGATAATATGTTAAATTTTAAGTTAGATTAGATTAACTTAATTTTGAAACTATATTAAAGTTAAAAATTAAATGATAGACTGAATTTTAAATTTGAAACAAATGACTAAATTTAAATATTTGATCAAATTTTAAATTATATTAGATTTGAATTCGTAGATTAAGTTAAACTAGATAAATTTTATCTAACTAAATCATAACGATGACAAGACACTAAAAGGGGTTTACTAATTTAACTAAATATAATGATGCCATGACACTAAAGTATGCTATTTTGTTAAATAAATTTTGACTATTTTATTTTACCAAATAAAATTTTGGAGTCGGCTATGTAAAAAATAATGCAATTATACAATAAAACGGAATAATCATTGACGACAAAAGATAAAAAGAATAAAAAAGATCATAACAAAATTGTACGTCATTAAATTTTTTATTAAAAATATATGAAACGAATGCGGGCAGCGGGAGACTGAAAAAATTAATAATAAAAAGAGTACCAATTATCAAATTTAACGTTCTAAAATAGTGAGACAAAATTTTTAAGTGCCAATATTTTGAATTCAAATTAATTGATTAAGTTTGGTTGTATATTTTTTTTTTGCTACATAAGATATAACCAACATTTCTAAATGCGTTGCACATGTGTTACGTGTGCCCCGACACGTTATCGGGTCGGATATGACACTTTCCATATCCGCATCTGATATTCGATAAATATCTGGTAAGACATCCGTATTGGTAATCATATCCGAAATTTTTGATATTATCGGTTCGAATGCAGATTTTTGGTTTACCATTGATAGGTCTAGGTAAACTTATAGATTAATTGTTAGAAAAAATTGTAAAGCTGATTAAAACTCCTAAAGATAAGAAGAGAGTAAACAGAATAAAAATAAGATCGATCTCCTGGTTCGTAGAATTAGTCCAATTCTGATAGCCAGGGGATGAGAGTTCTTTTTTTTTCTTCAGTTTATATTTATTTTATTTTTTGACTTATCAAATCTGCAAAAAAACTAATTTGTTCGTATGAAAAATTTGATATGCTCCACCGAATTTTAGCTAAATTTGCACCGATGCCTAATTTTGGCAGGAGAAAATTTTCGGTACCAAATAAAGGCCTATTGACTCGTCTAGATTAAACTGGAAAAGGAAAAGCCTTTTCACGTCCGCACCTCTAGAACCTTCTCCCCTCCTCTTTCTATAAATATTCTCCCCACAAAATAAAAAACCGACAAAAAAGCATCGAGAAATCGGGAGAGAACTAAGACCATCTCCAATGGTGGTTTCTATCTTCCCAATTTATATGGAAGAAATTCATTTTAGAAAAAACTTCTTCCAATGGTAGTTTCTATCACCATTTCTATCCTAGGTGGCAATGATGTAGGATAGAAACTTTGAGGGTTTCTACATGTAGAAACTCTCATAGAAATTCTTCTATCTCTCAGACCATCTCCAATGGTGATTTCTAAAATTGAGTTCTTATCCTATTTGGCATTGTACTTTAAGAAGATTTCTATCCTAGTTGGAAGAGTTTCTATATAGAAATTGTAGACATACAAAAATGCTTTTCAATGGTTCTCCATTTCTATCCTATGTGTCATATAGTAAAAGTACCAATTTAATGGTGTGGGACCCAATAATAATTGTCATGAGAGATAGGAGAATTTCTATGAGAGTTTCTACATGTAGAAACCCTCCTAGAAAGTTTCCATCCTATATCATTGCCATGAATTTCTTCCACAGAAATAGGAAAGACTCCCATTGGAGATGATCTCATGACAATTATTATTGGACTCCACACCATTTAATTAGTCCTTTTACTATGTGACACATAGGATAGAAATAGAGAACCATTGGAGAGTATTTTTTGTATGTGTACAATTTCTATGTAGAAATTCTTCCAACTAGGATAGAAATCTCCTTAAAGTACAATGCCAAGTAGGATAAGAACTCAATTTTAGAAATCACCATTGGAGATGGTCTAATACTTCTTTGCCCAGAGGTGAGAATTTTATCTTGATCTTTTATTTTATTTTATTTATTATTATTATAACTATTTTTTTATTTATAATCCCAGTTTTGTCTACATAACAGATTATCTACTGATTATACTGGAAGCCATTTTTTCGTTTTTTTTTTGTTTGGGATTTTGCTGGAAACTGACCAAATCATGTTCATTTTCGTATATATCTTTCTTCCATCATGCAATTTTGTTATTGCCGGGGCACAATTTTTCGATGAAAAACTGAAATATCGTAACAATTGTACAAACAATCGTTATTACGTAACACTTCACAAAATGTACGTAAGAGAAATTTTAACTCGTGCTACACTTCACAGAAGGTGCACAGAACGTAACACTTCACAGAAGGTACGTAAGAGAAATTCCACTAGTGCTACACTTCACAGAAGGTGCACAGAACGTAACACTTCACAGAAGGTATGTAAGAGAAATTCAATTAGTGCTACACTTCACAGAAGGTGCGCTAATTGAGTTCTGATAATATCAACGCAAACACTTCACCGAAGGTGCGTTAATAGAATCCTGATAGAACCAACAAAGAAAGTGACAGGCGAAAGGTGAAAAATCTCCTGCTGGGGTGAATGATCACCGTTGCTCAAAGCTTTATTCGCCCCACACGAATAACTTTCAGGAACCAGCAAGTTCGTCGGAGAACTTGGAACACTCTGCTCTTCTGACTCCTCGGATGAACTTGAACTCATGTGCAAAATACAACGCTGGTACAATTCCTCTCTTGTCTCTCACAGCCTCTAAACACTTGTAAACTTTCTGTCTACCACTTGTGTATTAGTTCTAACCTGTAAGAAAGAAGGAGGAGGCCTTATATAAGCCCCAGCAACAACTGTCCGGTTAGCACAATGTTAGGGACGTGGTAGTAACCACCCCGAACAAGGAGCAACCGCTCAAAACATGTGAAGACACGTTCTGCTGCAAGTTGTGCCACTCACGTAACCAGCGTAATTTGCACTTTTACGCACACATCCCCTTTACGCACCATACGCACACTACGTACTCTACGCACACTGTGTACGCTGCACACACTGCGCGCACTGGGCTGCGTACTGGGCTGCATAACTGGACCAGCGTAACTGGGCTCGCGTAACGGGCCGCGTAACGTGTGCTGACGTGGTAAGTGCAAAGTGCGCCAACAAAATGCCACATTATGCATCATGAGCCCTTGAGCCCGAGTCCGGGCCAAGCCCAAGCCCGAGCCCGAACCCGAGCCCGAGCCCGAGCCCGAGCCCGAGCCCGAGTCCGAGTCGCTAAGCCCCTACGGGGCTTAGCTACTATGGAAATAAATTTTCCAAGAGCAAAAAGCATGAATGCTTTAATTGTTGATTTTAGCCTTTTTCCCATTAGAAAAACAACCCCACTTGGCAAACCCATGTGCACCTCCCCACCACATGTGCATCTTCAATAATAGCAAAGCTAATATAAAGAGATACAAACCATTTATTTTTTCCGATGTGGGACTAAAGCTTTCAAAAGGAAAAAACCAAAAACCCAACAATCCCCCACATATCTCTATATATGGATATAAGTGTTCCCCACAGTAACTGTCCATCATGCATTAGGAGAGATGTCGCTGACGACTTGAATCTTCCCGCATGGGTCAAAAATCAAACTATAATACAAGAATGGACTAAGCCTTGAATTCTGCATCATAGCTGAAATTTTTTTCACTCACATAATGTAGTTACATGTGCTTCTGGCTACACATTAAAGGCCCTGTGCCAACCTGGTTTCAGTGTATAATTTTAGGCGTTTACAAGTTTACCCTCAAGAGACGGCCTGATATCTCTGTCCATACACTATAGGTGAGTTCATTATAAAGAGACATGGCATGAAGCGCTTTGCGCTTTCCTTGCGGTGCTACGTCGCTATGACATGGCTTAAAGCCGAGGCCTTACCCCGTACCGGGAACCTTATCGTAGTGTCATACTACAGTAGCATGAGGCAACCGCCTCTTTGTAGTGCCAAACTACCCAGCATGAAGCCTTAGGCTCCTTTGCGGTGTTACGCCGCAACGACATGGCTTGCAAGGCCGAGGCTTTATCCCTAACCGGGTACCTCATCGTGGTGTCGTGCCACTGTAACATGAGGAACTCCTCCTCTTTGTAGTGCTGACTACACCCCTCTTCATTTTAACATACAGCATTAGGCTAACTGCCTATTTGCGGTGCTACGCCGCTGTGACTTGGCCTGCTAAGCCAGGGCTTTATCCTACTCCTGGGCAGCACCCCACATATAGGAACCTCATTGTGGAGTCACCGCACTGTAGCATGGAGTTTCACTCATTGTAGTGCTACTCTATCGTGCTTCCTGTAAAGCACACCAGGCATTTACTCTGCCTGAGAACTCATTAAGGCAATTAAGCCAACCTTTCCACGGGAACCGTTTTCCGCAGAAAACAACAGTAGACAACAGTGGTTATAGGTCCGTAACCTCTCCATGTCCAATAGAACATGTACTCACCGTTTCTGATATTCTTCCGATTAGTGGTCCTCTCTTGAACCAAAAGCTAGATGCCTAGTAGATAAATCTTTGAACTAATAGCATAAAACTTTATGGTAGGAATACAATAATACAATATCAGAATGCCTTCAAGCCCATTTTACAAGCTGTGTCATCGACCAGCTGGCGCTTGAGGCCCTTGGTGAACGGATCCGCCAGGTTCTTCTGACTCCGAACATCAATTACTGCAATTACACCTCTCTTAATAAAATCGTGTACTGCCATGTGCTTTAACTGCACAGTCCTTTTCTTTCCGTTGAAAAGGTCATTTGATGCCACCGCCGCAGTCGTCTGGTTGTCGCAGTATATCGGTATCGCCGGTATTTGCGCCCCAACTATTGGAAGATCATACATGAGCTCCCGAAGCCATTCTGCTTCCTCGGCTGCGGTATCAAGTGCAAAGAACTCAGATTCCATGGATGACCGCGAGAGCATAGTCTGCTTCTTCGATTTTCACGATATAGCAGCTCCATCCATTGTGAAAATATATCCACCTGTGGACCTCTCGCTCTCCAAATCTGAGCACCAGCTGGCATCACTGAAGCCTTCCACTACCTGCGGATCTCCGCTGTAGTATAGTGCATATGTCTGAGTCTTCTTAAGATATCTCATAACCTGTTTCACAGCTTTTCAGTGTTCAGCACCTGGGTTGCTCGTGAAACGACTCAGCATTCCCACGGCGAAAGCTATGTCAGGCCTTGTGGCAGTAGTAGCATACATCAAACTTTCGATTACGCTTGCATACTCCAGCTGCCTGACGCTTTCCCCTGAATTAGGCTTCAGCTTCAGATCACACATGTACGGCGTATCGATCCCTGGAAGATCCCGATACCCATAACGAGTGATCATTTTCTCAATATAATGAGACTATGACAGCGCTAGTCCAGTGTCTGTCCGAATGATCATGATCCCTAAGATCACATCAGCTTCCCCTAAGTCCTTCATACTGAACTTGCTTGAGATGAATTTCTTTGTCTCCGTGACACAGCTAATATCCGTACCTAGGATAAGCATGTCGTCCATGTACAGACAAACGATCACACCTCTTCCATCAGCAAACTTCGTGTAAACACACTTGTCCGTATCGCTGACCATGTAGCCATTTGACCTTATAACTTTGTCAAATTTCTCATGCCACATCTTGGGAGCCTGTTTAAGACCGTACAAGGATTTCACCAACTTGCAGACTTTGTCTTCAAGACCCCTGATGACAAATCTCTCTGGCTGTTGCATGTAAATCTCTTCGGTCAGCTTGCCATTTAGGAAAGCCGTATTCACATCCATCTGATGTATCACCATCTTATGTATTGCTGCGAGAGCAATCAATATTCTGATGGTGGTCATCCGGGCAACTGGAGCATACATGTCAAAATAGTCAATCCCCTGCTTCTGAGAAAACCCCTTGGCTACCAACCTAGCCTTGAACTTGTCAATAGTTCCGTCTGCTTTCATCTTCTTCTTGAAGATCCATTTGCATCCGATGGGTTTCGCTCCTTCAGGAAGATCAACCAACACCCAAGTGTTATTTGAGGTGATGGAATCAATTTCATTGTCAATCGTCTCCTTCCAGAAAACCGCGTCTCTGGTCTTCATCGCCTCATCATAGGTAAGCGGATCTGCTTCCACATGATAGGTGACAAAGTCACTGCCGAAGTCCTTCGGCCTCCTCACACGCTTAGTTGACGGCTCAGCTTATTCTGGTTCAATTGTTGTTTCAACAACATCTTCTTGGACCACATCTTCATTGAAGACTTCAGTTTGTTGCGCACCCTCATTGTTCTCCGGTACATCCGCAAGAACAATATTCTTGTGCCTAGCAAATTTGTCTTCAAAATATTCTGCATCGCGAGATTCAATGATATGATTTGACTCAATATCAAGAAATCTCCGAGCATCACTCTTCTCGGCATACCCCAAGAAGATCGTCTTTGTAGTCCTTGTCCCAAGCTTCTGAGTCTTCAGATCTGGAAGCTTGACATATGCCAGACACCCCCACACTCGAATGACATTCAAGTTAGGTCTGACCTTGAACCAGAGTTCATGAGGAGTAACGTCTGAAGTTGCATGAGGCACTCTATTTAGAATAAAAGTGGCCGTCAATGCAGCTTCACCCCAGTAGCACTTAGAAAGGCCAGCAGTCAACAACATTGAGTTAATCATTTCTGTTAACGTTCTGTTCTTCCTCTCTGCTACTCCGTTTGATTGAGGAGAGTACGGAGCCGTAGTCTCATTGACAATTCCATGTTCTTTGCAGAACGATACGAATTCATGAGACCTGTACTCCCCACCTCGATCACTTCTTATTCTTTTGAGTTGTCCAGTCTGCCGCTCAGCCTCGGCTCTGAACTCCTTGAACTTCTCGAATGCTTCGTCTTTAGCCTTCAGCAAATAGACGAACGCATACTTTGAGAAGTCATCGATGAAGGTTATAAAATACTTCATCCCGGCCTTTGTAGAGAACTGTTTGAAGTCACAGATATCTGAGTGTACTAACTCCAGAAGATCTGTACTTCGATTAACCCTACGAAAGGGTTTCCTTGTGATCTTAGTTTGAGCACAAACTTCACATTTCTTTACCTTACCCCCACACTTGGAGATAAGTCCTAGACTAGACATTCTGTTAATTCGTTTAGAATGAACATGTCCTAGCCTATTATGCCACAACTCATAAGTATAAGCAGAATGAGTGATTGTATTAACAATATTGAACTGATTTACAAGCTGAATCTTGAACATTTCTTTGGTATAAAAAGCTTTCCCGAAATATGTTTCCTTGATAGACATCACCATCTGGCCAGCATTGATGTCCATCCTGAGGCCTACGTTGCAGAGTAGGCCTCCTGAGATCAGGTTCTTGGCGATAGCAGGTACGTGCTTCACGCCTTGAAGCGTCAGAGACTTCCCCGAAGTCAGCTTCAATACCACCGTCCCGATCCCGAGCACTTCAGCTTGTGACTGGTTCGCCACCATAACCACATCAGAAATAGGGGTGTAGGTGGTGAACCACTCCTTGCTGGAGCAAACATGACAGGTGGCTCCAGTGTATACGCACCAGTCAGCATCAGTTCCTACCGCATCAACCTGCGCAATCATAGCAACAACATCAGTGATCATAGATACCTTACTAGGTTCTCCTTGCTCCGATTGCTTGGTTTTTGCTTTGCACTCATTCTTAAAGTGGCCCTTCTTGCCACACTTGAAACAAGACATTTGAGACTTTGGCTTCTTTTTCTTGATAGAAGTTTCCTTGACTATCAGATTGTCAGGGTCCTTCTTCTTGCTGTGGAAAGCCGCCTGCTTTTCCCTTGGTTCCTTGGTATGAACCATATTGGCGTTAGCCAATTGCTTGGATAGTGCGTCCACCTTCAGTTGAGCCCGCATCTGGTCCTCAACATAGATTTTCTGCAGGAGATCTTCAAGGATGATCTCCAGCTTCTTCCTATGCATGTTTGCATAGAACTTGCTCCACCCAGCGGGGAGCTTTGAGACAATCCCTCCAACAATAAACTTGTCGGGGAGGGGCATTGCCTCGTCTTCCAACTTCTGTCGCAGTTTCAGGAACTCCTTCACCTGCGGCAGTATAGACTTTTCGTCCTCAAAGAACCACTTGTGATATTTTTCAACCACAAAGATTTTACTGCGGTTCTTGTCTTCTTCGTAGAGTTTTTCCAGAGACTCCCATATGTCTCTAGCGATATTCTTTTTAGAATATGATTCTGCAAGGGAATCTTCTATAGCATTCAGGATTAGCAGCCTGCAAATACTATTTTTTCTTCTCCATTTTGCTTGAAGTTTAGTAGCCGCGGTGATTGCGGCAGCAGACCCAACATCTGGAACAGTAGGTTCTTCCTCCAAAAGCACGTGATCTACGTCTTTGAGTTGAAGGGTTAGATATACCTTCCTCTTCCAGACTTGGTAATGTTCTCCATCAAACTTTTCTAACTTACAAAAGTCAGAATTGAAGAGTGAAACATTAACGTTTTCCATCGTAGCAATAAAGCTTTGAGATTGTTATTGTCGGGGCACAATTTTTCGATGGAAAACTGAAATATCGTAACAATTGTACAAACAATCGTTATTACGTAACACTTCACAAAATGTACGTAAGAGAAATTTTAACTCATGCTACACTTCACAGAAGGTGCACAGAATGTAACACTTCACAGAAGGTACGTAAGAGAAATTCCACTAGTGCTACACTTCACAGAAGGTGCACAGAACGTAACACTTCACAGAAGGTACGTAAGAGAAATTCAATTAGTGCTACACTTCACAGAAGGTGCGCTAATTGAGTTCTGATAATATCAACGCAAACACTTCACCGAAGGTGCGTTAATAGAATTCTGATAGAACCAACAAAGAAAGTAACAGACGAAAGGTGGAAAATCTCCTGCTGGGGTGAATGATCACCGTTGCTCAAAGCTTTATTCGCCCCACACGAATAGCTTCCAGGAACCAGCAAGTTCGTCGGAGAACTTGGAACACTCTGCTCTTCTGACTCCTCGGATGAACTTGAACTCCTGTATAAAACGCAACGCTGGTACAATTCCTCTCTTCTCTCTCACAGCCTCTAAACACTTGTAAACTTTCTGTCTACCACTTGTGTATTAGTTCTAACCTGTAAGAAAGAAGGAGGAGGCCTTATATAAGCCCCAGCAACAACTGCCCGGTTAGCACAATGTTAGGGACGTGGTAGTAACCACCCCGAACATGGAGCAACCGCTCAGAACATGTGAAGACACGTTCTGCTGCAAGTTGTGCCACTCACGTAACCAGCATAATTTGCATTTTTACGCACACATCCCCTTTACGCACCATACGCACACTACGCACTCTACGCACACTGCGTACGCTGCGCGCACTGGGCTGCGTACTGGGCTGCATAACTGGGCTCGTGTAACGGGCCGCGTAACGTGGTCGCGCAAGTGGCTCGCGCAACGAGCGCAACTTAAGCGCACTATGTGCCTAGCGACGATACGCACACTGGGCTCGTACGCAGGCGCACACTGGGCTCGCGTAACGGGCCGCGCAAGTGGCTCGCGCAACGAGCGCACTATGCGCCTAGCGACGATACTGACGTGCAAAGTGCAAAGTGCAAAGTGCGCCAACAAAATGCCACATTACGCCTCATGAGCCCTTGAGCCCGAGTCCGAGCCCGAGTCGCTAAGCTACTATGGAAATAAATTTCCCAAGAGCAAAAAGCATGAATCCTTTAATTGTTGATTTTAGCCTTTTTCCCATTAGAAAAATAATCCCACATGGCAAACCCATGTGCACCTCCACACCACATGTGCATCTCCAATAATAGCAAAGCTAATATATAGAGATACAAACCATTTGTTTTTTCCGATGTGGGACTAAAACTTTCAAAAGGAAAAAACCAAAAACCCAACAATCTCATTCCTTAATATGACAGCATATTCATTAATCCATTTTTTTTAATTAACGTAGGAATTATTGGTTATAGATACTATTTTGTTTCAGAAAATCAGGTGCTGTGGTCGTGTCCGTGTCGACTAATGTTAGTTTGTGCTAAGAAAAAATGGTAGTCTTATGTAGGCCGACTCTTTTCCTTTCTTGATTAAGATTGTATGTGCGCATTTCGGTTGGCACGTTTGTGTTGTTTGAGCATTGGGATGAAGGGATGTGTGCCTTTGGAGCTGCCGACCGCTCACAGTTTACTAAATCTCTGCCTTGTTGTATCCTAAACTTTCCGGATTGTTCTACACAGTTTTGGTGAGATATGCGTAGTAAATTAATTATTAGGAAGTATGTGTTTTACAACATCTGGGAAATAATGTGTGGACTAGAAACCATTGTTTTGCGGAGTGTTTTTTCCCAGTTATAAGTGGGGTCACTTATAAGGGACGTTTGGTATGCGGAATACTATATAGTCCGTAATTCTATATTTTCGGAAATCAAATTTCAAGGAATTAAATTTTCTGAAAAATTACATTCTCATATTTGGTGACAATATAAACATTCCCGGAAAAAAAATAAAAAATAATAATAACGAAAAAAATGAACAAATATAAAAAAAAACCGGTAAAAACGACAAAAAATCGGTAAAAACGAAAAAAATGGATAAAAACGACAAAAAATCGATAAAAACGACAAAATAACAAAAAACGACAAAAATGACTAAAAAGCGACGAAAAAAGTATAAACGACAAAAAATAAAAAAAAACGGGTAAAAACGACAAAAATAACCAAAACACGACAAAAACGACATAAAATCGGTAAAAACGACAAAAAAACAAAAATGCGGCAAAAACGACAAAAAAAACAAAAAATCGGTTAAAACGACAAAAAATGACAAAAAATCGGTTAAAACGACAAAAAATCGATTTAAAACAACAAAAAAATAGTTTAAACGACAAAAAATAACCAAAAACGAAAAATAAAAGATAAAAACGACAAAAAAGGACAAAAAATTGGTTAAAACGACAAAAAATCGGTTAAAACGACAAAAAATAACCAAAAAGCGACAAAAACGACAAAAAATGGGTAAAAGCGACAAAAAACGACAAAAATGACAAAATCAGTAAAAATGACCATAAAACGATAAAAAACGACTAAAAATCGGTAAAAACAAAAAAAGTTACAAAAACGACAAAAAATCGCTTAAAAAGACAAAAAATGACAAAAAAACGACAAAAAAGACAAAAAATGGATAAAACGACAAAAAATAATCAAAAAGTGACAAAAAAGACAAAAATGGGTAAAAACGACAAAAAATGACAAAAAAGCGATAAAAACGACAAAAAAAAAGAAAAAAATATTTAAAACTAATCAAAATTGATCAAAAAAGAAGAAAAAAATTTAGACAATTTTTTTTTGTCCGGGCAAAAAAAAAAAAAATACCCACCTATTCTCAAGGGATATAATTTTTATGTTTTGTGGGTAAACTATTTATCCGGGTATTTATAATTCCTGGGAATAAATTTTTATAAGCTAAACAAACGTGGTAATAGATTCTCATCTTAAATTTTTTTGAGAATAAAAAAAAACACCGCGTACCAAACCCCCCCTAAGTGTCAGTCACTCCATTTCACTTATAAGTGCACTTATAAAGGGTGTTTAAATGCACCCATGTTTTCGTTGTTTATCTTTGGTTTACTTTATTAAGTTTTTTACCCTCTATATTCTATAATCCCTAAAAATATTTACAGTCCGTATAAATTTGTTTGTTGTACAAATCTATATTTTCAACTTCCAAAGCTTCGTACAACCATTGGTCATCTTCTCCGAAATTATCCTCGTTTCTACCTTAGTAGAACATTCGACATGTTGCTTTTTATTGAAAATTTCAATTAAAAAAAAATCTGATGAAGAGAAGGTTTAGGAAAAAAAAATATTTGTTGAAGAAAGAAAAACTATAAATAATTACCGTGTTCTCTAAAAAGAAAAAAAAATCGATTAGATAGATATGTTTATATTTATGTAGAAGTAACCTAATTATATATATTTTTAAACGTATCTAAAGATCTTTGTGTAAAACTTTGTAGGGTTAATTTTAAACATCTTTATGTAAAAGTAAATTGATTACAGTAAACATGTATATCATCTTTACATAATCGTCTATTTACATAAATATGTTTAAAATGTGGACATGTTTATCAACTTTACATTTAATATTAACTTTACATTTAAAATATTTTAAACTATGTCTATCAATATGTTTATCAACTTTACATTTAAAATATTTTAAAACATGTCTATCAGCATGTTTATCAACTTCGCGTTTAAAGTATTTGAAAACATGTCTATCAGCTTTATGTAGGTGTAAATTGATTGGATTCTTTTTAATAATGGACTATCAGCTTTATATTTTAAAGTGATTAAATTAGAAAGCATTATTATCTATAAAAAAAAATAAGTTGTGGGAGTACACTTATAGATTAATTTTTAGAAAAAAAATGTAAAGCTGATCAAAGCTCCTAAAGATAAAGATAAGAGGGAGTAAATGTAAACAGAATGAAAACAGGGGTGTGTTCAATAACACCCCTTATAAAACCTATTATTATTATTTTCAGTTGTAAGTGATTTTTTTCCACTTATAAGTAATTTAGTTTTTCTTTTTTTGGCACTTATATATACTGTTTTACCATTATGCCTCTCATATAAAACAAAGATAATAGATGACATTCCAAAAATTCTCAAACTTTAGTATGTTATATGTTTTTGTGTCAACTTTCCGAAAAACTAACCAGATCGTGATTCGAAGTTCAGGATCTTCTGGAATCTCCAAATCATTGAGATGCTCTGTTCTAAAAGGCGGCCGCCTAGGCGCTAGGTGCTGGGTGCCTGCCCGATGTCCGCTTAGGTGTCCGCCTAGTCCCCATGACCTCCGACTATGCATGTTTTGGGGTTTTATATTTTTTTTTTTGCAATTTTTAGTAGATTTTTTTGGATTTTATTTTTATTTTTTTGAACCGCCTAGATCTAGGTGGCCGCCTAGGTGGGATAGGCGCTAGGGGGAAGGTGTCCGTCCGACTAGCGCCTAGCGCTTTTCACAACCTTGTTGAGATGTGTCCGTGATTCGATACCTGATACTAAAATTGATCTACATAATTAATGAGCTCGACTTTTGCTAATTAAATTATAGATTCATAAATGTTACCTCGAGACGATCCGAACAAAAAAAAACTAGAAGTGATTCGGACGTTGGAGCTAGGAGATGTTCCCACGAAGTCGTGATAGATGCTGAAAAACGAGATTGTTTTGGGGATGAATTTTGGAATTGTTTTGGACGGAAAAGAGGGAATTCTTGGTCCTTAGGAAGTGCAAGGGAAGATAAATGGGTAATTAGATTATATATTGGAAAACCAGTTTCTATTAGAATTTGGACAAGTGAAGCAGTTTTTAAGTTTGTACAGGGATGTAGTAGACTCGGATGCAATAAGTATTTAAGCAATTCAATAAGTAAAAAGCATTCACATATGAATTTGGAGCCACTTATAAGTAAAAATCACTTATAAGTGCGAAAAACGAATGAACTTATTAGGACCAAATTCACTTATAAGTGATGTTCCACACAGAATAAGTAAAATTCAGTAAGTGAAAATAAAGAACACCCCCTAAGTTGTGTTGAACATCGACAAAATGTCGACAAGATTCCTTGTGGATAAATCATTTTGTGGAAGTTATATATATTGCAGTTGATACCATAACTTTTGAAGTTGTTGCAAGTTGCCTCCTGCAGTTAGCATACCACACAACCATTTGGAACATTTTTGCAACTCATAAAATTTCAAATAAGAAAATTAGATGGGGGAAAACCCAATCCTGTCCCCCCCCCCCCTCTCGTTGCGTACTGCCTCTCCCCCTCCTCGATACACATATGCTGCTTCTGCACTCTAGTCTGCTGCTCCTGCCATTCCTTGCCATGGGATGCAGTTGGTAGGAGTGGTGATGACGAGGGGGCATGTGGGCAATGGTGAGCGAATGATCTTTTAATTTGTTGTGTTTTTGTTTTGTTCTTGATGAGATCTTTCTTGATGAAGTATTTTTTTTCTCTTTTTTTTCCTTTTGATTTTTTAGTGTTTGTTATCTTCTCTCTGAAAAATTAGTTTTAGCTTATAGGTTTTCTAGTTAAAATTTGAAATGACTAATTAATTTTTTTAGGATACTATTACGAGTATTATGGTCTTTTATGGTTTTTGTTAGTGTGAAATAGCGATAGTACATGGTGTCGTAAGTGAAAAAACAGAGTTTATGGTATCAAGTTGCCAATATAAAATAGTTTGTGTGAAGAGGGGTGTTGGGGGGTGTTTGGGGAGAAAGAAGGAGGGGGGGGGGGGTTGGTAAATGTTAAGTGTTATATTAGGGTCTGCTTGGTAATGGTGTTTTCACCGGTTTTGGGGTGTTTTTGAACCGACCGTTTATGAAAACCCCTGCTTGTTAATTTTTTTGAGGCACTGGTTTTCGTCGGCTCAAAAACCCCCCAAAACCGGTGTAATGTATTTTTGGGTGGCTTTGTAAACACCCCAAATCGGCGGGTTTTGAGCGGCTTTATTTTTTTATTTCATTTATATCCTCACAAAAATAGATATAATTATAACTACCGATACCCTTCCCTATTTAATTTATTCGTGCAAAAAACTTTCAGAACCGCTCGTTAGTGAATTACCAAGCATGGATTGGACTGGTTTTTAAAAGCGGCTACTTAAAAACTATCCAAAACCGGACCCCTCATAACCGCTCATAACCGGTACTCTAAAAACACCTCATAACCGCTACCCCGATAATTGCCAAGCAGACCCTTAGAGTTATTAGTTAATGGGCTTTAGTCCCACATTGCTTAGAATAATAGGAGAGGAGACTGGCCTCTTATATATATATATATATATATATATATATATATATATATATATATATATGTAGTCTCTCATCAATAATAATGATCTCATTATTTCTATTCTACATGGTATCAGAGCCAAAATCCTAGTCGTCACCCCCCACTCTCCCTCTCTCCACAAAATTCTAATCTCCACACAAAAAAAAACATAGCCATCACCCCCCCCCCGGTTGCTGCTGCTCCCCCCCTTTCCAGACCTGCTGCCCCCCTCTACGACCTGTTGCCCGACCCCCCCCCCCCCCTCCGACCTGCTGTTGCTGCCGCACCTCCCCCCCTCCACGACCTGCTGCCCCCCCCTGTCGCTGCTGCCCGCACCTTCCCCCCCCCCTCCACGACCTGCTGCCCCCCAAGCCCCCTGTCAGCCCCCCCCTCCCGATGCCTCCAATCCCTAACCCTAACTCTAACCCTCTCCTTCCATCAGCCGCCACCCACTCCCTCCAAACCCTAGTTTAGTTTCTAAAAAAAAATTGTTGTTGGGATTCTCAGAGGGAAAATATTTGTTGGAACCTCTGCCCATCAATGCTGGAAATTTAACAAGAGCACACATATGGTTTATTGTGCATGAATCTTTGTTTCTTTCTATGATCTTCACACCAGGATCTATCAGAGGTTACCATGGGCTCTCTCTGTTCTGGCTTGTGATCTGCACTCAGTGTTGTAAATTTCGGTAGGCGGATTCGGTGCGGCAAAGGGGCGCCTAGCGCCTAGGCGGCCGCACGGAAAAAAAAAATAATAAATTTTGAAGTTTTGGGTTTTAGTTTTGAAAATTTTTGATATTTTTTTTAAAATTTTTGAAATTTAAAATTTTATTTATTTATTATTAAATTTAATGATTTTTTATTATTATTTTTTTAGAATCTGAATTTTTTTGAATTTTAAAAACTGAAATTTTAAATTTCAAAAATTTTAAAAATTAAAATTCAAAATTTTGAATTTTCCGCTTTTGCCGAACAGGCCGAACAGGGGCCGATTTGGCCGAACAAGCCCGCCTAGGTGCCAAACAGGCCCGCCTAGGGCTGAACTGGCGCCTAGGTGGCCGATTTGTGGGTTTTCGGTGCGGCAGGCGGCCGCCTAGCGCCTAGGCGGCCGCCTAGGCCGATTTTTAGAACACTGTCTACACTCTGTTTTCTATGCGCGTGTGCCGGTTCTGGCTCCGTTTTTAGCGCATTGGCAGAGTTGCTGTGTTTATCAAGTGGAAAGAACATATCGACAGTCGAATCTCTGATAAATGACAGACTCTATGGCGAATAGCAGTGCTACAGAGACTAGTGTTAGCAACACACTAGCGGGCACTAGCACGACGATTTTCTCCATTCGACTTGTTGATCGACGGTTGGAAGGGCCAGAGGGCTACTCGACATGGAGAAAGGTCGAGAAGACACTTCGAAGAATGCGGTTGTCTAAACATCTGACTGACAACCCTCCAGCAGACGATGATCCCATCTTTGAGCGATAGGAGACAGATGACAGTCGACTATTTACACAGTTGATGAATTCCATGGAACCATCGGTGGAAGACATGGTTCTGAATACGAACTCTGTTTATGGGAAATGTTGGCGGCGGCGTTTGATGGTAAACACGATTTGTCTCGTATCTATGATTCGGTCGTTGGTGTGTACCGAGCAAATCAAGTAGACAAATCTCATAAAGATCATTTCCGGGCCTTTCAGGCTATGACGGATGAGATCGACTGCGTATTACCCCTTACGTCAGATATTAATGAAGCACGGGCTCAACGTGAGCAGCTTCATGTCATGACTTATCTCGCCTCTCTCCATCCTGATGCGGACTCTGCTCGTTCTCAGATTATTGCTGGATCTGATGTGCCGTCCCTGTTGGAAGCACACTATCGTGTCCTTCGGATTGCCAAAGTCGTTGAGACCACTCCGGGTGATGCTCCTGCTGATCGTTCTGCTCTCCGGATCGCTCGTACGGGATTTTGTGGTGGTCATGGTGGCCGACAGGGTGGCCGTAATGCTGGTCGTGATTGAGGACGGGGCAATGGCGGTCGTGATGGAGGAAGACTGTACACATGCTTTAACTGTGGTCAGCTTGGCCATTTCTATTGGCAATGCACTAAATCACCTACTGCTAATATCACCACTGATGCCCCTGATGATGGGGTTCGATTTATTCAGATGACTTCGGACTCGTATACAGAGTTCCTTGATTTCCATGCTCAATGTCGGGGTGAAGCATCCACGTCTGGTTCTACAGTTGGATACTCAGCCGCATGCATAGTGAAATCCAAGCAATGGGTAATTGACTCTGGTGCATCCTCTTACATGACTGGTGACGCAGTTATGATATATGATTATGTACATGTACGTCGTGCTTCTAGCATTACTGTTGTTAATGGCGGTTCCCTGACAGTCTGAGGCCGTGGAAGTGTCAATCTTTCTTCCGGACTGTCACTCAATTCTGTACTGCTTACTCCTGGGAACCCGTTCAGTTTAATTTTTATTAGTCAAATTATTCGTGAACTACATTGCTCGGTAACATTTTTTTTCTGATGGTTGTATTTTTCAGGACCTGAAAACTGGAAAGACTATCGGTAAGGGGCATGTGGCTGGAGGCTTGTACCTGTTTGACGTAACTCCTTCTGTTGTCTGTGTCGACATGAAACTTGATCTTGTCGAGTTATATTGTAGGTTAGGCCATCTATCTCCCAAGCTCTTCAGAAAATGTACCAATCTTTAGATATTCCCTCTTCTTTTCATTGTGAGCCATGTAGTTTAGCTAAGCATCATCGGGTTCCCTATCCGGTGAGTCCAAATAAAATTGCTTCCGCTCCTTTTGAGTTGGTGCATTCTGATATATGGAGACCTTGTCCGACTGACTCTGTAATGGATTTTAAGTACTTTGTTACTTTTGTCGATGATTACTCACGTGTCACTTTTGTTTATTTAATGAAAAATCGCTCTGAATTATTTAACATCTGGTGCAACTTTCATGCTGAAATAAAAACACAATTTAGTCTTCCAATCAAAAATTTTCGGAGTGACAATGGTCGTGAGTATTTATCTCGTAATCTCGATAAACATCTAGCCCTCAATGGCATCATCCACCAAACCTCTTGTGTGTACATACCACAACAAAATGGTATAGCCTAACGCAAGAATCGTCATTTATTAGAAACAACACGTGCTCTTATGTTTCAAGCACGTACTCCCAAACGATTTTGGTCAGATGCGGTTCTTACTGTTTGTTATCTTATTAACCGCATGTCATCGTCTGTTTTCAATGGTAGCTCTCCATTTTTTAGGCTTTTTCCTGGACGAGAACCATTTCCTCTGCCTCTCCGCATCTTTGGCTGTTTATGCTATATTTGGGATACCCGACCAACCCTTTCTAAATTATATCCTAAGATAATACAATGTATTTTTCTTGGGTATCCTAAAGATCAGAAAGGGTATCGGTATTTCTCCCGTGTCTTAAAGTGATATTTTTTCACTCGGGATGTTACCTTTGTAGAAACAGAATTTCTACCATTCCCACAATCAACGGGTCCGGCTCCTCTGGTCTATCCAGAACAGGAGTTTTTGTTATTTCTTTCTCAAACACAACAGCTTCCCGTACGGGTGCCCTCCCTTACCGAGCCAGTCTTCCAGGCAGATGGTCCACATACACCGATTCAGCCATTGCCGACATCGCCTACAGAATCATCCTCCTCTGGTTCTACAAGGCTCTAATGAGTTGCCTCTATTTGTTCCATCAGCAGCTCCACCAGTTCCGCCAGCAGCTCCGGCAGTTTCGCCTCCAGAACGTCCTCGTCGTGCCTGTCATGATCATCCCTTGTATGTTGACAGCTACAAAGGACTTACCAGTCACACTCAGTCTCTGGTGGCAACTATTGATGGGATTCAGATCCCCAAGACCGCTGAGGAGGGTCTCCGACATCCTGGTTGGCGTACTGCTATGAACGAGGAGATGAAAGCTCTCCAGAAAAATCATACTTGGGACTTAGTCGACTTACCTACTGGTAAACAGACAGTCGGCCGCAAATGGGTGTTCACGATTAAGGTGAAACCGGATGGCACTCTTGATCGACTGAAGGCTCGTCTGGTGGCCAAAGGATACTCTCAAACCTATGGTGAGGATTACTTCGAGACATTCTCTTCTGTATCCAAAATGACATCCGTTCGTGTCCTCATGGCCTTGACCAATCGATATGACTGGCCGTTACTTCAGCTGGATATAAAGAATGCGTTTCTCCACGGGAATATTGATGAAGAGGTATATGTGATGCAACCTCCCGGGTTCGTTGCAAGGGAGGGTAAAGTGTGTCATCTGAGGAAGGTCCTCTATGGTCTAAAACAATCACCTCGTGCATGGTTTGGTCGATTTACACATGTTGTTACTCAATTTGGCATGTGTCAATCAAAGAAGGACCATTCAATCTTCTGTCGACACATCTGCTGGAAGAATACTCCTTGGTGTCTACGTTGATGATATTGTAATCACGAAAAATAATAGTCAGGGTATTTCAAGTCTCAAAAAGTTTCTTGGAGAACAATTTTAAACCAAGGATATGGGATCCTTGAAATATTTCTTGGACATTGAGGTCATACGGGGTAAGCGGGACATTGTAATGTCTCAAAGAAAGTATTTGCTGGACATACTAAATGATGCAGGCATTATGCAAGCAAATGGAGCAACCTCACCTATGGATCCAGAGGCGAAGTTACTTCCAGACGAAGGGGTACTGATGACCAATTCAGATAAGTATCGTCGAGTAGTTAGAAAACTCAACTACTTGGCGGTTATGACACGTCTGGACATTTCTTTTGCAGTGAGCGTTGTAAGTAGATTTATGGCTTCTCCAAGAATTTCACACTGACAGGCAGTTTTCAGGATTCTGTGTTATCTAGTAAAGAATCCAGAAAAAGAAATTCGAATGGAGAATAATGGACACACTCGCATTGAGTGTTTTACTGATGTTGTCTGGGGAGCAAGCCTGACAGATAGACGGTCTACATCTGGCTACTCAGTATTTATTGGCGAAAATCTAGTGTCATGGAAGAGTAAGAAACAAAGTGTGATAGCACGCTCAAGCTCAGAAGCAGAATATCGAGCTATTGCTCATGGAACGTCAGAGATATTATATATGAAGCATCTCCTACAAGAACTGGGAGAAGACGCAGGGTCTCAAGTGGCAGATCTTTGGTGTGATAACCAGTCTGCTATTCACATTGCCACCAACCCAGCATTTTATGCATTTCATGAACGAACGAAGCATATTGAAATTGACATTCATTTTTTTCGTGATGAATATACAAAGGGAGTGATAAAGTTTCAACATGTGAGGACCGTCGACCAGATAGCTGATATCTTCACAAAGCCTCTTCTGGTTCCTCGGATTCAATTTTTATGTAACAAGCTGGACATGATTGATATCTATGCTCCAGCTTGAGGGAGGGTGTTAAGTGTTATATTAGAGTTATTAGTTAATGGGCTTTAGTCCCACATTGCTTAGAATAATAGGAGAGGAGGCTAGCCTCTCCTATATATATATGTAGACTCTCATCAATAATAATGATCTCATTATTTCTATTCTACAGTAAATTTTACTTAGAGTTGGTGGATTGGACCTACTTAAGAGTAACTGCTGGACTCCTTTTTGGAGGGTCTGGAAGTAGATGCTAGCAGATGTGCAGTCTTTATGAGCAGTATATAGTCAACGATGCATTCTTCATGCATTATTATGTAGTTTTGTTCTGCGTCTTTGTTGAATTAAGATAGCGTGTGAGGTTAGTTAACAGTTCCCCAAGAGGGGAATTTCTTGTTACTATGCACTTAATAGCATACAGTGTGAGATTAGTTAATAGTTACCCAAGAGAGAAATTTCTTGTTAGTATGCACCTAATAGCATACAGTGTGAGGTTAGTTAATAGTTCCCCAAGAGGGAAAATTGTGATATCACTTTTGCTACAAATGCATTTCGTATGAGATTCAACTTCTGATCGTGAAAAAAAAAAAAACTTCTGATCGTGCCCATTCATCCGGACACTGTATGGTAGCCATCATTCGTTTTCCCTTCTAGCTTTTTGACGATAATGCAATACCTTCTGTTTTCCTTCTTTATTTTGCTATTAGTTCTTGGTATGTTTTTCCTTCTTTATTTGACGGTTATGCACGATCGATTTCAACTGGCCTTTTTCTACTTTCTTACAGATGTCACACTTAAGAAGATCAAGGTGAGCCTTACCTGTTAGAACTTTCTGAGTTTTGATCATATTTTAAATTCTTGTTCTTTTGTCATGTTTTCATGAGTAACTTTCCTTTCTATTTGCAGGTATGAGTCACACTCTCGATCACCATATAGTCGTGGCAGATCTTTATCTAGGTCTTTATCGAGGTCCTGGAGTCGTTCAAGGTATGTTTACTCGTCTTATTTTGTGCCAAAAAGCATGGATTATTTTGATGAATCTGAATATTATTAATTTTACTGTACACTGTTGCTTTTAGGAGTGGGTATTCAAGTGATGTGGAAAATCCTGGAAACAACTTGTATGTAACTGGTTTATCTTCTCGGATTACAAAGGATGAGATCAAGAGGCATTTTGCCAGTGAGGGTGGAGTAAAGAAGTTTTGTTAAACATTTTTTTTCCCTATAATCTTCTGTTAGTAGTATGCAAACATAGTAGAGCAATATCCTAGTTCATGAACTGTTGAGAGTTTCTATTTTCAACATACTTTGGTTTGGGTACCATTAGATATTATGACTTTTAAGAGGCATTTTGCTAGTGAGTGGATGGTATTCAGGACTCCCTTTGTGTTTGAGTGACAGAGAGAGAGAGAGAGAGTAATATCAAATATTTTTGTGTTTTTGATATTGGAAAGGGCTTGCTGAAAGGCTGTCTGAAGATATTGCAGAGTTAGGGAGGTGAGGAAGTTCCATTTAGCATTTAGTGCCCACATTTTGCTCCCTGTAGAATTAATGTTCTTAGGATCTGACGAGTGCCTGGGCACTGTCTATATAGTTCATAAATGTGCCACATTTTTCATGATTTCAATAATATTTGGCTGGTTACAAAATGAAGTCTTTATTGTTAGATGGGAAACATTTGTGTAGTCATATGAATTGAGAATCAGGACTTATTAAGGATATTATTCGACTAGAGAGAATAAAATCAAGAAGCCTAAATTTTCTATTTGATGTACTTTTGTAGGTGATTGATGTCCGCCTTGTTGTGGACCCTTGGACAAGGGAGTCTCGTGGATTTGGCTTCGTGACAATGGACTCTGTTCGAGATGCAGATCGCTGCATCAAGTATCTTGACAGATCTGTGTTGGAAGGTCGAGTCATTACTGTTGAGAAGGTAAGACACCAAGCTGATTCGTGACATATTATCAGCTGATTTGTGTATGGCAGCCTGTTGTACATTCTATCAACTTGTTGTATTATTAAAAAATTTACTTTTTGCTACCACCACTACTAAAATATGCTCTATTAGCGACGTTGTTTAGCGACGGAATAAAATTTCGTTGCTAAATATATAATATAGCGACTCCCTTCTATTGACATCGCAAAACGTCGCCGAATAGCGACGTTCAGCAACACTAGATACATTACGTCGCGGAATAGCGACGTTCAGCGACATATTATTAAAATATGTCGCCTATATTAAAATGGTTGCGACGGTTAGCGACGTCCACTGTTGACGTCGCTAACTTTTTTACTTAGGGCACAAGACTCCTTTTTTTCCCTCACTCGAAAACTCGAAAATTTCGTTTTCGAGCTCTCGGCGCATCCCCCCCCCCCCCCCCCCCCCCCCCCCCCGCGACTCCCTCCCTCCCTCCCCCCCCCCGGCGACCCCTACCCCCCCTCCCCCGTCGAGCTCCTCCTCCCCCAATCCGAGCTACTCCTCCTCTCCGGTAAACCCTAACCTAACTACTACTCCTTCTCTCCCCCCCCCACACAGAGACACACACACACGGACACACACATTAGGTTGATCCGACTTCCACACGCGAATTTTTGACGTCCATACCTCCTTATGGAAATCTCATAACTTCCAAATTAGGTCTGATATGCCTTCCGCCTGTGAATTTTTTGACACTCATTTCTCTTTATGGAGACATTCTAACCCCACCTTGAGAACTACGATATTGGACTGTGTCTATATACCTTAAAAGGAAACTCTCATATAAAATCTGAGCTAATTCCAATTATCTATACATCATGATCCCACATCCTACCCGACATGAGACTAAATTACCAACTCCAATGTAACACCCTTTTGAGGACTAAACATGAAATGAGATACAATTTAACACCGGATCCTGACTTTTGTTTGAACTTTACATGCAATCAAAATTAACATGTTTGCTTCTTGACTAATTATATTGGTAAACATACAAAATCTCTAGGTAGCATATATGTAGTTGTGTACTATGTCATATATTCTACAAAGATTGTAAGCTTATATAACTAGTTCAACTCATATTAACCTACTTGTTGGGACGATTTGATTCGTGTCATGGCACGAGCACGGGCCAGGACAATCACCTCTCGTGGGCCAGGATAGTCACCTCTCGTGGGCGGTCAAAATATTATTTCCGTTAAAACATTGATGGCAGGGTCCTTAATCATTTCCGTTAAAACGTGCTTAGCTCAGTCTCAAACTAGTGTCTTTTCTTCCAGACTCCTACTTGTGAGATTGTACAAATTTATGTATACTTCAACTGGAATTGTTTCTTCACATTGGTAGTGGCTACTAGTTTTGGAATATCTAGGTTAACAAAAAAAGTGGATTATGTATGCAAACCTCCAAATTCTAAGTTAACCAAAAGGGAATTGAGTAATCCTTGACAGACTGTTAAATTAGTATTAGGTCTACAAACTTTCAAAGTTTCTAATTGATGAATAAGGTCTCCAAGAATTAGATCTAGCCCAAAAAAAGAAGTCATAAATTAGAATATGTGATGTTTAGAAATTTAGAGACGTGTATAGTGGAATTCAACGGATGTCGACATCTTAACCTGCAAAGTAACAAACCACAAATCATGCTACGAGAACCAATACAAACCAAACACATAACCGTAATTGTCACACCCCATAACCAGAATACTGGAGAGCGGGGGAATGACTCAGCCAGCTACGTATTACGGGTAGATGAATACCGTATAATACGATCAATGCTGTCTAAAAGACAAGGGGTGCATACTACATGAAAGTCTTGCTATGGTCACTTCACATCTATTGTCTCAATCATTCAAACAAGAAACAGAAATAGAGAACATGTAAGATAAAGCAGTAAGGCGTCCCAAACGCTTAGTCAAAATGTTCTTGATATCTAGCTTTACAAAACATAGCCAGATGATGTAGCAAGGCATACACAATTGTTATCAGCTGCAGCCTGACTTAGTTACAATTATGTAAAAGTAAGTACAAGACGATCCGACTAACATGTCGGTGCCAAACGGTAAGGTATAAAGTAGATAAAAAAACGGGCGGGGAGGTAAGAAACCCACTCGAGTCCTCCTGCAATCATCCTTCTAGTGTTGACCATCTTGGAGGTAGAAGTAAGCTGAATCCTCGGGAACCGGCTCTAAATCTGGCCATGCAAAACCAGAGAGGTTAGACCTCTAATAGCAAGTACCACAAGGAAGCACGACATGAGAACTAAAACCAGTAATGAGAAATATAATAATAGATCTCTGCTTTCCACTAGGATTCACATCACATCACGACACTTCGAACCAACCTCCCAACCAAACAAGAACAGAAGTTGGCCCGTCATGTTCTGACATTCTGATCATCCCAGTTAGGCAACAGAGTAGGTACAGTACACAAACAAATCAATTTAAACGGCCATTCAACTACTACGGCTTGCTACTGTGCATTCCAAGTTATCCTGGAATTATGCAATAAAAGATTCCTCAGTTCTCACTATGTGCAAGCAAGGCTAGTTTATCCAGTCAATCAATTGCGCCAATCATGAATTAGACGAGTCCCAGCGGGACGCCCGTCATCAATATATAATATACAATAAATAATATAACCAGATACCGCTCCGTGCCCGTGTGGCAGGTTTGCAGTATCTGTGGGGACCAGCCGACCTGTCGGACACTTAATAGTCCCAAGAGGGCTGCCATGTAAGAACTCGAGAATCCATTCTCTCCATGCAATTATTATTTTATTTAACTTAATAGTCTCTACGTTGAGTGAAGTACCATGCCGTGGATCATGGTCATTCAGAATGAGTACTTTCGTACGGGGTACGATATGCACAACTCTACAATGATACCAGTGCGGTCAGGTTGTAGGTCTTACATAGCGTAATGCAACAATCAAAACTAACCACGGAGTAATCATGCCTTGACCATAAAGTACACATGCTTCTTTGGTAAGATAAATAAATAATAAATGAATTGAAGCCTGCATGTGCCTGTATGCCAATATTTGGGATTAGCCAGTCGATTTCAATAGTTCATAGTTCATATGAACGTGTCTCATTCATTCAATTCAATAAGACGACTAGCCAGTCTCTTAGTTCCAACTAGGAACGTATGATCAATTATTAGTCAATGTCACAATCATTATCAAGGGTGACAAGGCATGAAAGTCAACTAGTATTCAGTGGGTCGAGTCTACAACTCTCAGGTTTTAATTTCAGTCAATCGGGGTATCTATAACTCAATTCACGACGCATGGTACATCCCACGTAACAATCTATATTTAACAGAAATATCAACATATCATGATTATATCAAGTTTTATGTCAAAAGGCGTAAGGATATAAAATGGACGTTAAATATCTAATAAAATATCAATATACAGGGCTATAGAAGATCCAGGGTAAGCAGGCTACTCTCATGTCAGCCTACGCTCATGTCAGCGTACGCTCAGGTCAAGCTACGCTCAAGCCAGCGTACGCTCAGGTCAAGCTACGCTCAAGTCAAGCTAGTGTATGGACTCCATACGACTCCTCACTATCCAAGCCAGCGTACGCAAGTCATACGCTTCCAAAAGGCAGCGTATGAACTCCATACGACTCCTGAGCATCCAAGTCAGCGTATGCAAGTCATACGCTTCCAAAAGGTAGCGTATGAACTCCATACGACTCCTGAGCATCCAAGTCAGCGTATGCAAGTCATACGCTTCCAAAAGGCAGCGTATGCACTCCATACGACTCCTGACTATCCAAGCCAGCGTATGCAAGACACACGCTACCTAAAAAGGCAGCGTATGGACTCCATACTGCACTGCGCTAAAGAGCGCGCACAGCTCAGTGATGCAAGCTAAAAAGCTAGCATATACTGCTCACTGTCTTCTCCAAACAGCAAGAACTCCATGGTTGCACCCCAAAGTTTTAAAAGTCCATAACTTGGTCAAAACAAGTCCAAATCCAACTTTCCAATGGTCAAAATTGGGTAGAATAAACTTCCCTACGACATGGAACCATCAAAACTTAAAAACAAAGAAGTTTGATAGATCAAAACCACCAAACTCCGAAAATAACTCATTTCTAGATCTACAAAAATTAAGACTTCGAAATAAAAAATGCCAAGTTCTAAACTCTCTTAGGATCTTGCGAGGAAGATAAATGAACTACAAAAACATGGGTTCTCATGGGGAGCAAGTTGTACTTGCCTACGGTTTGGTAAGTGGAGAGAGTAATAAAGAAGAAGAAGAGGAGTAATGGTGAGAATGAGTAATGAGGAGAGAGAATGGAGAGGGTGGCTTTAAATATGGAAGGGGTGGTAGGTGGAAGCTAATGGGCCGGGTTGCAGGGGGATCCAACAAAGCCAACCCGAGAACCCAACCTAGGCCGAACCACAATAGGCTAACTAAAGCAGAGAATAAAATAACAGCAAAAATAAAATACAGAAATAAAATTGCAGGAAATTAATTAACATGAATTAAAGGAAATTTAAATACAGGATAATACATGATAAATATTAAATAAATACATTCGAGGAGTACATGTATAAAATACGCACTCTGGGAACGGGAAGTGACATCTCTACCCTCCTTAGAAAAATTTCGTCCTCGGAATTTCAAATCCAAGCAGGATAGAAACATCGGGGCTAAACTAATCTAAGTACAAGCAATTCAATCAAGCAATCATTTTACAATGTCCTTAGCAAGTAACATATCTATACTTAACAATCTACGATATTAAGCAATTCTACCCATAAGGTGATAAGCATGAGGAATCAAGACAATCATGGTACACAGAAAAAGATATACCTTGTGAGTCAAACAGATGTGGATACCGTGATCGGATATCATCCTCACGTTCCCACGTTGACTCTCCCAAAGAGTGATGACCCCAAGCAACCCGAACAAGGTTAATTGTTCAGTTCTTGAGTATCTTCTCTCTTCGGTCCAAGATGGACACAGGCTGTTCCTCGTAAGACAGGTTGGTACCAACAACCAGTTCTGAATGATCGAGGATATGGCTGGAGTTCGATACATACCTTCGCAATTGAGATACATGAAATACGTTATGCACCTCTCGTAACAAAGGTGGAAGGGACAAACGATAAGGAACATCGTCTACCCTATCAAGGATAACGAATGGTCCTACGTATCGCGGACTCAACTTCCCGCGAACGCCAAATCTAATGACCCCACGGGTAGGTGAGATCCGCAAGAACACGTGGTCCCCAACAGAAAACTCTAGCGGCCTACGATGTTGGTCCGCCCAATGATGATGCCGATCCTGCGCAACACGAAGTCGCTCTCTAATTCCCTTAATCACTTCAACCGTCTGGATAATCATTTCTGGGCCTAGCATCTTCCTTTTCCCGATATCATCCCATGCTAGTGGCGATCTACACTTCTTACCATATAGTGCTTCAAATGGCGCCATCTGGATACTGGCTTGATAACTGTTGTTGTATGAAAACTCAACTAAGTGCAGGTGGCTTTCCCAAGATCCTCCAAAATCTAGGGTGCAAGCTCGCAACATATCTTCCAAAGTCTAAATTGTCCTTTCTGATTGCCCGTCCGTCTGCGGATGGTAAGCCGTGCTAAATCTCAACTTGGTACCCAGACTATGATGTAAGCTCTTCCAGAAATGTGATATGAAACGGGTATCTCTGTCTGACACAATACTGACAGGGACTCCATGCTGCCTGACTATCTGTTGCATGTATAATTCTGCCAACTTTTCTGTAGATTGCCCTACTCTGAAAGGAAGAAAGTGTGCTACCTTTGTAAGCCGATCTACTATCACCCAAATAGCATCTTTACCACTTGGTGATCTTGGTAAACCGGTCACAAAGTCCATTGTGATGTGTTCCCACTTCCATTCCGGGATAGGAAGCGGTTGCAATAACCCAGCTGGCCTCTGCTGTTCTGTCTTTACCTGCTGACATATCAAGCAACGGAAAACAAACATAGCTATCTCCCTTTTCATTCCGTTCCACCAGAAGTGCTGCTTGATATCTTGGTACATCTTGGTCCCTCCAGGATGTATAGAATACTGAGAACTGTGAGCTTCTGTCATAACTTTCTGTCTGATATCTCCACTAGGTACACATAGGCGCGATCCAAACCTAAGCGTACCATCTTCGTGGATTTATATCTCTTTTCTGAGCCCTGACTCACATTCTGCCCTAAGCTTCTGAATCCTTGGGTCTTGTGCCTGAGCTGCCTTGATCCTGCCTACCAAGTCGGATTGAACTTGTAGACTCGCCAGAATTCCTATATCATTAGGAAGTATAATTTCAATGCCCATCTCCTGAAGGTCTTCTAAGATGTGCTTCTGCGTTGTCAACATAAATGCGCCGCCTCTTCTGCTAAGAGCGTCTGCTACCACATTAGCCTTGCCTGGATGATACTGAAGCTCCACGTCATAATCCTTGATCAGCTCTAACCATCTTCTCTGCCTCATGTTCAGCTCCTTCTGAGTAAAGATGTACTTCAGACTTTTATGGTCTGTGTACATGTCCACTCGGTCACCATATAAATAATATCTCCATAGCTTCAAAGCAAATACTACTGCCGCCAACTCCAAATCATGAGTTGGGTAATTCTTCTCGTGGTCCCGAAGCTGCCTAGATGCATACGCTATCACCTTCCCGTGCTGCATGAGGACACATCCAAGTCCTTTACCCGACGCATCACAATATACAGTAAAACCTCCGGGTCCAACTGGCAATGTAAGAATGGGTGCTGATATCAACTTTTGCTTCAACTTCTCAAATGATGCCTGACATTCTGCCGACCAAACGAATGGTACATTCTTCCGTATCAAGTGGGTCATGGGTGCTGAAAGTCTTGCAAAATCTGACACAAACCTTCTGTAATATCCTGCCAATCCCAAGAAACTCCGTACATCAGCTACGGTCTTGGGTACTGGCCAACTCTCTACTGCTTCTACCTTCTTGGGATCCACTGCTACTCCAGCTCCTGATATAATGTGACCCAAAAATAAAATATGATCCGTCCAGAACTCACACTTGCTGAGCTTGGCATACAACTGGTTCTCTCTCAAAACCTGCAACACTTTCCTGAGGTGATCTTCATGCTCCTCTTCACTAGCAAAGTACACAAGAATGTCGTCGAGAAACACCACGACAAACTGATCTAAGTATGGCATAAAGATGCGGTTCATCAAATTAATAAATATAGCTAGAGCATTGGTCAAACCAAACGACATTACTAAGAATTCATAATGTCCATACTTCGACCTGAATGCTGTCTTGGGAATGTCTTCCTTTCGAACCCTCACTTGATGGTACCCTGAACGAAGATCTATCTTGGAGAAAACTCTAGCCCTGCTCAACTGATCAAATAAGTCGTCGATCCTTGGTAATGGGTACTTGTTCTTTACTGTCGCCGCGTTAAGCTTCCTGTAATCGATGCACAATCTGGATGACCCATCCTTCTTCCCTACAAGTACCACTGGTGCTGCCCATGGTGATATGCTAGCTTGGATAAACTTCTTCTCCTTCAATTCCTCTATGTGCTGATACACCTTGGCCTGCTCCGAATCTGCCATTCTGTATACCCGATCTGATATCGGTTTAGTCCCAGGTGCCAATTCTATACTGAACTCAATATCTCTAACCGGTGGCAGACCGAGAAGTTCTTCGGGAAATACGTCTAGAAATTCTTCAACTACCTTCAGAACCTGAACTTCTTCCATTGCTGTTATTACTCCCTGCTCTTGCTGAGTTGCCTCTGATCTGACTAAGGTGAATTTCTTCATGCCTGGAATATCAAAAGATACACTCCCGCTAGGACAATCTATTGTCGCATGACTGTCTTTCAGCCAGTCCATGCCTAAGATAACGTCAAAATTTCCAACAGAAAATTCTATCAACTGGGCGGGTAAGGAATGCCCGCAAACTACAACACTACACGCTAGAATAACTGTACCTAACTCCTACGAGCCCATTACCAGTGAGTATATTCAACCTTCCTGGCAATGCCTCGAACTCCATTCCTAGCCGTGTCGCAAATTATGCAGATATAAATGAGTGTGATGCTTCCGAATCAAACAATGCTACTGCGGGATATGAGGCGACGAGAATGTTACCTGCCACAACATCTACCGATGCTAATGCCTCCTCCAAGGACAGTGTGAATGCCTGCCCTCGACCTCCTTGCTGGTTCCCATGCTGTGGCCTAGCCTGGTGCTGCTGCTGGCCCCTGCCTTGATGATGCTGGGGTGGTCTATGCTGGTGTTGCTGCATCGGCGGTCCCTGCTGCCGAAACATCTGAGCCTGTGGCATTAACGGACGTTAGGCCAATGGTTTTACTGCTACCGCTGGCCCTCGATACTGCCCTGCCCCTGGTGCTGGCAGAGCAGGAAACTGCTGCACTGGTCCTCCTGCCCTCGAATTCATGGGACATGTGGTAACCCGTTGGTCTGGATTTCCACATATCAGACATAGTCCATTCAATGCCCGACATACATCTCTAGTGTGCCCTATCTTCCCACAATAAGTACAGCCTGATGGGGGTTGCTGGTTCTTCTTCTGTTGCTGCTGCTGCCTGGGTGGTGGTGCTGGCCCTCGCATTGCCACATCGTGAATACGAATGCCAAGAGATGGTACTGTTGTTCGGGGCGCTGCTCCCCCTCCTCCTTCAATCTGACTGTGAGATCTCTTCTGACCTCCAGTCCTAACTGTGATCCTCTGAATGGTGATCTCATGCCTTCGGGTTGCCGTCAATACTTCATCAAAAGTTTGGTAGTTGTGTCCCTCTATCAATTGCAAGAGCTCAAGATGAAACCCTTGCTGGAACCTCATCGCCCTCTGGCGCTCCGTTGCTACCATCTCTGGGGCGAACCTACTCAATCTGCAGAACTCCGCTACATAAGCATCTACCGTCTTGCCGGCCTGTTTGAGGTTGATAAACTTCTGTTGTAGCTCAAACTGCGCCACAACTCCATAGTACTTCGTCTTGAACCTTGCAGTAAAATCGTCCCAAGCAACAGGACGTCTGATGCCTACTTCCTCTGATTCCCACCAATCACGTGCGAGATCCTGAAGTAACAACTTCACTACATCCACACGTTCTTCTGCCGGCACCTTAGCGGCTGTCAGAATAGCCTCAATATCCTTAAGCCATGCATCTGCTGAGATGGCATCCTCCGTGCCCTCGAAACGACGGGGGTTGTACTTGCAAAACTGGGCTGACGCTCCTGAATCTGTCCTTGCCCCTCTTTCCAATGCCGTCTGTAATCCTTGGTTGAGTAGTACATTCTGCTCTTGCAACTGAGCATGCATGCGCTGCTGAGCTAACATCTGGTGTTGCTGAGTAGCCATCATCCCTCTCATGATCTCCAGAAGGGCTGGTGTGTCCACTTGGGTAGGTGGAACTGTCGGTGGTGGTGGAACATCCGGATACTGCGATCCAGCTGCTGGTTCTACTATCACTTCTTCCTGGGTAGCCTCTTGAGTTAGTACTGGCCCTTGTTGCTGATCAACATGGTCAGGTTGTCCATGTTGCTGTCCAGCTCTGACAGGTGCGGACGAGGTGCCCCTAAGAAAAGGGACAAGAGAACAATCAAACGACCGGACATGAAGGATCAATGAAGTCAAAGGATACTGGAATGTCAAGCTAGAGTTGAGAATTGACGAATCATGAGATCAAGAAAAAACATGTGTGATTGAGACATCCTATTAAAACACCCCATAAGTCTGAAATCAGACCTGCATGGGCCACCACTAAAACCTTGTCACGCCCCAGAACCAGAATACTGGAGAGCGGGGGAATGACTCAGCCAGCTACGTATTACGGGTAGATGAATACCGTATAATACTATCAATGCTGTCTAAAAGACAAGGGGGTGTATACTACATGAAAGTCTTGCTATGGTCACTTCACATCTATTGTCTCAATCATTCAAACAAGAAACAGGAATAGAGAACATGTAAGATAAAGCAGTAAGGCGTCCCAAACGCTTAGTCAAAATGTTCTTTGATATCTAGCTTTACAAAACATAGCCAGATGATGTAGCAAGGCATACACAATTGTTATCAGCTGCAGCCTGACTTAGTTACAATTATGTAAAAGTAAGTACAAGACGATCCGACTAACATGTCGGTGCCAAACGGCAAGGTATAAAGTAGATAACAAAACGGGCGGGGAGGTAAGAAACCCACTCGAGTCCTCCTGCGATCATCCTTCTAGTGTTGACCATCTTGGAGGTAGAAGTAAGCTGAATCCTCGGGAACCGGCTCTAAATATGGCCATGCAAAACCAGAGAGGTTAGACCACTAATAGCAAGTACCACAAGGAAGCACGACATGAGAACTAAAACCAGTAATGAGAAATATAATAATAGATCTCTGCTTTCCACTAGGATTCACATCACATCACGACACTTCGAACCAACCTTCCAACCAAACAAGGACAGAAGTTGGCCCGTCATGTCCTGACATTCTGATCATCCCAGTTAGGCAACAGAGTAGGTACAGTACACAAACAAATCAATTTAAACGGCCATTCAACTACTACGGCTTGCTACTGTGCATTCCAAGTTATCCTGGAATTATGCAATAAATGATTCCTCAGTTCTCACTATGTACAAGCAAGGCTAGTTTACCCAGTCAATCAATTGCGCCAATCATGAATTAGACGAGTCCCAACGGGACGCCCGTCATCAATATATAATATACAATAAATAATATAACCAGATACCGCTCCGTGCCCGTATGGCAGGTTTGCAGTATCTGTGGGGACCAGCCGACCTGTCGGGCACTTAATAGTCCCAAGTGGGCTGCCATGTAAGAACTCGGGAATCCATTCTCTCCATGCAATTATTATTTATTTAACTTAATAGTCTCTACGTTGAGTGAAGTACCATGTCGTGGATCATGGTCATTCAGAATGAGTACTTTCGTACGGGGTACGATATGCACAACTCTACAATGATACCAGTGCGGTCAGGTTGTAGGTCTTACATAGCGTAATGCAACAATCAAAACTAACCACGGAGTAATCATGCCTTGACCATAAAGTACACATGCTTCTTTGGTAAGATAAATAAATAATAAATGAATTGAAGCCTGCATGTGCCTGTATGCCAATATTCGGAATTAGCCAGTCGATTTCAATAGTTCATAGTTCATATGAACGTGTCTCATTCATTCAATTCAATAAGACGACTAGCCAGTCTCTTAGTTCCAACTAGGAACGCATGATCAATTATTAGTCAATGTCATAATCATTATCAATGGTGACAAGGCATGAAAGTCAACTAGTATTCAGTGGGGTCGAGTCTACAACTCTCAGGTTTTAATTTCAGTCAATCGGGGTATCTATAACTCAATTCACGACGCATGGTACATCCCACGTAACAATCTATATTTAACAGAAATATCAACATATCATGATTATATCAAGTTTTATGTCAAAAGGCGTAAGGATATAAAATGGACGTTAAATATCTAATAAAATATCAATATACAGGGCTATAGAAGATCCAGGGTAAGCAGGCTACCCTCATGTCAGCCTACGCTCATGTCAGCGTACGCTCAGGTCAAGCTACGCTCAAGCCAGCGTACGCTCAGGTCAAGCTACGCTCAAGTCAAGCTAGCGTATGGACTCCATACGACTCCTCACTATCCAAGCCAGCGTACGCAAGTCATACGCTTCTAAAAGGCAGCGTATGAACTCCATACGACTCCTAAGCATCCAAGTCAGCGTATGCAAGTCATACGCTTCCAAAAGGCAGCGTATGAACTCCATACGACTCCTGAGCATCCAAGTCAGCGTATGCAAGTCATACGCTTCCAAAAGGCAGCGTATGCACTCCATACGACTCCTGACTATCCAAGCCAGCGTATGCAAGACACACGCTACCTAAAAAGGCAGCGTATGGACTCCATACTGCGCTGCGCTAAAGAGCGCGCACAGCTCAGTGACGCAAGCTAAAAAGCTAGCATACACTGCTCACTGTCTTCTCCAAACAGCAAGAACTCCATGGTTGCACCCCAAAGTTTCAAAAGTCCATAACTTGGTCAAAACAAGTCCAAATCCAACTTTTCAAAGGTCAAAATTGGGTAGAATAAACTTCCCTACGACATGGAACCATCAAAACTTGAAAACAAAGAAGTTTGATAGATCAAAACCACCAAACTCCGAAAATAACTCATTTCTAGATCTACAAAAATTAAGACTTCGAAATAAAAAATGCCAAGTTCTAAACTCTCTTAGGATCTTGCGAGGAAGATAAATGAACTACAAAAACATGGGTTCTCATGGGGAGCAAGTTGTACTTGCCTACGGTTTGGTAGGTGGAGAGAGTAATGAAGAAGAAGAAGAGGAGTAATGGTGAGAATGAGTAATGAGGAGAGAGAATGGAGAGGGTGGCTTTAAATATGGAAGGGGTGGTAGGTGGGAGCTAATGGGCCGGGTTACAGGGGGATCCAACAAAGCCAACCCGAGAACCCAACCTAGGCCGAACCACAATAGGCTAACTAAAGCAGAGAATAAAATAACAGCAAAAATAAAATGCAGAAATAAAATTGCAGGAAATTAATTAACATGAATTAAAGAAAATTTAAATATAGGATAATACATGATAAATATTAAATAAATACATTCGAGGAGTACATGTATAAAATACGCACTCTGGGAACGGGAAGTGACAGTAATATATTGTCTTTGACCACCTAGAAAAATCCTAATACTTTGTAAATGAAAAAAGTGAATACAATGCACGTATCGATTAATTCATCCGAAGAATCGATCCTTACAACTTCTTAAGATTACAACTTCTTAAGGCAAGGACTAGTGGTAAGGTTAGGGGGGAGTAAGGTATATGTGTGTGTGTATGTTAATTATCCGTGTGTATGAAAAAAGAGCTTAAATTGGTGTGGGTGTATAGTTGTGTACAGGAAATAGTGTCTGTCCCTGTTTTCTAAAGGAAGCAGCTATGAAGAGTGAGATGAGTGTGTACAAGAGCCAGTAGGCAGGCAGGGGTCATCCTAAATCAGTGTGTACTAGTAAGATATGTATTATAAGATTTGTAGTTGATAGGGGATTTTGGATAGTTTTAGCTTGGTTAATGTTCGGTAAGAATCGATAGCGTATGTGTACACGTTGGATGCACAAGAACTTATGTGCGATATAGCATGGTTATTAGTAACTGTCCGCTACTAATGTGTGTCCCATAATAAGACATAATATACGAATTTGTGCCTATTGGATAATGTGTGTCCATCTTTGCATAATTATTTTCAAATGGATATGAATTACTACTTGCGGAATCGTTCATGGATGTACAATCGTCATTCTGATGATATGTGAGGTGTGCGGGATAAATACATAGCGGGAGTAGAGCAGTTCCTGCAGTTTGCTAAGGCGTTTCCTCAGTACATGGACGGCACCAAAATTAAGTGTCCGTGTGTGAAATGTCATAACATGAAATATTATCAAGAAGTGGAAGTGACATATCATTTGTATTCAAGGGGTTTCACGCCTAATTACTATCAGTGGACCGCACACGGAGAACTTGTGTCTTTAGTATCAGAGCCGGAGCCTTATGTTGAGCCGTATATGCATGCGAGACCTAATTTTATTTCAGATAATCATGCATACGACGACGGGTGCGTGAACATAGTTTTTGACGCTGCGGGACCTAGTTTCGTTCATGATGCAGCTGAGGAGGCACCGAATGTCGATGCTGCAAAGTTCATGGAGTTGCTGGAGAATGCAAGGACTCCATTGTATCCTGGTTGTGAGGATTATTCACCGTTGGAGGTGGTTACAAGACTGTTGAGTATTAGGTCAGATTTTAACATATCGCAAGAATGCTATAACCGAGTGCTGGAGTTGATTATAGAGATCCTGTCGGCGGGTGCTAAGTTACCTAAAGACTTCTATCGGTCTAAGAGGATGGTGAGATCGCTCTGGATGGAATACAAGAAAATCGATTCTTGTCGTAATGGGTGCATGCTGTACTACAAAGACGACAAGGACGCAGATGTGTGCAAATTTTGTGGCGCAGATCGCTATAAGACCACTAGTACAGGAAGGTCTACCGGTGCAAGAAGACCGACCTATTCAATGCACTACTTGCCTTTAACGCCGCGGTTGCAAAGATTATTTATGGTGAAAGAGACGGCCGAAAATATGAGTTGGCACATGCGAGAACAGATTGAAGGAGTGTTGGATCACCCATCCGATGGAGAAGCGTGGAAGCACTTTGATCGAGTGTATCCTGATTTTGCTTTAGATCCGTATAATGTCAGGTTGGGGCTATCTTCTGACGGTTTTACTCCTTTTGGTCTTTCGGGATCCCAGTATTCGTGCTGTCCTGTGATTGTCACTCCGTATAACCTACCGCCTTGGATGTGCATGAAGACTCAGTACATATTTCTAACCGTTATAATTCCTGGTTCGAACAATCCCAAGAGGAACATTGATGTGTACAGCCTTTGATAGATGAGTTGAATCAGTTATGGGAAGTAGGCGCTAACACGTACGATGTTTCCAGGAAGCAAAATTTTCAGATGAAGGCAACCCTTATGTGGACCATCAACGACTTTTCGGCCTATGGAATGTTATCTGGATGGAGCACTCATGGCCGTCTCTCATGTCCATATTGCATGGACCGTACTAAGGCTTTCCGCTTGAAACACGGAGGAAAACCGTGCTTCTTTGATTGTCATCGGTAATTTCTGCCAAAAGATCATCCGTTCAGAAGGAACATGAATGCATTCCGTGCCGGCGTTGTAGAGAAGGGTAATCCACCGCCAAGGTGGTGCGGAGCCACGATATGGGAGGAGGTTAGAGATTTTCTAAGTGCTATCGAAGATCCTACAACTGGGTACAAGTGCGATGGATTTGGTAGAGATCATAACTGAACAAAGAGGAGCATATTCTGGGATCTGTCATATTGGAGTACCAATCTGATCAGACATAGTCTTGATGCCATACATATTGAGAAGAATGTGTTTAATAACATAATTAATATTGTGATGGACGTAAAGGAAAAAACGAAAGACAATCCCAAGGCCAGGTTGGACTTAGAAGAAATATGCAAACGTCCTGCGTTGCATTTGATAGAGGAGAATGAAAAATAGTTCCTGCCGAAGTCAATTTTCTCACTGGACAAGGAGGATAAAGTGAGACTTTATCGGTAGATCCAGGGCCTAAAAATTCCAGACGGATATGTGTCAAATCTGAGAAGATGTGTCGATCCGAAGGAAAACAAATTGACAGGTATGAAGAGCCATGATTGTCACGTATTCATGGAGAGGTTAATTCCAATTGCATTTCAGAAATTCTTACCGCAGGCAGTTTGGGATCCATTGACGGAGCTTAGCATATTCTTCAGGGATCTTTGATCTAAGAAATTGCTCGTTGATCATCTAGAAAAGTAAGAGAAGGATATTGCGGTAATACTGTGCAAGCTAGAGAGGGTGTTTCCTCCTGGATTCTTTGACTCTATGGAGCATTTGCCGATTCATCTATCCTATGAGGCACGTGTTGGTGGACCCATCGAATATCGATGGATGTACCCGTTCGAGCGACATTTGAATCACCTAAAAAGAAAGGTGAAAAATAAGGCACGGGTCGAGGGTTCTATTTGTGAAGCCTATGTTCTCGAGGAGATCACAAACTTTTGTTCGATGTATTTCAAGCCTCATGTTGCAACTAATAGAACGAGAGCTTCTAGAAACGACGACGAAGATCATGAATGTAATGATACAATACTGAAGGTATTCAATTCCCCAGAAAAGCCATCGGGTAAAATGAAGAAGAGATATCTGAACGATGATGAGCTAAGGGCTGCTCAGGTGTATTTATTACTCAACTGCGACGATGATGAAGTAGAGAAGCTGGAGGAGTAAGTAATTAATACGTCTATATTATTCTAATAGTGTTGATTATTATACTATTAAATTAATTGAACAATGTTATTTTCAGCATATTTAATGATGATGTGAGGTCAGGTAGGCCACACATAACAGAAGAACTAGAACAAGAAATGAGACGTTATTTTCCATCATGGTTGAGTGCATATGTAAGACTTGAGAACTCTGTAATTACCTTTCTGTATATGCACTTGAGAATGAGCTTAATTTATTTTTTCGTGATATTTAGGTCGATCGTCCATACGCAAGACTTGAGAATGAGTCTATTAGAACGCTAGCCAAGGGACCAATTTATGCTGTAAAAATATGGCCAAGCTACTGCGTTAATGGGTTTAGGTTCAAGTCAACAACTTGCCCGATCAGAGACAACTTTGTGGATCTCGATTCCACCAAAAACAGTTGTTTGTGTATCAGATCTTCGAACTACAAAGATGTTGATGCGGGCAACAATTTCTGTGGCGTCCTACGGGAGATTGTGGAGCTGACATATAGTTATAGAATAGAGCCTGCTAAGATTGTGTTATTCAGGTGTGATTGGTTCGATCCGATTGAAGGTCAAGGGTGGAAAGTAGACAAGAACGGTCTTATGGGATATAAACTATCGGCGTCGATATCAAGCCTATGAACCATTTGTCCTTTCAAGTCTGGCTCAGCTCGTGTACTTCACAAGTTATCCTAAACGGAGAACAACAAGGTCGGACTGGTGGGCAGTATGCAAGACCAAAGCTAGAAATACCTTTGAGGTTGACGATATAGCTTATCAGGAAGATGAACTACCTCTTGTAACAAATATCATAGAAGTGGACACGACGGAAGTTCCGTATTACACATCTAATTGTGTAGAAGAAGTAGAATTATCTGAAGAGGAAGATGCATATGAAAGTGAAGATGTAGAGGAGGAAGAAGAAGAAGAAGAAGAAGAAGAGCTAAACGAACTAGATGAATTTTCAGAAGAGGATTAAATATGTACGTTTGATTTATCATCATATTTGACACTTTAGTGACACTTTTATCATATAAATCTGTGAAACTTTAGTAACACTTTTATCTGTGACTATGAGATTTTTGAAAAATCTGTGATGTCTATCATATAAATATGTATATTTGTTTTATTGTCATGTGTTATTATCTAGTATAACTAAGACCCGGACGACGCGGAGGATATTATGTTAGGCAGTCTCGTCTGCCTCGGGCTGGGGATACAGATTTTGTACCCTCATCCTCATCTCCAAGTACGCCAGTGTACCATTCTGTTCCCGGTCCATTACCGGGACAGGGCAGTTCCAGCAGGTTGGCGACTCCTCCCTCGTCGTCCAGCATTCATGATCCCGCGTCCAGCATTCTTCCCGCGTCCAGCATTCCTCCTGCCGACGGCTCCATGGGGAGAGCCGACGCCGAGCATATGGAGGACGACGATTAGACTAATCCTGTCCAGCCAGGAGGTGAGAGCGACCCTCCATGTGCTCCCCCGGACGAGACGCTTATGGAGATTTGGACGGACGGGCCTACGAAATAAGTTAATTAGTTAATGTATATTTCTCAAATGATTATATGTACATATATATTCATGAAATTTATTATTGTATAGATATCGGCCTCCTGCAGTACAGAGACAGCTGGGGTTATTTCTGAGGCAGAACTATGGTGGGCCTTGGATTAACTACTCAGATGCTCCCGCAGATAGGAAGGCCTTTTGGTTGGCCCACTTCAAGGTAAAAAAATTATTTATTTTTAAATTTTAATAATCATTTGTGTATATTATATAACTTTTTTATTTTACTTCTTGTAGAGGACCTATTTCTATCCACTACACCGGGCGGCGAAGATCGAGGCCCAATTTTCTGCCGTCGCAGGCAAGCTCATCCGTGATGCGATCCACGACCAGAAGTCTCGTGATCGCTCCGGAAAGCCGATCCATGGTTGGATCACGCCAGAGCAGTGGACTGCGATGAAGGCTAGATTCGCCGAGGCCAGGTACCAGGAGCGGTCTGACAAGGCCAAGGTGGCGCGGTCGAGCGCCAGTAAATGGTGTGGTGGCTCCTTTCCGATGACGGAGTATTTTCGTTGTCTGGTACGTTTTCTATGATGGACATCATTTTATATATAGTTGGATAGAATGTTTAATACTAATAATAGATAATATATTTTAACAGATAAAAAGGGGTGAGGACCCGAACATGGTGACCGTCTTCCTGGTCACCCATCGGAGGGCTAGGGAGTTCATTGACGAGAGGGCGACGCAGGCATTTGTACGTTCTATTCTTTATATTAATATTAATTTACTATAATTTAGAAAACAGGAAAATAGATATCAATATAGACTTTAGCAAACACTTACACGTTAGCAAACATTGTTCTAGGCCGAGTTTGTTCGGCTACAAGAGGCGGCTGCTGCTGCTAGTGCGCCAGCAGAGGGAGGGGGCTGGTACTTCCTCCCAGCCGCCTACAGCTCCATCGTCGGGCGACCTCTGGATGACTGCCGTTGGCGGTCTTCAGAAGGGTACGTACTACGGTACGGGATCCTACGGCGCGTATTTGGCTTCGGAGTCATCCCGGGCCCCCTCTGTCAGTGCGTAGTCTCCGGCTTCGCAGGCGTCGTCACGAGCTCAGGATATTCGTCGTCAGATCGACGAGTTGCGTCGCGAGTTGCAGCAGCAGATTTTTGATCACCTTACCGCAGAGCGACGATCCGACCCTCCGATGATCACCGGGCGATTTGATGCGGTCGAGCGCAGTATACAGGAGCTGATGAGTCTGCAGCAGGATACAGCTGCCAGCTTGCACACGCTCACCGAGTCTATGCAACGCACAGAGCGTAGACAGGTCGAGCTGGAGGGATCGCAGAGGACCATGTCTGCCTCACTCACTCAGGTATCGGCTTCGATTGAGGAGAGTACTCAGAGGATGGTGAGTACCCTTGCTGCGCATGGTGAGCGACTGCGAGAGCTGGAGCAGATACGTCCTCCCGATCCATCGACGGCGCCGACTCCAGACATTGCACTGCCTCCTACTACCCCTACGGTGCAGCTCACACAGGAGCAGTATGAGTACATGCTATCCCAGATGCGCGGCAGGGGTACTCAGTGATCTAGTAGATTTTTTTTATCATCTTTGTATTTATTGGCCCTATGGGCCCATTGACCGTTCTGTACACTGATTTTCATTATTATTTGACTCTGTTGGACATGTATGTTTGTTGGACATGTATGTTTGTGATATTTAATTTGTTGGTATTTTCATTGAGTACATGTATGATATTTAGTTGTAGACTGTTATGATGGGAGACTGTTATTCATCTATTAGTTGTAGACTGTTATGATGGGAGACTGTTAATTATGATGATATCTGCGACGGGGATGACAAATATACCTACGCTGGGTTATAAGCGATGATATGATATACAAAGGAGGTGTTGCCCAAATTTTAAAAAAATATAATGTGTATTTTTATAATGATGTGTGTCTGTGTTTACAGTGTATGTGAAATGCAGTGTTCGGAACCATCGATAGTTTCGATTACTGTTGTATGTTTTATCTTGGACAGAAAGAGCAACTGTTTAGGGTGTACTTCTGAGAGCTTCATTTTCACATCCTTCACTCTCTCGGGACGTCGTACAGGATCCCGAGAAGGTGAAGGACGTGAAGAGGAAGCTCTGAGAAGTGCACCATGAACTGTTGCTCTTTCTATCCAAGATAAAATATAGAACAGTAAGCGAAACTGTCGATGGTTCGAACATTGCACTTCACACACACGGTAAACACACACACAACATAACAAAAATACACATTATATTTTTTTATTTTTTTTCAGTATTCTGCGACGGATACGGGACGTCGCTGTACGTCGCCACCTTGCTGACGTGGCAGGCATGCCACGTCATCACGTAAATAGAACTAAACGTCGCTAAGTAGTCGCACTACGTCGCTAATTTTGCGACGGAAAGTTTTCGTCGCTCTCCGTCGCTAACTTTGCGACAACCCAGCGACACGGCGGTGACGTCGCAAACAGCGACGTAGGGCGACGAGTGTGCCATCTGCGACTAGCTTAAAAGCGACCTTCATTTTCCGTCGCTAAAGTCGTCGCTAATTACAATTAGCGACGTATTTTTCATTATTAGCGACGTATAATGACGTCGCTAATTTGCCTTATTTTAGTAGTGCAAGTTTGAGATATGCATGTTCGCCTGAAGTGTTTTTGATAGCAGGACAGCTGTGTGTAGCAGCTCTTCACCAAACTTCAAAAGCCTTGCTACAACCAAATCAAACTACCTCTAGCAAATATCAGACTAACCAAAGGGTTGTATGCCCTGCATTACTTTTTTCAGCAGTTATTACTTCCATTTCCCTTTCTGTTTGTCCTTTTGGATTATTCTTCTCATCTAATAGTGTATTGTCTCTGTTCATTTGATTGTAATTTTTGACCACCTCCCTCATAAATTGGTCGTCTCTTATTTTTCCAGGCTAAGAGGCGATGTGGACGAACCCCGACTCCTGGGAGGTATCTTGGTTTGAGGACTGTCAGCGGTAAGCTCTTGATGCATCATTTGGTTCTCATCTATAATGTATATTTGGATCTCGATGCATCATTTGTTGCTAGGGACAAGTCATTACTCATACATGTTATATTCTAGGTTGTCGACTAATGTATCGTATCATATCAGTTTGCTTGTGTATTGTATCAACTCTAGGAGTTTACGTCTTTCTAAATCTATTAAAAGCATGATTTAATACAATTTTCTTAATTGCTAGCATCTTTAAGCATTTCATAGTCCTTGTAACCTTTCTTTTTAGCATTTTAGCTATAGTGAGCCGTGTCCTGACTCCATTTTCATGAGCAGAACGACGTCGTTCTCCGAGCTATTCCCCATATTACAGAGGTCGTTACAGCTCCCCTGGCTATTCCTCAGATAGGGACAGGTCATACTCTCCATATTACAGGAGGCACAGATCCCGTTCCTGGTCTATGGCACCATATCGGCGCTATAGCCCATCGCCTATCCGAAGGCGGCGTAGGTCCTACTCTCGTGACTTGAGGTCCTACTCTCGTGTACGTTCAGTTTCTCCCTACCATCGCCGGCGCTATTACCATTCCGACTCCTGCAGCTCATCCCCAAGGCAAAGTTTCTCTCCAAGAGCAATAAGCTACTCTCCCAGCATGTCACCTAGGCCAAGGAGTTCTAGGAGTTGCTCACGGAGTGTTTCACCTGGTACGAGGAGATACACCAGGAGGAGCTATTCTCCATAAATTGAAGTGCTTTTTTCTGGACGTAGTTTTGAATGTGTGAGATTTAATGAAAGCGAAAATGATATTTTGCCTGGTTTGTAACCGCGGGCGTCACCGCTGGCCGATGTGGTGGCCGGCCATTGGCCCCTTCCGCTCTCCGGACCCCATCCGGACCAAGAGGCCAATGGCCGGGCCGTCGACCGGCGGCTACAAAACCGCGGGCAACAACGTAGCAACCCTCTAATGAAAGTGGACACATTGCCCTTTTCTGATGCCTGTGCGCACTTTTGCTCCTTTAGCTGATGTGAAGGTTATCTATGCCAGATTTTGTTAACAATGTGTAGGTGGTGGTTAATTAAAGTAAAAAAAAAAAACAAAAAAACGTGGTACTATCTTTCACAAACAAGAGATTTTTGGCCTCGTTTGGTTCGCGGAATGGAAGGGAAAGGAAATCAATTCCTTGTCATTTCCTTTCCTTTGGGAAACTTTAATTCCTATTGATTTTCCTTTCCGATGTTTGGCAATGCCAAGAAATTTGGAAAGGAAAGTGAATACTTCAATGTGGGAAAGTGATTCCTTCCTTGGATGGATGGAATCACTTTCCCCCCTAATTTCCCTTCCATTGGGAATCACTTTCCTTTCCTCCTCAATTCCTTGGGCGCCCAAACATAAGAAAGTAATCACTTTCCTTTCCCAACCGGGAGATTCCGCCAACCAAACGAGGCCTTTGAGTAGGGAAGAACGAGAAGGAGACTTTGAAGGGTTTGGGTTCTCAATTTGAGACATGTTTTGAAGGGGGGAAATTGAAATTAATAGTTTTTGTAAGAATTGAGTCGGATAAAGGACCTTCCCAATAACCATCAAACAATTCAAGATTTTGAGAATACTCGTTTAAATGGTTACAATGAATAGGTTGTAACTATTTTGTAAATTTTCAAAATCAAAATCTTAATCATATTTTTACTAATAAATCAAAATCTTAATCGAAAAGTGTAAAAATGTACCTTCGATCCTTGAAGAAGACGATGATGATTTTGAAGATGAACTAACAAAATATTTTTGTCTCTGGAAATTATTTCTCTCACCAACTCGATCCTAAAAAGGGGGAAGAAGACAAAATATAATTTTTATGTCAATTTTTGAAACAATACGAAACATTATATATATATTATGTATTCTGGGGATTAATACTTCTAAAATATGTCTATTACGGAAAAAAAAAATCAAAGATTGTGTATATTCCAAAAGGCTTCGAGACTTTTAGATATACAACAAATGTGTCTATTTGGAAAGGCGTGAGAGAACTTTTTTATATATATTACAATAACCCTTTCTCCCATAAAGAAAAGACGATTATGGACTTCTATTATTAACCAAATTATGTATCAATTTTTATTATCATATGAGACATAAATTCTTACAGACAACGGATCCGCCAAGGGCTCCTGTATCGAGATCCGACATCCAACCTGACTATTTTCTCCTATGTCCGCCTAATTTTTACTATTTACTTTCCTAAAATTTAAATAGGATTTCCATTTCCTCTTAATTAACTAAGTTAGCAGATTCTTTTTTTTTTTAATTTGTTTCTTTGTTATAATTAATCAAGTTTGCATGGAAGTCAAACAGTAATTAATACGATACATATAATGTGTGATCCAAACATTGTATTCAATATCCTTTTCAAATGTTCCAGGCAAAATTTGCCGTTGCATTGCTCTGCTTATCCGTCTAACTGAAAGTCTATAGAACAATTTTTGGTTTGTGTAGTAGAAGATAACCTATACCTCGCAGACCGCACCAGCGCTGAGTTCTTGCTTTTAACATGATGCTCCGTAGTTTCCTCATTTGTGAAAATATTTTAACAAATTTTAATTAAAATTTTAATCAAATTTAATTTTATGATATATAATAAAGATATTTTGGTAACTGTTATATTTTTATTAATCATCATTTCACTCAAAACCTCCCATTCAAGCAAGAGCAAGAGTTATTAAAGATGCCCCACTTAACTCTTTTTTCAGTCCAAGCAAGGTTATATATACCCCACTTAACTCTGCTTATTTTCCCCCCTCAATCCAGGCAGACCCTTAAAGTTCCTGAAACTATCATGGCATTATCCATGATATTCATCATTGAGCAAAACTATTATGACATTTTTCTTAACCAAACAACAGAAAACTTATCTATGCTATGCTAATTGCAATGCAAAAAATGTAATTTGAGAAAGCATCTCAACGAATTTAAGCAAAATTAGAGAGAGTATCAAATATAATTTGAATAAAGTAAATACAACAATCATGGCCGACAATGGTAATCTCAATAGATACATGCAAGCATCATGACCTACCAAAACATTTTAGATAACTGCTAGATAAAGACATAGAAAGAGTAATAATCCATCTACATTCATCACACAACACCACCACCATCGCCACCATGCATACACACAAACTGTCCCAATTTTATTCTCTTAATTATATATATATGCTCTAAATATTAAGTTCATTTGAACACTGTTCATGTGGGGCATATATTCCAATCAGATCTTGCTTCGAAGGTTACCAAAAAGAGTATGTCTACCTTCAGCAACAATTTCTCCATTCTTCCGGTTTTTAATAATTACATGTGTTCCAGAAAATCCTCCTTTGTTCCCCAAAACCTTGGAAGATATCTCTAGCTCATCCTGCAAACAAATATAAAGCTTCAGTTGAAAAGAGAAGAAAGAAGGAACAAAGAAAGTAATGTATAAAATCAATATATATATATATATATATATATATATATATATATATATATATAGTTGTAAGTTCAGAGAGAGTTTTTTTTTTTTTTTTTTCGCAAATGACCTCTAGCCTAGTGGTTAAGAGAGATGCATGCGGCCCAAGTGGTCGGAAGTTCGAGCCTCAGTGGAGGCGAGTTCGCCACAAGTACCCATTGCTTCAAAAAAAAAAAAAAAAAAAGAGAGAGTTTTTTCTATATGGGGTTGTCCAACTATAATAATGTTTATACTGCATAAAGTTCAAGTACATTTTCATTTTCAGCATCAGGTTTCTCTACTACATCTAGAGGAGTGCGTTTTCTTATCGCTACTGTCAGTATTTGTTTCACTTTTTACATATATTTTTAATACTGATGACTGCTACTTACGGTTGGAAGTCAACGTAGTCGCCGTCTAATTTCTTCTATTTTTATCGGCGGCGCCTGATCCCACAACCTCACATGACCAAACCATTTGTGCACTGCAATCAACACAATCTATGGAGAGCTTTATTCATGCCACAGGTGCTGGTCATGTGAGATTGTGTGTTGATTGCGGTGCACAAGTCAAGTGGTGCTGGTCTTGTGAGGTTGTGGGATCAGATGCCATTGATTACGTAGACCTCTAACCGCAATCAACAGTCATCAGTAAAAAAAAAAAAAGTGAACCAACAAATACTGGCCGCAGTGATAAGAGAAGGAAACACTCTTCTATATGTAATTGCAGAAAAACCGGAGACTGAAAATGAAAATGTGCTCGACCTTAGAGGACAGTATAAGCATTATTATAGACAACCCAAAAGCGACAAACGTACACTTTTAAGAGAATTTTATAGAAAATGCTCTCTTGGTACTTACAATATATATATATATATATATATATATATATATATATATATATATATATATATATATATACACGATATGCTTATTCCACATAAGTTGTTTGTTATAGTTTTGTAATGATTCAAGAAATGAACTCAAGAAATCTCCTGTGGTAAGAAGTGTCAATATTAACATAATATTCTGTGGTAAGAAGTGTCAATATTAACATCATCATCATATAATAATAATAATAATAATAATAACAATAACAATAACAATAACAATAGGGTGTAATATGTTTTATTTCTAGATGAGAGGCACTTAACTTTGATAAGTAGGGTGCGTTAGAGCATCCACAGTGGAAGAGATTTCAAATGCTACATTTTGACTTTAGTTAAATTTTGTAGCACTTGAAGGCTGCAGTGGGAACTTGTCTATACTTGAAAATTGCTAGAAAGTTAAAAGACACTCCAGATTTGGAGTGTGTCATGTCATAGCTTTGTTATATTAATTTCTGGGCCCACCAAATTAATCGTTCTTACCGAACATGGAAGAAAAATAAAGAGAAAAAAGAGGGAGAAAAAAAATCCTACCAAACAATGAAGGAAAATAAAGAGAAAAAAAAGAGGAAGAATGTTAATTTGGAGTATCTATTTGGAGCGTACCATTGTGTGACAATATCAATGAGACACTCCACTGTGGATGCTCTTAGTAGTGATTGATTTAACCACCCCATTGCACGAGGTGATGGAAACTACCGGAGACTGGGTCCGTTACCTACAACGACTCGACGGCATAGTCGACATAGAAATTGCAGGGAAGACGAGTTGGGGTGACGCTGATAAAGGGCCCGACTCTACATTGGATGAACTGAAGAAGCAATTTGATCATGTGCTGAGACAACAACTTGGTATAGATATTATTACATCAAAGGCAAGCAAGTAAGAGAAATACGAGGATGACAGAAATTGGGTAACTAAACTACTAGCTAGTTAGAAAATGAGGATGGATATTTGAAATTCTTCTCCCTGCTGATCTTAATTAACAACATTAAAATGCTATTCATTTTGCAGGATCTAAAAATCAACTATGACGAGTTTCTAACATTGGTGAAGGGAGGATATTAAGCAGTGCATAGATACGTTCTGGTTACAGCTTCAGACAGGGTCATCAGCCGAGAATTATATGCATGGTTGTTATAGATGTTATAATTTCCTTCAGTAATTTCTTTACAGTAAGTGGTGAACAATCAACTGAGAATTATATGGTTGTCATAGATGTTATAGTACATTCCTTCATTAATTTCTTTACTGTAAGTGGTGAACAATTCTTTGTTAGTACCAGTTGATTCCATTTGCCTTATGTATGGGCTAGCTCTTGCATAATTGAGTCCAATTCGATGAGCACATTGTATTTGTCGATCTACTTGTGTTGTTACTTATGATACATAACCTCTTGTCGGCATTCAGTTGGACTTTGGTTGTTATGTATAAAAGGGATGGCCATGTTAGAAATAATTAATAACCATCCGTGCGTGCAAGGTGGTGTTCATTTGGATCATGTGCCCTGTTAGAGTAGTTAAACGTCGACGCGCACTTCTATATATATATATATATGTGGAAATGGTAATAATTTTATTTCCTGTTTAACAGTAATACAACATCATCCTCATCAAATCATGTACTTTACATCATTTTCTATATTGTGCAGGATACCCATCATGGATGTGGCTGAGTCTTCACATGTTCTTCTATTCCTTTCTCTCCAAATGTGCCACATTGTGGCAGCAAGCTTCACACGAGCTAGTCGAAACCAGTCTGCGCCTCTATTCGAATGTGTGGATATAATGTGCATCTGCTGAACCAATCCTCTATTGTGCCCTGTATTTATATGTAATGAATGGCTAATAGCTCTCCATATGTTCCATGTGTAACATTTGAGAAATAAATGTGTGAGTGTCTCGTTGGCTTGCAGGCACAGCTTGCACCCTTGGTTGTTAACTGGAATACCAAAGTTAGCTAATCTATTAGTCGACCTTTCACTACTTTAAGCATGTTGACTTGCATTTTCTTAGCTACTCCCGGAGCCCAAACAAAATTGACATACTAGTTCTATTATAAACAGTTCCATGTTTGTGTCCCCTTTCGTCAGGGGGCCCTGGGCCGTCGTCCGGCTTGTCCTATTCGCCTAGTGATCATAAATTGCATTCTACTTCTCCGTCTCAGAATATATATATATATATATATATATATATATATATATATATATATATATGAATGCTAAAAAACCAGTCTCATTGGATTTAGATTGCAAGACTGAGATTGGATTTTAGATTGCAAGACTGAGATTAAAAGGTGAGAGTATCCACTTAAAAGATACAGGTGTTATCACAACCTTGCAATCCAAATCTAACGATTGTAACATAGGTTGGTTATATAATATGAAACCACCCGGTTGACTTTTGAGCATTTTTGTATATATATACACTTTCGGATGAACGAAGTGTTAAATGCGAATGTATATATGCTTTCCCTCCACTATGTACAACCCAACCCTTACCAATTCTACACAATGACGTTCTAGACGATGGCACCGGGAGTTGATCGAAGAGGAGTTGTACCCTATCGTACTAGTGTGTTGATTGCTTGAGGGGTACGTATTTGAGTGTTGTAATATGCCTCATGTCAACTATAAGAGCTATAGGCGCACTCCGGTGATCGAAAAAGCCAGCCCTCGAGGAGTCGAAAAAGCAAGAAGGGATTCGAAAGAGCCAAACTACAACAATAGTATCCGAGTTGTTCAAACAAGTTTTGGTAAGAAAAATATCATACTGAAATGACAATAATTGCAGCGGAAGAAACTAGGTCATGTTGAAGTTACAACATAGTATACGAAACAAATCTCTTTATTGATAATGAAGCTGATTATGAAGGCTAGAACCAATGAATATGTCAAATTGGCTTACAACACGCATGATCTCTCTAGCTCACAAATGATCACGTCATTCCATACACCATGTCTTCTATATCCAAGCAGCATCCTCGACCGAACATCTTCATGTTGCAAGTTCGAGCTCTGACGTCTCAACACGTCCAAGTCGCTTCGTACCTGGGGTTTGGGTTTCAGTACATATCGTGTACTAGTTAGTGGGAAAACACACTTGCCTAAACCAACACTAAGTAATTGCGTGAAGCATACAATTTAAATTGGTGATCTTTCTATTTTACCTTATAATCAGTTTCATGGCATATTGTAAAAGCAGGAAAACATGTACGCATGATAAGCATGTTATACTTGATAGCATAGCAAAACAGAAAACATATCAAACCACGTCGTATCGCAGCGACTTCTTACCCACACTGATGCACTCACCCTTGCACTGATGCAAGGTGAATACTTATCATCCTTTCCTGTCATGTTAAAGATAGCATTTGTATCAGGATCTGTGTCCCAGCACTAGACATTGTTAGCCTCATAAAATACATAAACAAAGTGTTTGTGCTTATCCTCGAGACTAAATCGCTAAGCCTACAAGCAGACAACGTTAGCACGCCATCTAACTATATGGTCACTTAGGGGTGTCAACGGATGCTTATCGGTACGGACAGGAAAATATTTGTATCCGTATCCGATTTTTTTTTTGTAATATCCGAATCCGATCCGATATCCGAACGGATATCTCTTTTGACACTCCGAATTCGTATCCGTCTAGTTTAACGGATATCGGATAATATCCGATCCGATTAGCTAAAAAAATCGAATGCTAGTATCCAAATATCCGAAATCCGAAATATTAAAAATTTAGTTATTATCCGAATATCCGAAAACCAAATTCAATTTCTCTACATATTTGAGTCATTTCTTCTTATGTTGTAAATTGTAATTAATATATATTACTATTATATATAAATTATATTATAATTATTTTATGTAAAAGTTAGTTGAGAATAAAATACTTTAATCTTCTCTATTAATTAATATATATTACATATACATTATACTATAATATATATAAAATTTTGGATATCCGAATCCAATATCCGAATTCGATATCCGAAATTTGCAATTTAAAGTCGGATCGGATATTAACGGATTCGAATACCTTAATATCCGAATTCGTATCCGAAAATGGATAATATCCGAAAAATATTCGGATATCCGAATCCGATATCCGAAATTTCGAAAAATATCCGAAAGTTCGGATATAGAATCGGATCGGATTCGAATTTTCGACTATCCATTGACAGGTCTATGGTCACTGACATCTTGAGCCATATTGGACGAGTGTGTTTCGATGCAACGGACATTTTTTGCGCATAGGTAGCAAACCCATCGAAGATCCGGAGCATCCATATTATGGTGCACCTTATTAGCTTGGGTAGCAAGTCCAACTGGGGAGGTTCCGCAACACCGTGCTTAATAGCACCATAATTTTCTCCTAGGCTGAACTATCTCGGTGCCCCGGAGCCCACATCATTCGAGGAAAGCCAAAATTCGTGCACAGGTTATCCATTGTCCATGATCATGCAATATGCATGAACAGTTAAAAAAACCATAAAGACATAAGCACATTCTAACTCCAAATACAAAAATCCTCACCTCAACTCATATTCCACACTTCCATTCAATGTCCCGTGGCACCATGCCCCAACTCAATGTTTCGAACGACGACCCATAGGTTCCTAACATATCGAGGCATCATGCCACATCGGCTAGATTCATGGACACCATACCCCTTCCAACAGCTTTATAGTTTCGAACCACCACTGTTCACTTCATTGACGAAGTCTACAATTTGCATATCAGCAGTTTCGTAGCATTCGTGCCATAACTGTTCGCTTCACTGACGAAGCATACCTTCTGCATATCGACAGTTCCGTGGCATTATGCCACAACTGCCACTTCGCGTACGAAGCCACTTTCGATGTTCTAAGACTTAGTATTCAATGTTCTTTGATTCGTGTACTCGATGCACGCCTCGATATAGTTATTCGATGTTCTAAAACTCGTGCACCTGATGCACATTTCTCTACAGTTGTTCAATTTTCTAGGATCAATATTCTATGCTCAATGTTTCAATATTCTTAGTGTTCAACATACACTATGACTTCTATTTATTCGAACCACACACGTGGACTCTATGAAGTTACTAGCATACAAGGGTACATTTTATTAAGGCATGACGGAGTAGGAAAGAAGGGTCAGCGTCCACCAACCTATACTTTTCTGCCTGTCGTCCCGCCGAGCCGATACAGCTTGATTCCTTAACTTTGTTGCACGATCATCTCATCTAGCATAATCATACGAGTACTTCGTGCTCCTTCAAACTAACCGAGCATAATCATACGAGTACTTCGTGCTCCTTCAAACTAACCGACTGATCCAACCTACCATACACATGTCTCAGCTTGTTGCGAGGCGATACGTTGATCTCGGCAGACTCCGTTGCAATATGGCAAATTATCGACCTCAAAAAACTCTGCGTAAAGCATGCACACATGAAACCAAACTCGAATTAATACTTCTCCAAATCAATGACTTAGCATAATGCACTATGCCAATGCGGGGTATTACAAAAAATCTCTACTTCAAGCACAATAGCGATCGGTAGATCGCTCTCCTCCCGCCTTGCCATCCCCTTCATTTACGGAACTGATGCGATCCAAGGACACAACAGCCTCCTCGGTGTGACGGTCTTCCCATAAAATGTAAGGCTCGATGCAGCCAGATTGAGATAAAGTTGGGATCTTGGACTTGAATTCAATGAAGAATGGTTTCTTTTTTGTTAGAAAACCCTTTTCTTTTTTGTTAGAAAACCCTAAAGTTGGAATTTTGTACTTGGTTTTAGTTAATTCTATGGAAAAAATGTTTATATTTTTGGTTATAAATTTCATTTTTTGCACGTATGAAACGCTAAAGTTGAGATTTTGGACTTGGTTTCATATTTATTTTCAATGAAAAATGTATTCTTTTTTGTTTAAAAAAAAGCATAAAGTTGGTATTTTGACTTCGTTTTAGCTTAAATTCTATAAAATTGTTTAGTTTTGGTTTTAAAAAAAAATCTTTTTCAATGAAAGATGTATTCTTTTTGTTGGTTAAAATGTCTCATTTTTTACATTAAATTTGGGCACTTTGGCTTGTTGGCACATTGATTTTAATACATCGACATTAATTAACCTCCGTACAGTTTTAGTTCTATTACTCTACAAGAACGATACGAAGAGCGTTAGCAATGAAAGAAAGATGCTTCCAAAACTTGCTACACTAAACAAAGCTCATGGATCACAAATTCAAAGAATACAAGATCAAAGCAAAAAGATCCAAGATCGTATCTCTACTAGTTCTCCAATGTGTCTGTAAGTTCATAGAAAAACTATGTAAACATTTTGATTGGATGACAAAACAAAAAGTTTATAAAAACAAATAAACATTCATGAAGAAGCGAATGAACAGGCGGACATCAGCAGATCACCGTCGGATAATCCGAATTGTCACAACAAGTTTTTGTTGGGACATTCGGATGATCCTTTGGATATACAAATAAACATTCATGAAGAAGCGGATGAACAGGCGGACATCGGCAGATCACCGTCGGATAATCCAAATTGTCACAACAAGTTTTTGTGGGGACATTCGGATGATCCTTTGGATATTCGTGGATCACTGTCGGATAATCCGAATTGTCACAATAAGTATTTGTGGGGACATTCGGATCATCCTTCGGATATCCGCATATCACCGTCGGACAATCCGTTTTGTCACAACAAGTATTTGTGGGACATTCGGATGATCTGGCGGACATTCGCGGACCACTGTCGGGTAATCCGACTTGCCGAGTTGGCTATTTTGAAACTCAAAACCAACGACAATAAATCAGAGCATTTCATGCATCCAACGGCTAGTTTTCTATCTGTTACCATTGGAACAGATAATTCGTTGGACGTCCGCGGACAACCGACGAATGATTCGTTCGGCTATAGTAAATGCTTGGTGGCCTTGGATTTGTATAAATAGACCTCTTCCTTCTTCATAAATGCTTATCCACTTGAGCCTTAAATTTTTCATCTACCCAAGAGTTCCACCATAACTCTACAAAGCTTTTATTTGTCATCCACAAAAGTGTTAAAAGTTATTTCAAAGAGTTGTAACCTAAATCTTCCAAGCGTTCTAGAAGATCGAATTCTTTTCTCTTTGTGTTGAAGTTAACGAACCTTTGGATGAAAACTCGTATGTAAGAAGTTGACGAACAATCAGATAAATAGTAGATTAAAGCCGGAGAGAGTTCTGTGACTGGAGTGTCCTACGGAAGGATACCAGGATACATCGAGTGTTTGATCCTCTCTTTTTTAAATTACTATTTACCTTGCTTATTATTGTTGGTAATTATTTTATTACCCTATTCACCCCCTCACTAAGGTTCTACAATCGGTATCGGAGTCTGGTCTCTTAATTTAGATTTACTTCCTTAGAGTGATCAATGGCCACTAACCCTAGTCTCGACTCATTCCATAATGAGGAACACTCCACAAGTAGACCTCATCTATTTGATGGAACCAACTACAACTATTAGAAGATTAGGATTGGCATCTATTTAAAATTTCTAGATTTTGATCTATGAGATTGTGTTGTAAATGGTACCCCTAAATCTTCTATACTTATTGAGGAAGTTGTTTCGGAGACGCTTATGGCAAAAAATTTCAAAAACGACAAGAAGGTTCTTGGTCAGGATGCAAAGGCTATGAACGCACTCTATTGTGCTCTCGATAGCAATGAATTCAATAGAATCTCCACCTGCAAAACTTCAAATGAAATATTAAAACTTTTGAAAGTCACACACGAGGGCACATCACAAGTAAAAGAATATAAGATTAGTAGACTCACTCAAGAGTATGAATCTTTCAAAATGAAACAAGATGAGTCTATTACTTTTATGTTTACTAGATTCTTTGATATAATTAACCCTCTTCCTTGATAAGGAATATTCCACTTATGAAAAGATTCGAAAAATTCTCAGAGGACTTACTAAAGGATGGAATCCCAAAGCCACCGCCATCATCGAAAGAAATGACCTTAGAACCATGAATCTTGAGACCCTCATGGGAAAGCTGATGACCCATGAGCTGGATATGAAGGACCAAGAAGAAGCCTCCATGCAAGAGAAGGAGAAAGAAAAGACAAAGGAAAAAAGAAAAATCTCTTGCCCTCGAGGCCATCAAGCTCTCCTCAAAAGATGACTCCGATGATGACGATTCGGATGACGAAGAAATCGCTCTCACCGCTAGACACTTCAGAAAGTTCCTCAAGTTCAATAAAGCGAATCGCTCAAGAAGGGACAATGATGAAGAACCTGCTTGCTACAACTGCAAGAAAACCAGACACATCAAGAGGGATTGTCCAATGGGAAGAAGAGAAACTGGCAAGTATGAAAAGCCCAACAAAGGAAGCTCATCGTCACGGAAGTACGCCAATACTAGCATCTGGTGCAAGAGTGATGCTAGTGACTCGGACAACGACAAAGAATGCAAACACACTGCAAATGTCTGTCTTATGACAACAGAATCAAACGAGGTACATGATGACTTCTATATGAACGCTCTTTCTTATACTGAATTAGAAAATGTTATTCTTGAACTACACGATGAACACAAAGTATTGAGAAGCATAGAAAACTCTAAAAGAGATTGATGCTCTCAAGCAAGAAATAGAAAGACACTCTAATATCATTTGTGATATAAAAGGAAAAACTCATGCTTCTGACACGGATGAGATTGAATCTCTTAGACTAAAGCTTCAAGAAGTTATAGACGTCATAAACAAAAAGGATATTGAATGCCAAACCCTTAAGGAGGGATACGACATTGCTAAGAAAACAACACTTGTTGCAAACCAAAGGGAATATGCGACTTCTATCAAGTACAATGAATTTCTTGCAAAAAAGCAAGAAACCAGATGATAGAAATATGGCTTACCCAAATGTATGACGCCACAGTCACAGACACACTAAGACACATCACAACACTAGTTACAAGAGTCACATAAACATACCACATAAGTCTTATTCCCAAAAAGTGCACACACAAAGAGGACCCTTTATGAGGAAAAACAAGAACACAACACATCATGTTTTTTTACTAGTCATCATAAAATTCATGCTAGAACTCCTCGTGCTCAACACACCCACTTGCCCTCTTCTAGACCCGCGACACTTACTATGTGCCACTATTGTGGTCTACTTTGGTACACATCTCATTATTGTCAAATGAGAAAACATGTTGATATGAGAATGCTAAATTGGGTTCCTAAAACTAACAATTAAGGACCCAAACATTTCTGGATACCAAAGTCTTCATCTTCAACTTATGTTGTAGGTGAACCCTCCACCGCATGCTAAAAGCAAGTGGATTCTCGATAGCGGTTGCTCACGACACATGACCGAAGATGCTTCACTATTTGTAACCCTATCGAAGAAGGAAGGACACGTATCCTTCGGTAACAACTTGAGAGGATATATCATCGATCATGGTAATATCAAATCCCCTCCTTATCCTTGCATCAAAAATGTTTGTCTAGTCACTAATTTGAAACACAATCTTCCTCACGGGTTAGCACTCGATCCTCTACACGAGATCACTGTGCAAATGTGGCTTTTATCTATTAAATAGAGCCTAAAAATGTCAATGATGCTTTTAATAATAAATTTTGGATGTTTGCAATGCAAGAAGAGTTCAATCAATTCGAGAGAAACAACGTTTGGAAACTCGTTCCTAAGCCCCATAACTACCCTATTATTAGGACAAAGTGGGTGTTTCGAAATAAGCTTAATGAGGATGGGATCGTAACTTGTAACAAAGTCCGATTGGTTGCTCAATGTTATAACCAAGAAGAAGACATTGATTATGAAGAAACCTATGCACCGATTGCTCGTCTCAAATCCATCCGAATGTTTTTGTGTTTTTGCTTGCTTTAATAATTTTAAACTTTATCAAATGAATGTCAAAAGTATATTTTTAAATGATGTTATTAAAGAAGAGGTATATGTCAAGCAACCTCATAGCTTTGAAGATTTTCACTTTCCAGATCACGTTTTCAAATTACACAAAGTCCTTTATGGCCTCAAGCAAGTTCTTCGTGCTTGGTATGGGCGTCTTAGCTCCTTCCTAATTTCTTACAACTTCTCTAAGGGCAAAGTTGACACCACTCTCTTTATAAAATCTCACAATGTAACATTTTTATTAGTTCAAATATATGTAGATGACACTATTTTTTGTTCCACTAACAAAACACTCTGTGAGAATTTTGCAAAAGTTATGCAGGATGAGTTTGAAATGAGCATGATGGGAGAATTATCATTCTTTCTTGGATTACAAATCAAGCAAGGACCTCACTGGACATTCATCAATCAAGCCAAATACACTAAGGATCTTCGTAAACACTTTGAACTAGATACATCCAAATCAATGAGAACTCCTATGGCCACTACCGCGAAGCTTGATCAAGATGATGATGGTGCATCGGTTGATATTCGTAAGTATTGAGGTATGATCGGTAGCATACTAACTGCTAGTCGTCCCGATATCATGTTTAGTGTTTGTTTATGTGCACCATACCAAGCAAATTCCAAAGAATCACACTTATGTGTCGTTAAGCGCATTTTTTCGGTATCTCAAAAGCACCATTAATATGGGACTTTGGTATCCAAAATCTCCATTCTTTGAGCTTATCGGCTACTCGGATGCAGATTTTGCCGGATGCAAGATTGACCGAAAAGCACTAGCGACACATGCCAATTTCTTGAGAAATTATTGGTCTCATGGTTTAGCAAGAAACAAAACTCGGTTGCCCTTTCCACGACTGAGGTCGAATACATTGTGGCTGGATGTTGTTGTACATAAATTTTTTGGATGACACAAACACTTGTTGACTATGGTATTTCCTCAAATGACATCTCTATCAAATGTGACAATACTAGCTCTATTAATTTTACTAAAAAACCTATTTGTCACTCATGTATGAAACACATTGAGATTCGACAACACTTTTTGCGTGATCATCAACTTACAAGGGACATACATCTTGAATCTATTGATACTGAGTATCAACTTGCTGATATCTTTACCAAACCTCTTATCGAAGATCGCTTCTCCATTTGTCGAAAAATTGGCCTTTTTGAAAAATCCTTTTAACTTTCAAAATTCTTTCTAGCGGACGATCCGACGGATGTCCGCAGAATTCCTTCAGATTTTCCATTCTCTAACTTGTAGGCCACTAACCGTTCAGTCTATTACGATATTTTCTAAAATTGTTCTATCCGCCTTATATCCGCAGATAACCGACAGATCATCCGACTGTCGCGATCTGCACAGATTTGACTGGATGTGACATACCCTCTTCCCCAAAACACCTTTTGCCCTTCCCAAACTGATAGCACACCCTTCCCAAAACCCCTATAACCTCTCACATCCCCTCCCCATTAAATACTCACCCACCCAATTGAATTCTCCCTCCCCTTTCTCTTTAAAACCACCACAACTCTCTCTCTCTATCTCTCTCTTTTCACTTTCCACCTCTCATCACACACACTAGCACCCTCTCCGAGCGGCCACAAACCGCCTAAGTCCGGCCACCGCCCAAGACCACCGCCAGGTCTTCCAAACGCTCTCGCCACGCCGTCGCCTCTTCCTCCTTCGGTCCTCCATCCGCCAATCTCTTCGTCCCCTCCGCCACGGCTCACGGTTACAAACCCACCAACTTCCGCTCAGCTCAGTAGTCTCGAGATTAGTTTTCCATTTTCAACAAACTCTCCGTCTGCACAGAAAAATCGATCTTTTTTCCTTTACTTTCCAAGTTTTTGGGCAATCTTCGACGATGCCGGTCTCACCGATCTGCTGGAACGTCAGGTTGACGCTTACCCCGCGGCCATTCAGATGTTCTACTGCAACTTAGTTGCTAGTAGAGATGGTCCGAAATTTAAGACCAAAGTGGGCGGGATAAAGTTCACTGACACCACCGCGTCGCTGACCAACATCATTGGCATTCCGAAACGTCACAATCTTCGTCCTCTGCCCGCCACCATCGACTCCATCAAACTCTTCCTTGACTACACCTTTGAGGAGTTCATCTTTTGCAATTGTGATCGTCCCTCCTCTCTCAAACCGGATGACAAGGATCTGTCCCCTCTCTACCATGATTTACATCGTATACTTTGTCACTCCATCACCCTAAAATCATGAAACATGGATAACCTCACAACTGAGGAATTGATTGTCGTGTATTATTTGTTCACCAGACAACCTTTCTCCCTGGCCAAAACTATCCTCTATTCTATGATCCATATCCAGGAAGCCAACCACCGCTCCCTTCTGTTTGGGATGTATATCACGATGATTCTTAAAGCCAACGGAGTGGATCTCACCAATTGTCCAAACCCTATCAAACCCTCGTTGCTTGCAAAATAGAAACTGAGACCCCTTCACTCCGCTTCTCGTCCATCTGCTTCCCAACCACCTGCGGCAGGCACATCCTCTACTCCTTCGGCCCCAATGCCTCTATCCCCTGAGCTTCGTCGACATATAGATCGGCGTTTCAACTCTCTCCGTTTCCACCTCCGAGCGCGTTCAAGCTGCCACTCGAGGCCTTGGCACTCCCATCCATCATGGGTTTATGGATCAAGCCCATAAATTAAGCGTATTTTTGAGGAGAGGGATCCTTTTGTTAGTCCTGCAGCACCTCATCCAGACTATTCCGGGTTGCGCTTTACTGACACCAACGTCTATGGCTTCATGTATCCCGGACGCATAGATCCCTATGGTGCCTTTATCCCTGCCCCGGGCATTGATGAGGATCCCTCTGCAGACGTCGACCCGCCGGTCGCTCCTGATAGTTGATGATTACTTGCACTTAGTGGTAGTGTGTCTAAGGATAAATATGTTTTTGTGTTTTGTGTAGTCCTTCGTAGACTTTTTTATTGAATGTGTGGCCCTTATCTTGTGAAGTTCTTCGGGGACTAGATGTCTTATGTTTTGTCTTGTGCAGTCCTTCGGGGACTCAGTATGTGGTCTTATTGCCATTTTGTCTACTTGTCTGTGTATGTCCTAGCAAGGACCAATGTTATAAATTTTGCTAGACGGGTTTGGTACGCCGAAAGGGCGTCTAGTGCTTAGGCCGCCTAGACGGCGCCTAGGCGGCGAACTGATTTTTTATTTATTTATATTTTTTGTATCCATATATATATCATGTATATGCTATAGAAGACACAATAAAAGTTTGGCAACTTGGTTAGTAGCTTAAGTCAAGGATTCATTTGTTGGGATTGGGGTCACTGGTTCGAGTCACCCCCTTCTTCTTTTTAATGATAACATTTACTTTTTAAGCTCACTCTCCACTCCTGTCTCTCTCCTCTCCTATCCACTCCTCACTCCTCTTCGTCTCTCTACTCTCCTATCCTCTCCTCTCTCCTCTCCACTCCTATCTACTCTCCTATCCTCTTCGGAAGAAGAAGAAGAGAATAAGAAAAAGCAGCAATCAGCACCAGCACCAGCAGCAGCAAGCAAAAGCAGCAGGTATGTATTTTTTTTTTTGAAATTTCAAATTTTGAAATTTTGAATATGAAAATTTTGATTTTTTTGGGAAAATTTTGAATTTTCAAATCCGCCTAGGAGCCGACTAGGGCCGCGTAGGAGCGCCTATGACCGCCTAACGCCTAGGCTGGCCGCCTAGGGATTTCCGGTGCGGCCGGAGGCCGCCTAGCACTTAGGCGCCGCCCACGCCGAAATTTAGAACACTGGCAAGGGCTACTTTATGTTTAACAACTTTCTATGGTATTCCATGCATATGATTCTACTGTTCATCTACACCTTTATTTACTTTTATCCCTAACACATGTTCTTTCATTTTGTATAAATGTCAAAGGGGACGAAATTGTATTGAGGGGGAAGATATTATATTACGGGATAGCTATCTCCTAAATCCGTATGTTTGTCAATAATCAAAATGGAAAAGATTGTTGGCACATTGATTTTAATACATTGACCTTAATTAACCTCCGTACAGTTTTAGTTCTATTACTCTACAGGAACGATATGAAGAGCGTTAGCCAGTGTTCTAAAAATTGGCCTAGACAGCCGTACCGAAAAGGTCCTAAGCGGCCGGCCTAGGCGCCCCTATTTTGAAATTTCAAAAAAAAAAAAAACTTACCGGTGGTGGTGGCGGTGGTGGCTCTGGTGGTGGTGCTGCTGCTAACGGCGACGGCGGCGGAGGTGGTGCTGGTGGTGGTGCTGACGGCAGCAGCGGTGGCGGCGGTGGTGGAGGCGACGATGGTGGTGGTGGAGCCGGGAGAGGGAGAGGAAGGGAAAGGAGAGAGGGAGGAAAGGAGAGGGGAGGAAGGGAGGAAAGGAGAGGGGAGGAGAAGGGAAAAGGAATCGGGAGAGGGAGGGGGAGAGGAAAGGAAAGGAGAGGGGAGGAGAGAGAGAAAGGAAAGGAAAGGAAAGGAAAGGAGGGGAGGAAAAGGAAAAGTAAAAAAAAATGAACTGATACGATGCTCGAACAGTGAACCTACCAAGCCCCAACCCACTACTTAATCCCACCAGGCTAACCAACTTCCCAAGTTTTCATTTTGTTAACATATGACATACACATGCATATATATGTTATTTCCATATATATATGAAAAAAAATCAGTTCGGCGCCTAGGCGCCGTAGGCGCTAGGAGGGCCCTTGGCACACCGTCTCCGCGTAGCAAAATTTATAATACTGACGTTAGCAATAAAAGAAAGATGCTTCCAACACCGGCCACACTAAACAAAGCTCATGGATCACAAATTCAAAGAATACAAGATCAAAGAAACTAACATGATCGACGCCGGCCACGCTTCGCCTCCGGCCACCTCTGCCCCGCGGCGTCGGCGCGTCGTCCTTTTTTTTGGGGAGGAAGAAGTTAGGTTAACGGGTGAGTTGGGAGTCTTTAAAAAAAAAAAATTTGAAAAACTCACTGAACCTCGTGGGGGCAGTGGACCCAATTTTTTATATGTGGCTCCGCCCTTGCAATTGAGCCTTAAATTTTTCATCTACCCAAAGCTTTCATTTGTCATCCACAAAAGTGTTAGTTATTTCAAAGAGTTGTAACCTAGATCTTCCAAGTGTTCAAGAAGATCGAATTATTTTCTCTTATGTATTGAAGTTGACGAGCTTTCGGATAAAAACTCGTGTGTAAAAAGTTGACGAACCTTCGGATAAAAACTCGTATGTAAGAAGTTGACGAGTCTTCGGATCAAAGCTCGTGTTGTACTATTTACTCAAATAGTGGATTAAAGCCGAAGAGAGTTCCGGGACTGGAGTGCCCTACGGAAGGATACCCGGATACATCGAGTGTTTGATCATCTCTCACTTTTAAATTGCTATTTACCTTGCTTATTATTGTTGGTAATTATTTATTACCCTATTCACCCCCCCCCCCCCCTTTCTAGGGTTCTACACGGCTTTGGTTAGCGATGGGGATTTGGTAAGGAGGATTTGGGAGGTGATAGCTTTGGAGGTTAGGGTAAGCAAAGTCTACTACACGTTTGCGTCCTGCGTAGCAGTGAGTAATTTTTTTAAATTTTAAATTTACTATGTGCGTAATAGATTGATGGTTGTGAGAGTGAATTGTTGATGCAAAAATGGTAGAAGGACACGAAACCTTGGTGTGTCTATTATGTTTGTCGTGTCTATGTTGTATCCGATATGCATCTGAAAGAACGTGACATGGACATAGCCACCGTCTTTTCGGAAAGTTTGTGCAGATAAACATCAAAGAGGCTCATTTGATGGCTGCATTAAATTCCTCCTCATCGAACGTCCTGCTGTTATCTGTGGGGGAAAGGAGCAGCGTAAACCATTGCGACTCTCGTCTGCATCACAATCACATACTTTTGCAGAACAGGTTATTATTTTGAGTTACTGCTTATTGATGAAAATGTCATATGTGGTTGTGTTGTGATTTGCACCTAAATGCACATCAAGTCCGGTATCATAATTAAGTAGAAAATAGTCTGTTTGGAGGGGAGTTGGACTTTGCTACAAATGCTGATGACTTGATATGCAATGGAAGTTTTGATAGCTGGTCTTAGAGAATTAGGATGAACTAGTAATGTGTGCACTGTGCACCAGTTCTCGTATTTTGCAAATTTCATGTAGGTGTCGCGGCAGTATAGGTATCTTACAAGACTAATCTCCTTGGTAAGTTAAGTAATGTGCTGTCCTTGGTAAGTTAAGTAATGTGCTGATTCATATATTGGAAAATCCCTATAAGGTGCCCCTATTTGGGGTGGCATGAATAAAGCTTTCCATAGATTGAGGAGATTAGAGATCACATTGTAATGAGTGGATTGATGCAATTTGATGGGAAGCTATTCGTTGGCTTTTGTAGGTGTGCAGAGATCCGAGATGAGGAAGATGCTACGATAGCTACAGTGAGGATATAGAGATCGTGCAGATGATAACACCCATCATCTCTGGGCTACATGGTTCGTCACCCGAAGGATGCCTGCGGGGTATCCTTTTCTAGTTGGAAGGTACTCTAAACATTTTTTGTCATTCCATGTTTGCCTTTCTATTTAAATTTCTAGATGGAGAATCGCTCTTCCCCAAAACACAAAGGTACCTCTTTAGTATCAGACGATTCCATAATGCTGTTTTGTGGCCTTCAGATATTTTTGCTTGAAGTGTTCAAAATTACCATTCAAGTAATTGACTTGTTAATCATGACTAGATGACACCCGTAGTTGATGTTAGTTTTGTGTTGCAGTAAGAAGGTCGTTGTTGGAGATGAAGGAACAGAAAAAGTACTAAATGAAGGCAACACCATCTGTTGCTTTGAGGGCTTGGAAAGAATTCATATGAGGCGTTATCTTGATTGATTTGGTCAAGGTGTGTGTACCATTAGGGTATCCTATTCCAGCTATAATGGAAGGCAACATTACATTCTGCCCGTTAACTCATAACTGATATGTTGAAGGACAAACTGGGTTTTAACTTTTAAGGTAATAAATTTTGGTGCACTTCGCTGAAAACCTTTGTTCTTTTAAGCTATTTGTGTTAGATGCTATCGTAAGCATAGTTTGCATTATCTGTCGATATCGATACAATACGGCTGATAACGATATTGTCGATACCAATATGATTTGGCATGTCCCTACTCGGATACTGACCGCTACCGATCGATACCGACATTGAGGATCTCTTTCTTAGTCAATTCGGCAGAGAAAATTGAACGAAAAACGGCCAATCAACAAGAAGGTTGTAAAAGCATGTAAAAGAAGAAAACATATTTGTTGCAGGTAAAGCAATCAGAGCAAGAGTTGTCACGTCCCGATTCCGTAGAATCGATAGTCGTCCCCCGGACGTGATGCCGTGCGAACCTAAGTTGCGATCGCACAAGGCGTAGTCATAAGGTCATCCGAAACACAACATCAAGTTAGAGTACGCAGAGAAATTGATTGACACATTTGAAATAGAAGTAGACTTTTTCATTGATAATAAAACTTCATTTACATTGACTTCATTACATTCATTGCCGCGCGGGCTACAACATGACTCGACTTACAAAACGAACGCCGATGAGATAGTCGTTCCATACATTACATCCCTTTTTACAAGCAAAACATAACACTTTCCACCTGCTATCGAGGCGAGTCGAGTCGTCATCTTCTTTTGGACTGAGTGCGGGGTCTTCTTCAAAAGGAATCCAGAAACACAAGCCTTCACACGCGGACGAGGCTTCAAAAGGGTTCACTTCGCCTTGAGCTTTTAGGTGGCACGCCCTTCGTGGTTCGGGGTACCTGCGTGGAGAGCGAGGATCAGTACATTACACTTTGTACTGGTGCGTGGCAAGTTAAGTTCCAAGCTCTCATTTGGTTGATGAGTTTATATGACTTAGTTCATGAATGTTTCTAACCATCCTAATGAATTTCAAACGAGCAATGACAAACATAATGTAATTTACGTTGGAACTTACCCACGGCAGACCGCGCCTTATGAGACTTACCATGTTCTTTCCTGTCAATTGTTATCATTTTTCATACCAAGTGCAATATTACGTGTGATTGGCCACTGGCATAACAAGCCATCCTGGACGTATAGCTTCGTTAATCGGGGTCCTTCCAACGCGGGTAGCGAGCCACCTTTTGGAAGTCCCCGCTTAACCCGTGCTATCATCCAGCACAACTATACCACGTTTCCTCCTAGGCCGAAACGGTCCCGTGGCCCTGGGTTGCCGCTCGAGGAAACTATCGCCTTGTCGACAAGTTGTCCTTGACCGTGCAATAGCAAATTTAGTTATTAAGGTATAGCCTACATTCTCTTTGAAAACTTTATCATTTTACCGTGTTCGTGCCCTTGCATTCATTCTTTCTTCCGCAACAACACTATCGATTAACTTAAGAAGGGGTCGAGAAGAGAAGGGTCAGCCACTCACCTTGAGTTTACTTCGGCGAGAGAACTTGTTGGTCGCGCTAGACGTCGCCTACGCGATTACCTGAAATCGCACAAGCAACCGATTAGAACACTGCATTATTCAAGGAGTTCGATAGAAAATGCGAGTTCGAAATGTAAGCCATGAAAACCATCGAAAACATTCACGAAAACGCATTCAGAAAACAAAGCCAAAACCAACGCAAGCGGCGTGAAAAGCAGAGCAACGGGAGGTCTCTCCCGACTCAGCCGCAGAGTTAATCCTCGAGGCGCAACCCGCTGAATATGGGACTTGGTTCCGAAAAAGACATTCCATAACGAGGAATGGATCTTAATTCAACCGTTCCCGTTCAATCGACTCGGTCGATCCCGACCTATCGGTCCCGACCGAATCGATAGCGACAGTGTTCCTTTCTCGCGCACCCCGTAGACAGAGTACGGGACACGATGTAGGGACGGGGCACTACACCATAACCAACTAAGAAAAAGTTTCGTCCTCGAAACTTAAAATAGAACCTACTTCTACGAGAACAATGAAGGGAACTTTTCCTTCATTTCTGACTCAAGCTCCTACGTCGACTTTTCGACCGAATGGTTCCTCCAGAGGACGCGGACGAGGGGAATAGCACGGTTGCGGAGAAGTTTATCCTTGCGCTCCAAGATTTGCACCGGCTCTTCGACATATGACAAGTCCGCCTTCAGGTCCATCTTATCCAAATCTACCACATGGCTCGGATCATGCACGTACTTCCGCAATTGTGATACGCGGAAGACGTCATGTACCTCTGACAACGCAGGCGACAAGGCGATTTGGTAAGCTACCGGGGCGACTCGCTTCGATATTTCGAACGGGCCAACAAATCTTGGGCTCAATTTCCCCTTCGCACCGAACCTGGAAACTCTCCGCATGGGCATGACTTTCAAGAATACATGGTCACCTTCCGAGAACTCGAGGGGGCGTCGGTGCGTGTCGGCATAGCTCTTTTGCCGGCTTTGTGCTATCTTCAATCTCTCCCGTATTAACTTGACCTTCTGCACGGTCTGCTCCACCAGCTCCGGACCAAGTATCTGCCGTTCCCCGACTTCATCCCAGCAAATGGGCGATCTGCACTTCCGGCCGTACAAAGCTTCATACGGTGCCATTTGGATGCTGGACTGATAGTTGTTGTTGTATGCAAACTCGGCCAGCGGTAGATGGACGTCCCAAATTGACTTCAAGTCGATCGCACAGAGTCGTAACATGTCTTCGAGGATTTGGTTCACCCGCTCTGTTTGGCCGTCAGTCTGAGGATGATAAGCTGAGCTAAACTTCAACTTGGTCCCCAACGCTGAATGTAGACTACTCCAGAAGCGTGCTACGAACCGTCCATCCCGATCAGAGACAATAGAAACTGGGACCCCGTGCAGCCGAACTATTTCATCAAGGTATATCTGAGCAAGGCGGTCGACGCTCCAAGTAACTTTGATGGCGATAAAGTGCACTGACTTGGTTAGTCGATCGACGATGACCCAGACGGCGTCGTTTCCCCGCGGCGTCCTCGGCAAGCCAACAACGAAGTCCATAGTGATGTGATCCCATTTCCACTCTGGAATGGCGAGGTTCTGCATCTCCCCGTCCGGTCGCTGGTGCTCGGCTTTGACTTGCTGACAGGCCATACATTTTGACACAAAGAGCGCTACGTCCCTCTTCATGTCGTGCCACCAAAAGACAACGCGAAGTTCCTTATACATCTTGGTGTTGCCAGGATGCAAAAAATATTTTGCATAGTGCGCCTCCGACATTATCTCCTTTCTAAGTTCTGCATCCTCCGGAACGCATAGCCGTCCCTTCACTCGCATCACTCCCGACTCGTCCTCTGCAAAGTCGGACGCTTTCCCTGTCGATATCAGCTTCCGCATCTTCTCCAGGTATGGGTCGTCCTTCTGTGTAGACTTGATCCTCTCCAGTAGGCTCGGTTCCACCCGCAGTTGCGCCAGCTTTACATCTCTAAAACGAACTCGGAGTTCAATGTCCATTCCTTCCAAGTCACGCAGCAGTCGGTCGTTGATGCATAACGAAGCTAAGTACTTTCGGCTCAGCGCGTCCGCTACCACATTTTCCTTGTCCGGCGTGTAGTCAATTGATAAGTCATAGTCTTTGATCAGCTCGAGCCATCGCCTCTGCCGCAAATTCAATTCTTTCTGGGTGAAGAGATACTTAAGGCTTTTATGGTCCGAATAAATCCTGCACGCCACGCCATAGAGATAGTGACGCTACAGCTTCAACGCAAACACAATCGCCGCTAATTCTAGGTCGTGCGTGGGGTAGTTCTTCTCGTGAGGCTTCAACTGCCGGGAAGCAAAAGATATCACCTTAACCCGCTGCATGAGCACACACCCCAAGCCCTGGCCAGAAGCATCGCTGAAGATTTGAAATCCCTCCGTCCCTTCAGGAAGTGCAAGTATCGGGGCCGAAACGAGCCGTTGTTTGAGCTCTTGGAAGGAAGCTTCACAGTCGTCTGACCACTCGAACGCGACTCCTTTCTGGGTGAGGCGAGTCAACGGCGATGCAATCTTCGCGAAGTCCTTTACGAAGCGTCGGTAGTATCCCGCCAAGCCTAGGAAGCTTCGAATTTCGCTAACTGATGCAGGCCATCTCCAATCAGCTACTGCCTCAACTTTCTTCGGATCGACTGCGATGCCCGCGGCGGAGATGATGTGCCCAAGGAATGAGACGTTGTTCAGCCAGAATTCGCACTTGCTCATCTTCGCATACAACTGATTCTCTCGAAGGGTTTGGAGTACCGTCCGCAGATGCTCTGCATGTTGCGCTCGATCCTTTGAGTAGACGAGGATGTCGTCGATGAAGACTACTACGAACTTGTCAACGAACGGACGAAACACCCGATTCATTAGATCCATGAAGACGGCAGGGACGTTTGTCAGACCGAACGACATTACCAAGAACTCGTAGTGGCCGTAACGAGTGCGGAAGGCAGACTTCGGCACGTCATCTGACTTGACTTTGAGTTGGTGATAACCCGATCGCAGATCAATCTTCGAAAACACTGTTGCACCTTGGAGCTGGTCGAACAAGTCGTCGATGCGGGACAGGGGGTATTTGTTCCGGACGGTGGCTTTATTCAATTCCCGATAGTCGATGCAGAGCCGCATCGATCCATCCTTCTTCTTCACGAATAGCACGGGCGCACCCCACGGCGAGACACTCGGACGGATGAACCCTTTGTCGAGTAATTCTTGTAGTTGTGCATTTAGTTCCTTCAGTTCTGCAGGGGCCATTCTGTACAGAGCCTTCGAGATCGGCCGGGTGTCGGGGAATGTGTCGATGGTGAACTCTATTTCTCGATCGGGCGGCATGCCGGGTAGCTCGTCCGGGAACACGTCGGAGAATTCTGCCACAACGTCGGTCTGACCCGCGTTTGCACCATCCTGTCGCATGTCTCGAACGGAAGCTAGATAGCCTTCGCACCCGGAATGCAGCATCCGTCGAGCAGATATTGCGGAGATCACCATGCAGGTCGGCGACGCCTCACCACACGAGTAGCAGAATTCAGGCACTCCAGGTATGCGGAATGTGACCCTCTTTTCAGCACAGTCTATGGTTGCGTTGCACGGACCAAGCCAATCCATGCCCAATATGATGTCGAAGTCCTTCATATCTATAACTATCGCATCAAGACCGATCTTTTGACCCCCAATACATATGGTTCCTCCCCCGCAGGCTAAGTTTGTGAGTAGTGGCACACCTGAAGGCATACTTACGCTAAGGTCAAGGTCTAACAACATTACAGGAAATTTGTGCTCGGCGGCGAAGTCCGCCGATATGAAAGTATGTGAAGCGCCTGAATCAAATAACACACGAGCAGGTACATTATTGAAACTCAATATACCTGTCACGACAGTGTCGCAAGCGAACGCCTTGTCTCGAGTCAGAGCAAAGACACGCCCCTGAGCATTAGGGCGTCTGTCTTGGTTGTTGAGTTGAGTAGGCTGAGGAGGTCGGGGCGCCTGTCCTCGATTTTCTTGAGGGTTTTGTTGTGGCGGGATGTTGCGTTGTTGTCTTTTTGCCATGCAGTTTCGAGCTCGGTGGCCCTTTTCTCCGCAAAAGTAACATCCTCCTTCGCTGACGAAGCACTTGTCGGCGGTGTGTCCAATGGAGCCGCAATTGGCACAGCGGGGTCGTAGATGGTTTCCCTGATAGCCGTCGTGGTTTGTACGCTTTGATGTGTAGTTGTTGCCTCCCGTATAGCTAGGACGTTTGTGATTGGAGTGGTGCACAACGTCGTCAGCACCGAAAGGATGCAGGTTCTCAAGGCGGAGAGCGTGATTCAGAGCCTCGCCCACGGTCTTGTACTCCGGGACCCCGACATGTGCACCGATAGAGTGTCGCAGACCCACTTCGAACCGTCGCACACGGCACTCTTCCGTAGGCAGAAACTGACTAGCAAACTTGGACAACTTGTTGAATTCTGCGGCATACTGTTCTACTGTACGATTCCCTTGCTTCAGCTGCATGAATTCATTTTCCTTCGCTTGACAAACGGCTGACGGAAGGTACTGGACTTCAAAAGCTTTGCGGAACGTGGCCCAAGAGATCGGCGCGGTGGTGTTGTCCGGTCGGATCGCTCGCTTGCGCACGGCGAGAAGCTCGAAGTAATCTTCCAGCTCTTCCAACCAGTCGATCGCCATGGAAGGGCCTTCGGTACCGCTGAAGGAAGTGCGGCACGCCTTCTTGAATTCTGACACTTCAAAGTTGTACTTTTTCGGTGCCGCTGGTTGACGCTCGGGCTCATCCGTGTCGACTTCAATGGGTTGGACCGCCGGCACGGTGACAGTAGGTGTGGTGACGGCAGGCGCAGTCGCAGAATTCCCGTTGGCCAGGATTGTCTGGACGATCTACTGTAGGGTATCTAGCTGCTTTTGTTGAAGTTTTGCATGTGCGTCGAAGCGAGCTTCGAACTGGACCTGTCGTTCCTCCGTCTGTTGATGTCGGTTCTCGGACTGGTTCCGCTGCGCCTCCATCATGCGCAGCATCCTTTCGATGGTATCGTTAGAAGGTCCGGCCCGCGAACGATGCGAACTACTAGAGCCGCTAGAAGCGCTCTGCTCTCGCTCGGCCGTGGGTTCCGTCACTTCTGCGATACGAAGGCAACACATCAGTCACAAATTATTACAGACTCACTGTATGGAACAACTTATCTCATCGAAGCGAGGTCAAAGGTCTGAAACTCTAGACGCGAGGCCATAGGATGTAAAGCCGTGCTCTGATACCATTATGTCACGCCCCGATTCCGTAGAATCGATAGTCGTCCCCCGAACGTGATGTCGTGCGAACCTAAGTTGCGATCGCACAACGCGTAGTCATAAGGTCACCCGAAACACAACATCAAGTTAGAGTACGCAGAGAAATTGATTGACACATTTGAAATAGAAGTAGACTTTTTCATTGATAATAAAACTTCATTTACATTGACTTCATTACATTCATTGCCACGCGGGCTACAACATGACTCGACTTACAAAACGAACGCCGATGCGATAGTCGTTCCATACATTACATCCCTTTTTACAAGCAAAACATAACACTTTCCACCTGCTATCGAGACGAGTCGAGTCGTCATCGTCTTTTGGACTAAGTGCGGGGTCTTCTTCAAAAGGAATCCAGAAACACAAGCCTTCACACGCGGACGAGGCTTCAAAAGGGTTCACTTCGCCTTGAGCTTTTAGGTGGCACGCCCTTCGTGGTTCGGGGTACCTGCGTGGAGAGCGAGGATTAGTACATTACACTTTGTACTGGTGCGTGGCAAGTTAAGTTCCAAGCTTTCATTTGGTTGATGAGTTTATATGACTTAGTTCATGAATGTTTCTAACCATCCTAACGAATTTCAAACGAGCAATGACAAGCATAATGTAATTTACGTTGGAACTTACCCACGGCGGCCCGCGTCGCGCCTTATGAGACTTACCATGTTCTTCCCTGTCAATTGTTATCATTTTTCATACCAAGTGCAATATTACGTGTGATTGGCCACTGGCATAACAAGCCATCCTGGACGTATAACTTCGTTAATCGGGGTCCTTCCAACACGGGTAGCGAGCCCCCTTTTGGAAGTCCCCGCTTAACCCGTGCTATCATCCAGCACAACTATACCCTGTTTCCTCCTAGGCCGAAACGGTCCCATGGCCCCGGGTTGCCGCTCGAGGAAGCTATCGCCTTGTCGACAAGTTGTCCTTGACCGTGCAATAGCAAATTTAGTTATTAAGGTATAGCCTACATTCTCTTTGAAAACTTTATCATTTTACCGTGTTCGTGCCCTTGCGTTCATTCTTTCTTCCGCAACAACACTATCGATTCACTTAAGAAGGGGTCGAGAAGAGAAGGGTCAGCCACTCACCTTGAGTTTACTTCGGCGAGAGAACTTGTTGGTCGCGCTAGACGTCGTCTACGCGATTACCTGAAATCGCACAAGCAACCGATTAGAATACTGCATTATTCAAGGAGTTTGATAGGAAATACGAGTTCGAAATGTAAGCCATGAAAACCATCGAAAACATTCACGAAAATGTATTCAGAAAACAAAGCCAAAACCAACGCAAGCGGCATAAAAAGCAGAGCAACGGGAGGTCTCTCCCGACTCAGCCGCAGAGTTAATCCTCGAGGCGCAACCCGCTGAATATGGGACTTGGTTCCGAAGAAGACATTCCATAACGAGGAATGGATCTTAATTCAACCGTTCCCGTTCGATCGACTCGGTCGATCCCGACCTATCGGTCCCGACCGAATCGATAGCGACAGTGTTCCTTTCTCGCGCACCCCGTAGACAGAGTACAGGACACGATGTAGGGACGGGGCACTACAAGAGTGACTATTATTTCATTCTATTCAAAACTACTAAGAAAAACCTATAAAATACTTAAAATTATGTCTAAATGTATAAAATATATGTTCTAAATTTTTAATAATTTAATACTTAATAAATTTTTTTTCCGATACCAAAAAAATCGATACTTTGATCCGATACCGATTCCGACACTATATATATATATATATATATATATATATATATATATATATATATATATATATATATATATAAAAGAAGGTAAATATTATAGATAAGAAAAACAAATGTCACTTACACAAAGTACCAAGGCCCTATGACCAGGCCAAGATAAGAACCACAGACTCAAGACTCAACACTTCAAAATAAACAACCAACATATATCCCCTACGACCAAGGTTCTAAACGGCGGTAGGCAGGTGCGCGGCGGAGAGGGTCCGCCTACCGCCTAGACAAAAGCTTAGGTGTTCGATACGTTTTGGATACTTTTACTAAAAAAATTTTTGCATAATATGTATATTTTAAGGGTTGTTTTATGCATGACTAAGTTGTAGAACAAATATTTATAAAGTTTCAGGTTTGTAAAAATTAATCATAGGTCCATAATGCTTGTAAAACTGTTTTGCCAAAACATCTAGTCAAATATTGCTCTGCCTAGGTGTCCGCCTACGCCACCTCACCTCCGCCCACACCGTCTCACTTCCGCCTATACCGCCTCACTTCCGCCTATGCCGCCAAACCTTCGTTGGCCGTCTACTCCACGCCTACGGCAAAAGCGGAACGAAGAGCGACCGCCTAGCATCCAAGCACCACCTAGGCGGCCGCCTCAATCGCCATTTAGAACACTGCCTACGACTCTAAATGTGTTTCCTACGATGCTACCCTTTAGTGATACATGAACTAGAAGCTATAGTCGCAAGCATCTTCTTCCAATGACCCTCCTTGTCTGGCTCGTGTTTGAGGTTCCTATTAGCTTCCCACGCAGATTTAACAGTGGCAATCTAGCCATTATGCTGGTTGATTAAGATCTGCAGCAGAGTCAACTCCTGTGTCTCCATCTCGATGGCTTTAGCGTCCTCAGACATACTCAGAGTCAGTACCGCAACTGTACCTCCAAGCGTGCGGACTGTACCTTCATGTCCTCCTCATCTCCAGGAACCATACCCTTCGGGTCTAGACCGTAAGCATTCACATATGACTGAAACTGCTTGTCATCGGGCAGCGACTCACCACCAGGAAGGTTAGAAGCCTTGATGCCCTCGTGATCAGGGTGCCCGCTCCCATCTCCCAGCTCCATCTCCGTGACACCTTGTCCCTCCTCAGAGCCCACATCATGCCCTATCGTGCACGACGCACCATCATGTCCAAAGCAGCTGCACGAAAGGCACCTAATCAGAACCCATTCGTATATATTGGCTAATATTACTGGATGCAAGTCTGAATTGAATTTTCCTAGGAAGTTCTGCCCATGCATCGACTTCAACAAAAACACTGGCATACACCAACCTCTGTCTTAGTGTTCTGGTATATGCCAATCTCTATCTTAGTGTTGTGGCATCGTTTATTCTCAGAGAGTTCCCAACTAGGCTAGCTAAATTCCTGATAGCCGAAGCATTCCAGATCGCGAAAGGCAGCCACTATAACCTTATCCAGATAGGAATTATGGACAGTTGATCCCTTTGAAAACTCATCTCAGGATCCTACAGTCTTGTGATGGCTAGCTTGCCATTAAAGTCCATGGACCTCCTTCTAGCATGCTTACAACATCAGCCTCCAGTTCAAACTTGAACAGAAAAAACCAGTTCTCCCTAGATAAGACAGACATAGTCGCACGAGTCCGCCACAGTCTCCTAGTTGTGCTAGAAACAGAGCCATAGCTGAACAATGACCTTCTCCCAGTAGCATTTCGCTTCTGTTTGATCTTTATCCGCGATATCCGTCGTGGGAACCCCCGACCCCGTCCACAAAAACTGGATGAATATTGGGATCCAGACTTAGCTGCAGACTGAAGAAGGCAGCCAGTCGCACATACAGAAGCCCAGGATTTGGAGGTCAGGGAAGGAACAGAGGCTTGCTGGCATCCCTCGTCAACTCCCCAGATCTACCGCCTCCCTGCCCAACAGCAGTCTGCGAGCCCCTCGAAGGAGGCCTATCACTCATCCTTGGTGCGGACCCATGCACCACTGCCTCGCGCGCGTCTCCAACTCCCGTAGAAGTGCCAGTATGGGAGGATCCATATGGTTCTTGACTTCTCTCCTTGGGTCTACAATAGACTACCCATGGGTTTAGAGCTGCGACCCCCAAGGGCCCCCTTCCCTCTGATCGGTTCCCCTCCATCCTCCAAACGATCTCGCGTCAAATGGAGAACCGCCTTCCTCCGTCGCCTCGTTACCGTGGACCAGGCACCCTTAAACGGATCTGACCATTCCTCCTTGTCCCCCAGTTAGAGATTGGCCTCCGCCACAATTCTAATGCCACCTCTGCTACTCTCAACCATTAGGTCACACCCAACGGAGGGTCGCCTTCCATCTATCTTGCCGTCAGAGGGCATATCAAAGGGCTTACCAGAGACGGCTCGGATAGAGGAGGGGCACGAACAATCGCAGGAGCCCGACCGATAGATCTGCTAGGGACGCAGCCCCTAAGGAGAATAGAAGGGGACGACACGCCCAAGCGAGGGAGCAACCGGAGGGAAGGGGCTCTTCGACCAACGGGGGCCCTGGGGGCAGCAGCCCTAGGTCGGGAACAGCAGATAGGCCGACGGAACCACCGCCGGGAGGGCAACAGGATGGCCCGAAGAATAGAGGAGACGATGCGCCTAGGCGATAGAGCAGCCGAGGGGGATCTCCGGTCGTCGGAGCCCTCGAGGCAGCAGCCCTAGGTCGAAGACGGCTAACGGGTAGAAGATAGCTAACAGGTCCCAAGGACCTTTCTTCTTCATTATATATATATATATATATATATATATATATATATATATATATATATATTGAAAGAGGTAATTGTGCTACAAACTCCTGGCCCGAAGGCCAATAAATCTGCCCAAAGGCCATATTCCTAGCCCGAAGGCCTACAACTCAGCTCGAAGGCCACATTCCCAGTCCAAAGGCCCGCACCTGCACTGCACTTGTACCACACCCGCATCCCACCGCACTCGCAACCGGCCGCACTCTGATTGCCCTAACATTAATTCCTCCACAAAAAATTAAATATGCTCGCCATGTTGCTCGAACCTGCAACCTCTGGAGAATATGTCTCACTCTAACCACTTGAGCTAGAGGTCCTTGGCTTCATATATATATATTATATATATATATAATTATATATATCTAATTATATAATATATAGAGAGAGAGAGGGAGAGAAGGGGGGGGGGAAGAGGGTTCCGGCTCTTAAGCATCCATGTATATTCTCCAATGTAGCAGTCGTTGGATTATCTTTTCTCACCGTTCAGATTAGATCAAAATCTCACAATAATAGGGATAGTTCCAATCCAAGTTAGTTTGCTCCCTTAAGTAAGATATCATGATTCACAGGTGCTTCCATTGTTCCCCACTACAATATTACTCCAAATACAGTAGGACACGCCAAAAGTGTCATGTCGATGTCAATGTTCAGTTTTGTGTCCGTGCAACATAGGCTACAACTGTGAAGCTATACACCTCTCAAACAAAATTGTAGCAACCCATCACCATCAAACAAACTTACATCGGTCTTGGCGTCGGACATGTAGGAGATGGACATGTCGACGGACACCTTCATGTGGGTTCCCTCCGTGCTCGTCGCCGCTCCTCCCACCTCGTCCACCAGGTTCGCTATCGCCCCCACCGACAATTCCCGTTCCTGTCCTAAAAAAAAGTCCAAATCCCGCACACAAAAGTAAATAACCAAACTACAAGGGCCTATACGAAAACTTCCCTTTTTTTTTAATTTATTTATTTCTCTGCTCTGCTCACCGTGAGTCGCGGGGGAACTTTGAAGGTGCAGGTGAGGGAACCGGGTCGGATCTGGTCGACCTGGATCCCCGGAGGGCGAAGCCCTCGTAGAAGCTTCCGGCGTCGCCGGGCCGGTGCGGGCGGACGTGGAGGCCCGAGACCCGGCTCCAGTCCTCTCCGACGGAGAGGGCTTTTATGGCCTTATCCATACTGCTGCTGGCTTCTTGTTTCCTCTCATTTTCTCATTTCTTTTACCTTTTTTTTTTTTTTTTTTTGTTTGGGGGCTTTGACTTCCCGACTCAAAATCTGGGAAGTGTGGGGGAAGTGGGAGAACTATGCGGAAGTATATTATAAAACTAATTTAAGTAATTTAATATTTAACTAAATTATTTAATTGTTTATTGTTAACTAAGGATCAATATATATAGTCCAATGGTCAATGGCGGATTCAAGATAAAATTCTACTGGGAACACAATCATAAGGGTGTTTGAAGACGCCTGAACTTGAAAAAAAGGCTATTGAGAACTATTAGATGCACCAACTTCCATATAGGTGGACAGTGTTATTAATTTCTATAGAAAATTAAAATGTAGAGGGATATCCGTGTAATTGGTTTCAAAGGAAGGGTGGTTCGTGTAATAAGTGAAAAACATGGAAGTAGTTAAGCAATTAACCCTTAATTTAATAATTTTTGTTTATAAAATATCTCCGTATTTAGACTTCTAATTTCACAAATCAACATAATATGTCAATTAAATATTCTACAAATTCACAAAATTAATTTGATGTTGAAAAATTTACCTAAGTTAATTTTCTTCCGACAGATCAGCCTACAACAACTCTTTTCTTTTACTTCTACAACCTAGCAGCATGTTTGTATTTCATTTTATTTTTAGTGGGGTGGGGTGGGTGGGGTGGGGTGGGGGGAGGGGTTTGTGAACTAGAGAAAGAAAGAAAGGAGAGGGGGACATGAGGGTTAGAGCATCTCCAACCCTATTGTCTTGTTAAGTGTTGTGAGTCTTAGGTGGCTCCTATGTGGCATGAGACACAAGACAATGTCTTGTTTATGTGACAAAATTATATCTCAAAAGACAATGAGATAGAAAAATTCTCTCCAATGCAAAAGTATTGAGGAGACAATAAAAAGTATTTTTTCCAACTTCCAAGACAACTTTTAAGACAACTACTCATCTTCTTTCTTTTTTCTAATATTTTTTATTCATAATTGATGACATGGAAGAGAAGACATTGTCAAGTGCATTGTCTAGAACAAGACAATCAACTTCACAATGTCTTCTTTTATTTTTGTCACATAAGCTTCACAATTGACTTGACAATTGCTTTGGAAAAGAACTTTTGAATAAAATTTTGTCATTTCTATGTGGCATTAACTTTTTTCAAAGTCACAATAGGGTTGGAGATGCTCTTAGTGCAAAGGAGGTTGTTGCTTCCGTTGGTTAAAAAGAAGAATGGTATTAGGGAATAAGACACATTGGTGGGGCCGACTAGCGACAAGTGAGCTAGAAAGAGTTTGTAAAAAAACATTCAAAGGGTCCCATCCCCCAACTCTGCTGCTTCCCTCCAAAGATAGGTTGTTGCAACCTATATGCCATAATAATAAAAAATGAATTTTTTCAGTGGGGGCACCGCCCCCTAATGGAACTAGTGTGCATTTGCCCCTACCTAGGGCTATGTTCAAATACCTGGGCTCAAGCTCATAAGTTTTATGGACCGAAATCAATGACTAGTCTAAGGATAAACCCAACAACACCATCAAATTTGGAATAGATTATGATCAGAATTGGCAAACATATCTACGCGTCCTCATGTTAAAACCCAAAAGTTGGTATGCAAATCAGGATTTGGGGTTAACACTGTATAGACTATAAATAACCTTTGACATATGCCTCCAAATGTATGCTCACCTTTTACGTTACAAACATATCCATGTCAAATCTTAGACCGACTTGAGCGTCGAAGTGTGTCACATTTCACTCTTAGAGTACGGCGAGTCGAGTACGTAAAAACGTTATCCCAGACTACGTGACCTACCACTACACAAATATAGCTAAATAGTAACAAAACATAGTGATGAAACGATTTTCGTCACTCAATAAGAACTGACTAACGACAGATTAATGACAAAAAAATTACGTAAAACATATTTGTTTTTCGTTATTGATTCACGCAAGCCAGTAAATAAAGTTGTAGCAAACACCTTAGCGACGGAAGCCTTCCGTCGCTAGTCCCCCCTCTTTCTCCTCCTTTATCGATCAGCGGCAGCATCGTCGGCGGAGCACCCTTTCCTCTTTGATCAGTGGTAGCGGCAGCCAGCCTCCTTTCCGACGCCCAAGCGGAGGCCCTCCTCTTTGATCGACATTAATGTACCCCGTCTCCTTTGATTTTTTAAAAAATTTAAATTTATTTGTTAAAAAATATTAGTGAAATCAAGAATTTATATGTAGATGGTTCTATTGTTTAGATTCATGTCACTTGACATGTCTATCTAGGTTTAGAAGAATGTCTGTCTAAGTTTAATTGGTGTGCTTGTAGTACTTCCTCTGTGCTTTGCTGCCTATCGTCATAGCAAGCCCGCCCGCCTGCCTACTCTGACGACGACTATGATACTTTCAACCGATTCTAGAGGGTAGGCACACCAAGTTACGAGCATATAATCAATCAATGCAATGAGCAACACTTGTTAAATATGGAGTACAAAAAAATTACACATATCCACGAAAACATAAAAATTAGGTTCTCTGGGTTCTTACTTGATCAAATCAAATGTACTGGACACCTCCAATCGCATACGTGGGGGTGACTCAAAATTAGGGTTTCGTTGATCAGCAAAGGCTGAACATGGAGGATAACAATTTGGGTTTAGGTTATTTTCAACTGCATAGAGAGAGCATAGAAATGAGGGAGGGGGGGAGGAAGAGGAGTTCTAATCAAAATTTTGGAATGGATATGAAGTGTCGACGGTAAAGTAGCATATGTCCGAAACTGACCCAACAAAATCGATAAAAGTTACAGGGGGAGGATGTCAACCATTTAACCATCCCATGTAAATAACAGTAACAAACTATTAATAAAATTTGAACTCATCTTTGTTTATGTGCTTATACTATATCTTGTTATTAATAGGTTGTAGTAAATTTTATATGGCTTATAAGTGATGGACTTCCTTCACTATATTAAGCCTATAGGTGGTAGAGTATGTGTGTTGTGAATGGTAAGAATCATTGCTAATAAACTGATTATCAGTATGGTATGATAGATGGCTAGGGGAATATAGTAATCAAGGTAATATTGTTAACTACAAGGTGCAATAGTATAATCACTAAATTATGAACCTAACATTACTTAGGTTGCTAACATCACCCTCTACCATGATAGTACACCCACTCTCATAATATTGTTATTATGTTTAGGTACACTTTAATACATATTTTTGGCCCATAGAATATGGTCAAACTTGATTTCGATAATCGACTAAACTCTGATTCGATACAACTTATAGAATAACAGCCGAAGGTTGCTGCTTACTAGACTATGATGGTTGTGACTCATCATCAAAATTTGTTGAACAAAATTTTATATTTTTTTATGTATTTTACTTTTTATTGAGTCTAGAAAACTTTGTACATCGAGTAGCAACTGGCATTTAGACGAATCCGAGCTTCCTTCTCAAAAAGCCAAAATTTGTTTTAAATCTTCCAAACCACAATTCCAAAACCTAGCTCAAAACCAAGCCTAAACAAACCAAAACCAAACCTGGACCCTGCTGGATTTCGGACAACCGAACTCGATCATCCTAACCTACAAACCCTAAATTTTGTTCCTCATGAAGACCAGGCTCGCAACATTCTAATTTTTGAACGTTAGGGAACCAAACTCTGCTGAGTTCGGTCCCGAAGAACCCTATAGATAGAGTTGAGAATTCTCATTTCCAACATAACTCATTATTTTCTCTCTTCTATCAGTTCAAGAGTTCTATTGAGCTTAAACCTTCCTATCCCAAGCTTTACAATTCCTATAGCCAGCTAAGTGTCAGTGCGGTCTTGATTTAGAAGTTGGCTCAAGTTTATAAAAAGGCTTGAAAATAATTTCGTTGTCATCCAAGTTTGAAGTCGATAAGCTTTTTGCATCAAAAGCTTGTGAGTGTGAAGTAGTCGTACGCTTCGGATCAAAAGTACGAGTCTGTAAGAAGTCACAAGAGCTTCGAATCAAAGCTTGTGTTTACCTTTTAGTGGATACAATATTGAGCTAGAGTTCTCGAGACTGGACTAGTCCTCTCAAAGGAAAACTAGTATAAATCTCGATGTTTGTGTTTGCTCTTCTTTACTCTTCTACTTTATGCAATTTTATTTAGTTATATTATCATAATTGGTTACTGCTGCTTAATTTTGAATTGAGGATTATTCTTCCGCTGCACTCTATTCACCCTCCCTCTTAGAGGTGCTCTATGGTCTTACAATTGGTATCAGAGCAAGTTACCTTATATAGACCTAACACTCTATAGTACACATAACAACCATGAAATCTATATTCACCGATGAAAGCCAATCCAAAATAGGCTCCCTCTATTTGATGGAACTAACTACACCTATTGGAAAACACAAATGAGCTTCTTTCTTAATGTCACGACCCGTACCCTGTTTAGGGGCACAAGGACGTGGGTACGTCCAACCTACGCCGCAGTCGACGGTAGAACGCTGTATAGGTCGTCCATGATATCTAACATCTAACAATATGAGATATAAACTTGTCATCTCCGCACGGAGGAATTATATGACATAACTCAATCACAAGATCTAAAGGAAGATAAAGCACGATATTGGAATAGAAGATAAGGAAGATTAAACTGAAATAATAGTAAAGTCATCGCACACATGAGTTTAGATGTCTATAACAATAAATACATATTCTGAATAGTAATAATAGAACTCAAACCCACATTCAGAACAATCCGATACAAATGAGATAATAAGAACTCTAGAACACTACTAAGGCACTCTCTATTGAGCAAGATCCTCCTGAGACTCCTATGTGCATCCCTTGTATACCCTCTGTTCATAATAGGTAGGACAACAGTCCAAGCTATTTGAAAAATATATCCAATCAGGATTGGAGCGAAGTATAATCCAAATAACAGTTCCAATTAATTGATAAGCACTATGAAAATATAAGTAACAATGTAATACTTGATGAACAATTTAAAGAGACAACAAATGGAAGAGACAAGTGAATATAGAGTAATAGGTGTATGGGGAGAACATGTAAAAATGTAAAGACAGGCAGATATGTAATAAAGGAAAAAAAACTTGTCATGTAAGGTATACAACTAGCAAGTCTAGAATATCTGTTTCTAACACCAATGTTTTAAAATATCAAGTTAATATATGAACAGCTAGAGGGTAATATCTGGCAAACCATACACATCCGTGTGTGGCCGCTATTATTCTAGTAAGACTATGGGGTAGAAAGGGTATGTCCACACGTCTCCTAGGTATTTGTAATGCCCCAGTCCCAAAATATGTATAGGACCAGGATACGGTACATACCAGCAGCACTTCACCAAAGGACCAAATCTCAAAGTAAGCCCATTAGCGAAATGCTTAAGCTGTAAAATATGATAACAACCCAGAAATATAATACAAGTCATAGGTACACAGCTAATCTCATCCACATAGAAAATAAGACACGAGATATCAAGTCCAATAAAATAATACTAACAAGAAAGATCTGTCCAACATGAAATAGAAATAATAACTGTGCGGGTAAGACATCCCGAAACCATAATAAAAAAGAAATAAAGTATCAACTACCCCACTGGTGAAAATAAAAAAATAATGTATCAAGTCTAAAATAGAGAGACATGTCTCAAGAGAAGTCCTCGGCCACTATCTCGTCCTCCTGTGTAGGTACATCACCAGTCTCGACGCCCGAGCCGTGAACCTCCTCTCTGTCTAAGCTTGGAGAGATCACTAGGTCCTCAGGGGACTAGCAAGACACATAATATACATGCCTACTGTACAATAAACAACATGCAAAAAAATAGAAAATGGTACAAGGAACAATATGAGACCAAAGAATAAGTATAAATGGCATACCGTCAAAGATAGTGCTATCAAGCGTGACTAATAGTAAATTGGGATAACCGCAGCCCGATGGGAGCTCACAGTCCTATAGTCAGTAGCCGATGGGGAATCCCTAACTATAGTAAGGCTCATTCGCACTCGATGGGAGCTCACGAACGAGGTGACCAGGTATAGTCACGTCTAATAACAAGTCAGGGTCAAGTGAAAACAATCACAATCAGGTCAAGTCAATCCAGTACGTAATCGGATCAAGATAAGGTCAAGTCCAAGTCAAACAGGTCAGGGGATCATGGTATAGGTATAGCAATAGTATCACTTGTAGTGCCCGTCCCGCTCAGTCAATTGGAGGAATCGAAATGCCGACGACGTTCAAACTTAGCCTTACAACAGCTGCTCGAAGACTCGCTCGGTCGAGGCGACTCCTCGCTCAGGTGGGGTAGTTTCGGTGAACTTGCCTCATCTTAGCCTTCATATAATAAATCGCATATTTTCAACTTGCACAAGTTAGTTTGATAATAAAAGAGACACATCCACATAGCTAATGGAATAATTCCGACGGGTCGGAATGTATTAGAACATGCAAAAAGGTCCCACAGCCTGCTTAGAAAATTTGCTCAGTGTGCTTTCAAAATGACACTCGGTCCTTCGTCCCGTGGCTTGGGAGAAGGAAGTTGGCCTAAGTTGCCACAATGCTAGAATTAGCCTAAGTCATAGGCGTCGCCCGCAGGAATGCTTGATAAAGCATGTACGGTCCCGTCGTCTAAGGCTTGGCATAGCCTTCGCCTGTCCCGTGGGTTAAGTCGTATTGCACAACTTGTGGCTTAAGTCTAGGCACCCAAAGAGCTTGGTTGTTTAAGTCGAGCGCGTGCACTGTGTAACTCTATTTTTCTATTTTCGAGAATTTTAAAATTGCTAATAATAATAATATTTATTATTTTTATTTTATTTTGGAGGAAAGGAAATTAGGAGCAGGAATTTGAATTTGAAAGTTTATTGTAACAAACAAACTTGTGGCCCACTACTCACTCTTCTTTTCTAACAGATTTTTTGCACTCAGTGTAATATATAAAAGGAAAGGGGCTCTTTTGTATTTTTGCCTAGAGCGGGGGGGGGGGGGGGTATTTTTGCAAAACTGTCACTTGCTTATATTATACTTGCGGAGAGAGAATGTATTTCTCCTCACTTATTTTCTTTTCAGTGCTCTCTCTGAGCACTTCGTCCCCAAATTTTCTGAGCTCTAACCCTAATTTCTTCCGACGTCGGCGAGATGGAGACGACAGTGGCGAGAATCGGCCTCCGGTGACTGAGAGCAAAGGCTCACGACAACGACAAAGGCGATTGCAATCTCGTCGACTCAGCGACGACGCTCGATCGGGATTTTGTTTCCTTCTCTGATGATCCTCTTTCTCTCGGTGGACGACTATGACAGTTGCATCATTGGCGAGTAATGGTTAGTTTCATTCCACTCCTCTTTTCGAATCTTGAGATTCGATCAATTTGATTTCTCTGACTTAGAAATTTCCAGATCCATCTTGCTTCCTTCTCCGACGACCGTGAGCTCGTCGTTCCCTCTAAATCTAGTGAGTTCAGGTAAGCTTGAGTCGAATGCTCTCGACTTACTCTAGATCCAAACATTCATGGAATTATTTTCTGATCGGTTTTCTTATTTGTCCAGTCAGAGCTAAATTTCACGGATCGACAATCGTTTTCTTCCTTGATTATTTAATAATGCATAGTTGAGGTGAGTCCTCAAATTTGTTTCTATTAAAGTTCACTGTGATATTCGTTTGATCTCTCGAATATTTGTTGTTGAGAGCAGAGTTTTGATAATTCGAGACTTCAATCACATTCTGTTTAAAACTAGTTGCCGATCTGTTGATCCCAAATTTTGGTAAGTATTTTGATTTGGGATACTTAATGTTCAATATTCTCGATCCAATTTGATAACGTCGATCTTCTAAATTTCCTTTTTCCCTTGTTATGTATGATCCCTGTTGCTCAAGCAGAGATCGATTCCCTGGACACGAAGAAGTGTCAAATTTTGTAGATCGTGCCTCCTACCGTTTACAATCATTCTTCAGGTAATTATGCTATCTTTCCATTACTTCTTAATCTATGTTTCTGTTTTAAAGCACGGTTTTGGCCAGGGTCTGTCCTTGTGTATGTTGCCGTAGTTGTGTCTTTGGGTTGCGACCAAGCTCGCCGTGTCCAAGCTATACCGGTGTTTGTAGTCTCAATTAGTTTGCTTGTAGACCAGTATTTTGCGTGCTAAGTTATTCGTGTTCAGTATGCGTGGAATCATTGCAGTTTGGGTGCGTTTCGAAGACCAGTTTGGTTGTAGATAATTATTTTTGATTTATTTTTGTATAAAGTTTTGTATAAATTGTGTCTGATGGAATTTTCTCTATTCTTGTTGCGTTCGGACAAGTAGGGGTGGGAGTTGGATAGTTTCTGGGTTTTGAATTATTGTTGACTGATTCCTATTTTGCTGAATCAAGTCATATAATATATTTCTGCAATATTGCCTGTTGGATGCAGTAAGATTTTTAACCTAAATTTAGAGTTGAGAAAATACAATTTAGCTGCCTCCTTTGAGCTTATGAGTTTGATACATTTTGTGCTTAAATGAGTATGTCTGAGCTGATTCATAACTGAACCATATTATGAATAAGCAACAGCTGTGGTTTGCCTGTATGGGAAGGTCGGGCTAGTTTAAACTTGAGTTTGAATATTTGAATTGATAAGGTCTTGGCTGATGGGCTCTAAACATGAAGATGGAGTAGTATCGTTACCAAATATTGTATCTAATTGCTGAAGAGGTACTGATTAGAAAATAACTTCTAAACAACCAACTATTTCTTATAAATATTTTAAAGAATAACTTAGTACTGTTATCAAGTTTTCATAATAGATTAAGTGGTCAAATTTTCTATTTTTGATTCTCACCTTATATTTAAATAGGATAAGAATTTAGATAAGGTTTTATCTATGATTTAAATTCTTAAGGAATACTAATGATAAATTAAATCAGGATTAGCTAGAGTAGTCTTAGAAATTAATCAACTTGTATCAAATTATAACAGGAGGACATCCAGCTTCAGTGATTACTCGTACTTTCCGGAGCAAGGCAAGTACTGTTATATGGTTATTGTGCATTTACATATCTTGTACTTTTTTTGTGATACATTATGACACGATATCCTGTACTCTCGTACTTTCTTATTTTTGTACTTGTGTCAGAAGAGGAAATACACTAGCTATGTGACCAAACTCGGTTACTATATTCATGTAGATAGATTAGGCCTCGCATCGTGCACGCGGGTCCTAAGCCGTACCGATATTCATGTACTCCTGTACATGTTCCTGTACTCCCCCAGTCGGTCACATAGGTTAGTTGTATTTCAAACATTGAGCACATGTCATTTCTTGTACTTCAGGTTCATAGTTACATTCCTGTACTTTATTTCCTGTACTTACGTTCCTGTATTTGCCTGTTCAATTCCTGTATTTCATATTTCATGTTCTCCTGTACTCATTTCCATATCATGATGTTCTTATTCATTACCTAGAACTGTACTTTGCTCCGCTTCTGACTAGGATATGTTGCAGGTGAGATGGAGGCATTGTGTGACACCTACTATGGCCGTGAGCCTATAGATGCAGTAGAGCAAGCTGGAGTTGCTATGGACTTAGAGGCTAAGGAAGCCTAGTACCTACCTTTTTAGTTCACTTGGACTTTGTATTAGAGACATCAGTTTACATTTCATTGCTAGAAAATGTAATAACTCTTTGATATGTACTTTGATTCTGGGATTCAATATTGTAGATGCTGTGGTTGTAGTCATTCTTATCTGGACTTGTAGTTTCCCTAGCTTGGTACAGCTTACTTCTTCATGTCTAATGACGAAGGCTGGGCATGTCCGACTCGTGTCCGATTATTCGGGAGCGGGTCATGACATGTTTTTAGTGGTGTCCCATACAGGTCTTTTCTAATAGTACCTAGGTATTAGTGTACTATTGGGGGACTTGATTAAACTAGGAAAACTTGATCACATCATAGGAAAATTGGGTACATCGGGTTTATATGGATATTATATAAACATTTACATTTACTTGTAGGTTAGGTTTTATCAATCATGAAGTTTTCTTTTGTTGCAGGATGGTCACTACGAGGAAGACCGCGGATCAGCCCAGAGTTGCAGGCAATTCGGGACAGTCTGCACCAGACGTTCCGATAGAGCAGCTTATGCCACCGCCTTCTATCTTTCCTCCGCTACCCCGACGATGACGTTCGACGGCGCTTAGGTGGTGGCCATGTTCCAGCAGTTCATGGAGGCTCAGAACCAGCAGGTCGCACAGTTTTGGGCGATAGTCGTAGATGCACTCAGGACTCGAGAGCCAGCAGCACCAGCACCGGTAGCACCTCCAGTACCAGCAGCACCGATGACTGCCAGAGACTACCAGAACCTCTGTCCGATGGATTTCTGGGGCCACGAGGGGATTGTATATGCGGATGAGTGGCTGGAAAATACAGAACGAACACTGAAGATGGCGAGGATCCTGGATGACTTGAAGGTGGAAGTTGCGAGCATGCGACTTTTCGACCTTGCCAGAGCTTGGTACCAGTAGGAGCCCAGTTAGCTGAGCCCTAGGTTCTTTGGGCAGACTTTAAAATTCTGTTCAAGGAAAAGTTTTTCCCCAATGTGGAGCAAGATGAGCTTTGGAAGCAGTTGAGGCTTTGCAGCAGGGGACCATGACCGTGGCGGAGTACACATCATAGTTCACTCGACTCAGCAGGTTCACGGAGAGCCTAGTAAGTACACCAGAGGATAGAGCTTAGAGGTTCAAGAAGGGCCTTACCAGAGAGTTACGGCATGCAGTGGCGATCAGCCAGGCGACGACATATGCGAACATCCTTAAGATTGCTCAGGCTGTGGAGAAAGAGGCGGATCTGAAGCTGAAGAGGGACCGGGACATCGATAGTAGCAGCTTACATACACCGACGAAGAGGACTCAGACTCAGATTCAGGCGAGGCCATAACAGCCGGCATAGCATCATCGTCCAGCCAGAGTCCATGCACATCAGCCACAGAGAAGCCGCAGGCAGCTACTTACATTTTCTGTTACCGGCCAAGACACCGCTTCGACGAATGCCGTAAGAGGCTTGGGCTTTACTTATTTTACAGATCATATGCACATCAGATGAGGGACTGCCCACAGTCTGCAGCTCGACTGACAGGAGGACCTCGAGGAGCTGGAGGACCACCACCTGCACCACCCAGAGCACTACCAGCTGTACCACAGAGGGTTCAGGCTTTACCTACTCAGCAGCAGCATTTTGTATAGCATCAGCAGCAGAGGAGACCACCACAGTAGGGGCATGCTTACGTCATGGCTGCAGTTGAGGAGGATGAGGCAGTTCCAGATGTGATCACAGGTTCTATCCTTTTATTTATTTCCTGCCATTGCATTATTTGATTCTGGAGCCACACATAGCTTTGTATCATATGAGTTTCTGCGTAGACACGACTTCACACCTAAGCCCACTAGAAGGAACTGTCGGATAATGATAAGAGGAGGGGTAGTGCCAGTTAGTGAGATGGTTGATTGCCCTATCACTATAGTTGGGAGGGAGCTTAGGGCTAGACTTCTTGTAATACCATTGCCCGGATTTGATATAGTCCTCGGCATCGACTGGATGAGCGAGCAGTTTGATGTAATAGACTGCCATAAAGGGAAGGTGATTTTCAGCCCGCTTGGAGTTCCACCATTCGAGATCAGTAGACGAGTTGCAGAGAGGCCAGAGAGAGTCTACTTTGGAGCAGTTGTAGAAGACCATGAGTTGTCGCACCCATTGATTACAGAGTTTCTTGACGTCTTTCCCGAGGAGTTGCCAGGATACCGCCAGATCGAGATATGGAGTTCAGCATCGACTTAGTGCCTGGATCAGCGCCAAAATCCTAGCATTACTACAAGATCAACCCGAAGGAAGCTGCAGAGTTGAAGGCCCAGATTGATGAGTTGGAAGGCAAGGGTTTTATTCGGTCCAGTACTTCACCCTGGGGAGCACCGGTACTCTTCGTGCCGAAGAAGGATAGAACTGTTAGGATGTGTATCGATTATCGTGCACTCAATAACATCACCATCAAGAATAAATACCCGTTGTCGCGGATAGGTGAGCTCTTTGATCAAATTAGTAGAGCGAAGGTCTTTTCCAAGATTGACCTTCGGTCGGGATATCATCAGATGAAGGTTCAGGAGCAGGATATTTTGAAGACAGCTTTCAATACCGTTACGACCAGTATGAATTCTTGGTGATGCCGTTCGGACTCACCAATGCCCCAACGGTGTTTATGAATTTGATGAATAAAGTTTTTCACAAATATTTCGACAAGTTTGTTGTTGTCTTCATTGACGACATTCTGATCTATTCGAAGACCAAGGAGGAGCATGTGGAGCACCTGCGAATTGTGTTAGAGATTTTACGGAAGGAGAAGCTGTACGGAAAGCTCTCGAAGTGTGAGTTTTTCTTGGAAAGTAGAGTTCTTGGGGCATGTGGTGACTGGAG